>CAWUFW010001083.1:2497500-2730000 GCA_963921515.1 Calotriton arnoldi | reverse complement strand
GGTGTGGGTAGTCAATACCAGATCTAGCAAAGCAAACTTCAGCCTACAGAACCTAGGCTGAGACCTCTTGAAAAGAGTTACATTATGCAGACAAATTAACAAATGTGCTGGTAGTTTGGATTTTAGGAGTAGAAAAAACAAGTTACTTACCTGTACACTGTGGTTCTCCAGTATTGATATCTTTCATAGATTCACATACTTGTATCTTCCCTGTCGTCATGGTGGGAGTCTCGCAGTATAACAAATAGTTAGCCGTATAAAGAAAAAACTGCACTAATACCATAGAAATGCCTTATACTTAGTAACCCAGTACCATCATTATATGGTCCAAATACCGACCAATGAGAAGCCAGCCCTGAGATCACAATCCCCAGCAGAGCCACCATACCTCAGATTTCCAGCCCTAGTGTGAGCCAAGGAAGTATCAAGAGGTAAAAGTGTTCTACCTTAGAAACGGGGAGGCGGGCGCATGTGAATCTATGAAAGATATCAATACTGGAGAACCACAGTGTACAGGTAAGTAACTTGTTTTTTCTCCAGTATTGAATCTTTCATAGATTCACATGCTTGTATCAGAATAGAAAGCAGTATCTCCTCCATAAAAAGCGTCTCACGGGTAGAAACTTTTATTTCCGAATCATCAAATAGTGTCTTTCGCAAGACTACCAGATCTTCTAGATTATAGATTGGATTGTGTGCCAGCATGTACAATAGTCAACCGTACCATTTATAAGCATAAACATGTTATGAGTTTTACGCCATTAAATCACATTTTATCACTACCAGAACAAACAGCATTCTTTCAAATGTATGAAAATACCTTAAAGAAACAGTCGGCGCAGCACCGCTTGTCCCACTACTGAATCCGTTTTCCACGCTGTGTCAAGACAGTAGTGTTTGGTAAATGTATGGACATTTGACCATGTTGCCGCTCTGCAAATGTCCGGGAGCGATACTCCCGCAAACAAAGCGGAAGAAGTCGCCATCTTTCTTGTTGAATGAGCTCGAACTGCCGAGGGTAGAGGCCTTCCAGCCTTTTTGTGACAGAAAGTAATAGCGGAGGCTATCCATCTGGAAATATTAGTTCTTGATAATGCCAAACCTTTCCTGGGGGCAGCGAAAGCGATTAACAGTTGATTTGTTTTTCTAAAGGATTTTGTCCTGTCTATATAAGATTTTAGACATCTTTTGATATCCAATGTGTGAAGAGATCTTTCTGCTGCAGAAGATGGATCTTTAAAATATGTAGGTAAAACAATAGGTTCGTTGAGGTGAAAAGACATTGGAACTTTTGGAATGAATTTTGGATTTGTTCTGAGTATTACGCTGTCTGCTGTGAACTGTAAAAAAGGTTCCGCTATAGAAAAAGCCTGAATCTCACTGACTCTTCTGGCTGACATCAGAGCCAGGAGTAAAGCCACTTTCCAGGATACGAATTTCAGGTCAGCCTTGTGAATCGGTTCGAAAGGTGACTTCATCAGCTGTGTTAAGACTGTTAAGCTGCCAAGGCACTGACGGCCGTTTAATTGGAGGGAATACCCATAAAAGACCCTTCATGAACTCTTTAATCACTCACTGAGACCAAAGAGACGGCTGAGTTGGTCTTCTGCGATATCTTGAGATTGCGGCAAGATGCACCTTCACCGATGCGTGAGAAAGCCCTGCTTTGGCTAAATTCAAGAGATATGGAAGAATTTGTTCTGGAGATGATAGCAAGGGGTGCAAAGCTTGATCCAAACACAATTGACAAAACCTTTTCCACTTTGCCGCATATGTCTTATTGGTGGACACTGCCCGAGAGTGAGAGAGAATATCTCGGCATTCTTGAGAGATATTTAGAGATTTGAATTCGTGCTCATGAGGTTCCAGGCTGATAAATTTAGTGAGTCCAATTGTGGATGAAGCACCTGACCCTTGTTCATTGAAATCAGATCGTGCATCAGGGAAAATTGCACCCGGGGAGCCACCGACATCTGTAGAAGCTCCGAGAACCAGAACTGTCTCGGCCAAGCCAGGGCTATAAGGATCAAGTGACATGGTTCCAATCTCATTTTCCTGAGTACCTTCGGAATCAAATTGAAAGGAGGAAATGCATACGCAAACCTCCCTGTCCAGCAAAAGTGAAGAGCATTCCCCCATGAGCCTCGTTGAGGGAATCTGCTGGCAAATTGTTTGCATTTTTTGTTGTTTCGAGTGGCAAACCGGTCTAATCCTGGGGTGCCCCAGAGGCGGAATATTTGCAGTAGTTGACCTTGATCCAGTTCCCATTCGTGACATACGGATGTCGATCTGCTTAGCGAGTCTGCTCGTGTGTTGTGAATCCCTGGGACATGCTGAACTTGTAGAGTGATATTGTGCTTTAGGAGCCACTGCCAGATTTCTTGTGCTTGTGCAGACAAGGGTTTCGATCTCGTTCCTCCTTGTTTTAGCAGATAAAACATAGTTGTTGTACTGTCCGTTCTGACTAGGACTGGGGAATCTTGAATTCTGGGCAGAAATGCTTGTAGGCCTAAAAACACTGCTTTGAGTTCTAACAGGTTGATGTGCAGCTTTGCGTCCTGTTTGTTCCAATGGCCTTGTGTTTCCAGGTCTTGTAGATGTGCTCCCCATCCCTGTAGGGAGGCGTCCGTTGTCATTACATAACTGGGAGATTGTGGCTCGAAGAGTAGGCCTTCCGAAAAAAAAATCTTATCCCCCACCATGACAGAGCTTTCTTTATCAGAGGATTGATGACTATCAGATCTTCGAAAGATCCTTGATGTTGCACCCATTGTAGGTCGAGAAGTTCTTGAAGAGGCCTCATGTGAAGGCGGCAATTCGGGACTAGAGGGATGCAGGATGAAAGCATCCCCAGCATGGACTTGAATATCCTCACTGAAGCAAACTTTTTTTTTCTCAACTGAGAACTCAGTTTCAAGATTTTCTGAAAGCGCTCCTCCGATGGGTACGCCTTTGCTTCTCTTGTTTTCAATACAGCCCCCAGAAACTGGAGAGTCTGAGACGGAACTAGAGAGGATTTTTCTAGATTTATCTTTAAACCCAGGGATACAAAAAGGTTCATGCAACTTTCCAATGATTGAGTGTCCTGATACGATGGGCCCTTGACCAGCCAATCGTCCAGATATGGATATACTTGGTGACCTTGCGGACGTAAATGTGCCACCACTGGAGCCATGCACTTCGTGAACACTCTTGGCACGGACCAGAGGCCAAAGGGCAACACTCTGAACTGGAAGTGGCGCCCTGCCACCTCGAACCTGAGATACTGTCTGTGCTTGACGTGTATTCGAATATGGAAGTATGCATCTAATAGATCTAAATATGTCATATACTCTCCTCAGCAATATATCTTGCAGGGATAACATTCGGAAGGAAAATGCTACTTACCAGTATGCATCTGTTCTTGGCATGTAGAGCTGCAGATCCTCACACTGTGCATTAGATCGCCATCTGGTGTTGGGCTCGGATGCTTGCACTTTGTTGTTGTCTTCGAAGAAGTCTTTGTAGTCATGTGATAGGTGACTCCTCCTTAGGACAATAGTGCGCATGGGCATCGACTCCATCCTCAGATTGTTTTTCGCCATATTGGGGAGTGATGGAGTTAGTAGAAAAGAAAAGAGATGTCCATGTGTGTGTATCTAATTAAGATAGGACTGGAGCACATACAGGTCCCGGGGAGGTGGGTGGGCGTGTGAGGATCTGCAGCTCTACATGCCAAGAACAGATGCATACTGGTAAGTAGCATTTTCCGTTCGAGGCATGTGAGCTGCAGAGCTCACACTGTGCATAGACTGTACAGCAGTATCTCCCCTAGCGGTGGTCACCTGTATGTGTTGCAGTAGTTTGAAAAAGGGTTTTAAGGACAGCTTGGCCTACGGAAGCTTGTTGCTTGGCTTGCACATCAACACAATAGTGTTTAGTGAAGGTGTGTGTTGTAGACCATGTGGCTGCCTTACATATGTCTTCTAGGGAATGTTCCCTAAGAATGCCATGGATGCCCCTAGTTTGCGTGTTGAGTGCGCTCTAGGGGGAACTGATAATGTGCGTTTGGCTTTTTGGTAGCAGATTTGGATACATTTAACAATCCACCTTGCAACCCCGGCTTTTGAGATGGGATTACCTTTGTGTGGTGGAGAGAAAGCCACAAACAATTGTTTGGTTTTGCGAAAGGATTTGGTTCTGTCAATGTAATACATAAGGGCTCTTTTGACATCTAGGGTGTGGAGAGCTCTTTCTGCCACGGAATCTGGGTTTTGGAAGAACACAGGTAGTTCTACTGATTGGTTAAGGTGGAAAGGCGAAATGACTTTGGGAAGGAATTTTGGGTTTGTTCTGAGAACTACCTTTTTATGATGTATTTGTAAGAAAGGCTCTTGTATAGTTAGAGCTTGTAGTTCACTGACTCTCCTTAGAGAAGTGATTGCAATTAGAAACGCAACTTTCCATGTAAGGAATTGAAGTTCACATTTATGTAAGGGTTCGAAAGGTGGACCCATGAGCCTGGTAAGTACTATATTAAGATTCCACACTGGGGAAGGTGGTAATCTGGGAGGTATGATCCGCTTAAGGCCTTCCATGAAGGCTTTAATGGCGGGAATTTTGAATAGTGATAAGTGTTGCCTGTTTTGCAAGTAAGCAGCAAGGGCTGCGAGGTGCAGACGTATGGATGAGTATGCAAGACTACATCTTTGCAAGTGTAGCAAATAGCAAATGATGTTTTGCGTAGAGGCTTGTAATGGTTGGATGTTATTATTAGTGCAGTAAATAGCGAATCTTTTCCATTTAGCTGCATAGCAGGCTCTGGTAGTTGGGCGTCTAGCTTCTTTTATAACGTCCATGCAGTCTGGGGGTAGGTTAAGGTAACCGAATTCTAGGACTTCAGGAGCCAAATTGCAAGGTTCAGCTGAGATGGATCTGGGTGCATTATCTCTCCATGGCTCTGCGTTAGCATTGTTGGGGAGAGGTGTAGTCTTTGGTATGGGACTACTGATAGCTCCAGTAGTGTGGTGAACCACGGTTGGCGTGCCCATGTAGGGGCTACTAGTATCATTTTGAGAGACTGTTGTCGAAGCTTGCGTACTACAAGTGGGATGAGTGGGAGCGGTGGAAAAGCGTACACAAATCTGCCGGACCAGTTCATCCATATCGCATTGCCCTTGGACTGCGGGTGTGGAAGCCTGGCGGCGAAGGTTGGGCATTTGGCGTTTTGGTGTGTGGCGAACAGATCTAAGTCTGGCTGGCCCCACATCTGGAAGAAAGGTAGAAGAACTTGTGGATGTAGTTCCCACTCGTGAATCTGTTGTGTCTGTCGACTTAACAGATCTGCAATCTGATTGTGAACCCCTGGTAGGTGTTCTGCTAGAAGGTATATGTTTTGTGGAATGGCCCACCTCCAAATGTCCTGTGCTAGTTGGGACAGTTGTGGAGAGTGTGTCCCCCCCTGTTTTTGTATATAGTACATAGCTGTGATGTTGTCTGTTCGGATCAGGACAGCTTTGTTTTGTACGTGGAGTTGAAAGGACTTGAGAGCTAGGAATATAGCTAGTAACTCTAGGTGATTGATGTGGAACAGCTTCTGCTGAGTGGTCCATTTGCCCTGTGTTGTATGGTGTAACAGGTGTGCTCCCCATCCTGTAAGGGATGCGTCCGTGGTTAGTACTACTTGTGGAACCGGCTCTAGGAACGGCCGCCCCTTGGACAAATTGTTGGTGTTCCACCACTGCAGAGAGCGATGTGTGCGGCTGTCCACCAACACCAGATCTGTAAGATGTCCGTGAGCCTGGTTCCATTGGCGCGCTAGGCACTCTTGTAGAGGACGCATTTGAAGTTTTGCGTGAGGGACGAGAAAAATGCAGGATGCCATCATGCCGATGAGCTGCATAAACACTCTGGCTGTGAGAGAGTGTTGCATTTGAAACCTGGGGACAAGGGTTTGTATACTGGCTATCCTGGCTGGGCTGGGGTAAGCTAGAGCAGTGGAAGTGTTTATCGTAGCTCCCAGATATTGAAGGACATGGGAGGGCTGAAGGTGGGACTTGGTATAGTTTATCGTGAACCCCAAGTTGTGTAATGTTTGTATCGTTTGGTGAGTGTGTTGGACACACTGGTTGAATGATTTGGCTTTGATAAGCCAGTCGTCCAGGTATGGGAAGACATGTATTTGTTGTCTTCTTAGATGCGCTGCTACTACTGCAAGGCATTTGGTAAACACTCTTGGAGCAGTGGTGACTCCGAATGGGAGTACTTTGAACTGGTAGTGCTGCCCATTGAGAACGAACCTTAGATACTTCCTGTGAGCAGGATGTATGGGAATGTGGAAGTAGGCGTCCTTGAGGTCTAATGTGGCAAGGAAGTCTTGTTGTTGTAGTAAGGGAAGCACTTGTTGGAGAGTGATCATATGAAAATGATCTGAGTGTATGTATTGATTGAGAGGTCTGAGGTCTAAAATAGGCCTGAGAGTGCCGTCCTTTTTGGGAATGAGGAAGTACAGGGAGTAAACCCCTGTGCCTTGCTGTAGCAGAGGCACTGGCTCTATGGCGTGCTTTTGAAGCAGGAAAAGTACCTCTTGTTGTAAAAGTGTAAGATGATCTGTGGACATTGGACGCTGCCTGGGTGGTATGGTGGGGGGGGTAGCTGTTAGCTCCAGGCAGTAGCCATGTTGGATAATGTGTCTCACCCACCTGTCTGTTGTAATGGAGTTCCAGACAGGCAGGAACTGTGATAGCCTTCCCCCGACAGGGGTGTTGTGGTCGGGGGGAAGTGGAGGAAAGTCACTGTTTGGGAGTGGTGGAGGTACGGGTGTTGTTATTATTACCTCGACCTCTGCCCTTAGAGTTGTTGCCTCTGTAACCACCCCTAAAGTATCCTCTATTAGGAGAGGTTTGGGTGTTTGTTTGATAGGAAGAGGAACTGTGTGCGGTGGTATTCCTGGAGCCCCCTCTGTAAAAGGAGCGGCGAAAGGAGCCACGTTGCTGCGGGGACTGCAATGCTCCCATTGATTTGGCAGTGTCAGTATCCTTCTTCATCTTTTCTAGTGCTGTGTCGACAGCAGGACCAAATAGTTGGTTTTGGTTAAATGGCTGGTTTAGTATGGTAGTCTGGACTTCTGGCTTAAAACCTGAGATGCGAAGCCAGGCGTGTCGTCTAATAAGCACGCTAGTGTTAACTGATCTAGCGGCGGTGTCGGCTGCGTCTAAGGCGCACTTAATGGAGGCATTTGAAATAAGTTTGCCTTCT
The DNA here is from genome assembly GCA_963921515.1 of Calotriton arnoldi. Taxonomy (NCBI): domain Eukaryota; kingdom Metazoa; phylum Chordata; class Amphibia; order Caudata; family Salamandridae; genus Calotriton; species Calotriton arnoldi. The sequence goes on along the minus strand of CAWUFW010001083.1, from coordinate 2,722,764 downwards.
TGAATGAGGTCAGTGGCTTGTGTTTTGTATTGATCAGGTAGATGTTGAAGGAGGGTTTCTAGCTGATCGTAGTGTGCCCTGTCGTACCTAGCTAGTAGAGCTTGGGTGTTAGCGATGCGCCAGATGTTGGTGGCTTGCGCAGCTACGCGTTTGCCAGAGGAATCTAACAATTTGGATTCTTTATCAGGGGCGGAGCATCCCCTGAAGTTTGTGAATTGGCGCGTTTTCTGGCATTAGAAACGACCAGTGAGAGTCAAGGGGAGCTGACCTTTGATGTAGGTGGGGTCATCGGGGGCAGGTCTATACTTTTTATCCACTCTAGGATTAAGGATCCTGGCTCTGACCGGGTCGTTAAAAATTTCAGGTGCATGTTTAATGACACCCTTGATCATGGGCAAAGTTTGAACAGTTTTTTGAGACCGTTCAAAAGTGTCTAGAAGAAAATCTTCCTCTGGTTGGTCGGTGTGAATATGCACCCCATGAAAAACGGCCGCCCTATGTATGAGTTGCCCAAAACCTATGTGATCATCTGGTGGAGATGGTTTTGTGGGATAAGGTGGAGGGCTGGGGAGGTCTGTAGGGTCTGGGGGTCATTATAACCCCAGTCATCCTGTGGTGGATTATCTGGATCCAGATATAAATTATGAGGGTCATCCCCGTACCCCATGTTGTCCTCATACTCATGTGGGGGAGAATCCGCAGGTTGAGGAGGTGTGATAGGGATGTGGAGAGGAGGGGTGTTAGAGAGAGGTATAGGGGAAGAAGGAGGCATAGGGGAAGTGGAAGAGTCTTTCTTCTTTGGAGGGACAGGCTTGTGACGTGGCACAGAGGAAATATGTCCTGTTTTAGGATTGATATAAAGTTTGTGTTGATTAGGATCGATGGGATCCGGTGTAAACAGTTCCTCTCCTTGAATATTAGTTTTCGGCGCCGACTTTTTCGGTTCCGAACGTGGTGATGGCTTCTTTAGATGTTCCTTTGCTTTAGAAGGCGTCGAGGCATCCTTCGGTTTAGCTACAGGCTCGACCGGCTTTAGTTTAGGGGGTGTGTCGAGTAGCTTTGGTTTCGGTGCCGAGGGATCCGCGTGCTTGGAGGCGGATTTGGGGACCGAACTGGATTTCGGCGCCGGGTGGTCTTTGTGTTTCGGCGCCGAAGGTGCCGGTGTGACGGGCACATGTGGTTTGGTCGGTGCCGAGGAACTAGAAGACTTTGTTTTCTTGTTCGGTGCCGAGCCCGAAGGCGGGGCGTCCGAAACACGTTTACGGTCTCGACTGGGGCCCGTAGGCAAAGTACTGACCGGTGCCTTCGATTTTGCAGGGAGGGTTGGGGCAGGGGCAGTAGTACTCACACGCTGCCCTGAAGGGATGGAACTGTCGGAGTCCTCTGCCTCGGAGATGATAGCGAGGTCTTCGGAGTCTTCTTCCGGAACATCGGGACCCTCGTCGAAGATGTTGACGGGTTCCGGAGCGGACCTATGCGCCATGATGTGCCTTCGGGCTCGACGATCTCGGATTGTCTTCTTGGAGCGGAAGGAGGCGCAGGCCGGACAAGTGGCCTCGTTATGGTCTGGTGAGAGGCACCGATTACAGACCTGGTGGTGGTCACTGTGAGGAAACTTTGCTCCACATTGGGGGCATTTTCGGAATGGCGTCCTTTCCATGGGCAGTAGGCCTTACGGCGTCGATGGGCCCAACGGCCCGCGTCGACGGCTGGAAAGGAGATCGAGGAAGGGACGTCGAGATGTCGATGTCGGTATCAGGCGTTGAAAAGTGGAAAAACGCTGCAAAAAAACAAGTTTCGAACCGGAGTGTCGAAATGCATCCGAACCCGATGGCGGAAAAAAACAATCTGAGGATGGAGTCGATGCCCATGCGCACTATTGTCCTAAGGAGGAGTCACCTATCACATGACTACAAAGACTTCTTCGAAGACAACAACAAAGTGCAAGCATCCGAGCCCAACACCAGATGGCGATCTAATGCACAGTGTGAGCTCTGCAGCTCACATGCCTCGAACAGACTGTTTCCTGATAAATTTGTTTAAACCTCGTAGATTCATCACCTGTCTCCACTTGGTAGTCTGTTTTTTCCGTATAAGGAAAAAATGCGAGTAGAATCCTTTCCCTCGTAGACAAGGGACCTCCTCTATTGCCCCTTTTATGAGAAGAGAAAGAATCTCTCTCTTTAGGGCCGAAAGATGCTGCGGTTTTCTGGGAACAGGAGGTCGGTCCGGTGGTCTTTGGATGAAGTCTAGGGTGTGACCATGATGAATAATGTCCAACACCCATCTGTCTGATGTTATTGACAATCATTGGAGGTAAAAGCGAGAGAGGTAATGGGTCCGGTGAGGATTGGTTGATATCGAGGTGGTTGGCGCCTTGAGATTGTCACTGTCTCCTATTAGAGTCCTGAGGTTTTCCCCTCGCAGAGGACTTTCTTCTGTTCGTCTGCTGTTGATAAGAGGCACTAGATGATCAAAATTGTTGCATATTGAAAAACTGCCGCTACCCCTGCTGTTGGTAAGGCTGGTACCGATATGATTGAAAGGATGGTCTTTGTTGATAATGACCTCTTGTTCCTCTGCCCCGAAAGGACTGGAATCTGTTCTGTTGTAGAGACCCTAAGGCTCGAGCCGTATCGGTATCCTTTTTAATCCCTTGAAGGGCATCTTCCACATGCTTTCCAAAGAGATTCTCCCCATCGAAGGGCATATCGACAATTTGTGCTTGCACTTCTGGTCTGAACGAGGTGGCCTTAAGCCAGCCCTGCCTGCGGAGTGCCACAGCTCCTGCCATCTGTCTAAAAGCCACTGCAGATATATCCATGGCTATGTCGATCTCAGAGGCCGCTCGGGCCCAGTCTTGGAGGATCTGTACGGCCTCTTCTTTCTGGTCTTCCGGAAGATATGATAATAAAGGTGTCAGATCTGACCACATTTGTCTATCGTATCGACCGACTATAGCCAGCGCATTAGAGGCTTTGATAGACGCGGCCGCCATGACCGCAAAACGTTTTCCTGCGCCATCCAGTTTTCTTCCTTCTTTGTCTGGAGGTGCTGAGCAAGCCGTTGCCTGGGTATTTTGAACGTCTTTGAGCCGCCTGCATCACTACTGAATCCGGTCTGGGATGACCTATCAGGCATGCCGGGGACGATTCCGGGGCTTTATATTTCTTTTCAACTCTCGGGATCGAGGCTGGGTGTCTCATAATTTTTAAGCCTTCTTCCCATATATAATTAACCACAGAGATGGTCCTGATTGACTTCCTGGCGGAATCTTTGAAGTCATATAAGAAACATGGTTTCTTTTACTGGAAGAGGGAGATCAAATCGTTTTGAGGCTCTTTCCATGAGCTCGTGAAATCCCCCGATATCCTCTGGCGGGGAGTTTGCTGGAGAAGGTGATGGGGAGGGAGATGATGGAGCAATATATTGGTCCCATTCATCACCCACAGGCTCGTCCTGCGTTAATTCTCCTTCCTCTGGTTGCTCTTCTACCTCGCTTTCTACATATTAGTCTCGGATGGTTATCACCTTCGGAGGTGGTAGCTTCTGCGAGGTTTGAGGTGTTTGTACTTTCACAGCCTGGGTTGCGCTGTGCATTTTACTTGTGGTGTCAGACGAGGGAGCATTGGCTTCCGGGAAGCGTCGGTAGTAATCTGTAATCATATGTCGTAGATCCGTTACCAAAGATATTGGCATGGATATAGACTCTTCCCTGGGGGGGGGATATCCTCTTCCTCCTCATACTCTTAAGAATCCTGAAAAGATTCACATCTTTTCGCACTTGACAGAGGGCGATCTTTGAAAGAGAAGTCCTCTTTTACTACTTCGGATTGTTCCTGGTATTCCTCCTCATCTGTGTCTTGGCTTTTTATTTTAAGTTGAGATGGACTGTAAGCGACCCCATAAGGATCATCTTCCTCTGACTCCTATAGTTCAAGCAAATTGGATGGAGTAAGCGGCGAAATTTTTGTCCAAGATAAAACCTCTGCTGAAGGCTTTCCTGCTTCAGGTATCGACGGGGATATTTTTCTTTCCGTCGACGAGCCCGTCGACGGAGGATACCTTTTAATAGAGATAGATGTCACCTCTCTTGGAGAAATTGAATGAGCCTTTTCCTCCTCCGAACCAGAGTCAGACATGGCCTTCTTTTGAAGCCATAACAGCAAACGTGCCTCTCTATCTCTCAGAGTCTTTGCAGGAAAGGTCCTACAATGCTTGCACTCCTTAGGGACATGCTTAGGATGAAGGCAGTATAAGCAATCTTTGTAGGGGTCCTCCGAGAACAGTCTGGCCTTCCCACAAGATCTACAAGGTCTGAACAGCCTCTTCTTAGAAAAGTCAGACATTTTACAACGGAAGAAAAAAGGCAATACCTCAGTTCCAGAGCAAAACTGCTGCGAAATAACAGGTCAAAAGTTCACCAAGGAAACAAACTGAGCAGAGCTCAGGGAGACTCCTTCTCACACGACGGCGGTTGGTAATCTGAGGTATAGTGGCTCTGCTGGGGCTTGTGATCTCAGGGCTGGCTTCTCATTGGTCGGTATTTGGACCATATAATGATGGTACCGGGTTACTAAGTATAAGGCATTTCTATGGTATTAGTGCAGTTTTTTCTTTATACTGCTATCTATTTGTTACACCGCGAGACTCCCACCATGACGACGGGGAAGATACAAGCATGTGAATCTATGAAAGATTCAATACTGGAGAAATAAGGATAACTGGATTATCCATATGGGCTTGTGTAGTGAACTTAAGTGCAGCTGCTGATCTCTGGAATTAATAGTGGATTAAGTGTCACTGCTGATGTTGAGAATAATGGCTGCTAACAGGACATCATTATATTAGATTATTACATAGTAAATCACTTACATGGTCTACCTGGAATAATTGTGATGCAACAAAAATGTTTATTCTACTAAATGTGATATATTGCACTAATGTTTCACTTAATATACACTACTTTATTGTTTAACAAAGTGGGGGGGTGAAAGTTGGGATGTGGGGAATGGAAGATTGCTCATCAATCAATCAAGTCGTACTTGTATAGCGCAGCTAATAACCCCAGAGGGTATCCAGGCGCTGTGCTGCAGGTATCAGTCGAAGAGCTAGGTCTGGAGTCCCTTCCTGAAGTGTGTCAGCGAGGGTGCAGAGGTGAAGGAGGAGGGCATTCCAGACTTTGGCGGCAAGGTGGATAAAGGAGCGTCCTCCAGAGCGGCGGATACGTGGTATCTGTGCAAGGGTGAGGTGTGCAGAGCAGAGATTCCTGGTTGGTCGGTGTTAGTGCAGGCGGTGGTTCATGTAGGCTGGTCCTGTGTCATTAAGAGCTTTGTAGGAATGGGTCAGAAGCTTGAAATTGCATCTCTTCTGGAGCCAGTGGAGGTCCTTCAGGTGCTGGGTGATGTGTGTCCTCTTGGGCAGGTTGAGGGTCAGCCTGGCTGCTGCGTTCTGGATTGTCTTGAGTCTTTGTATGAGTTCAGTGGTAGTGTCTGCATAGAGTGCGTTGCCATAGTCTAGTTGGCTAGTTATGAGGGCCTGTGTCACAGCTTTTCTGGTGCTGATGGGGAGCCACCTGAAAACATTACAGAGCATGTGGATTATGTGAAGGCAGGCTGCTTTGACCTGCCGTTTCATGGAGAGTTTGCTGTCTAGGATGATGCAGAGGTTGCGGGCGTGGTCTTTCGGCATGGGGTTGGGCCGAGATCTGCTGGCCACCAGGAGTCGTTCCAGAGGGCAGTGTGTCTGCCGAAGATCAGACCTTCCATTTTGTCCACGTTGAGCTGCAGGCAGTTGTCTTTCACCCATGCTGTGACATTCTTCATACAGTTGTGGAAGTTAGTCTTTGCCGAGGTGGGGTCTGGTGAGAGCGAGAGGACGAGCTGTGTATCTGCATAGGAGATGTTGATGTGCGATCTGACGATGTCTGCGAGTGGGGTCAAGTAGATGTTGAAGAGGGTTGGACTGATGGATGAGCCTTGAGGAACGCCGTAGATGGTGTGCTTGGGTTGAGAGGTGAAGGGAGGAAGGTGGACTCTCTGGGTGCGTCCTGTGAGAAAGGATGCCATCCATCCGAGTATTGTCTGTGATTCCTAGCGTAGATCAAGGAGTGTGACCTATGGAGGTGGGCATGCTTGTGTGAGCTCTTGAACAGTCCTAATATAAGTAACCTACACCCATCCTTGCCTTTTAGGAAGCCCAGGACTCTACAGGAAGCCCTTCAGACCGGACAGGGGGTATTTGTAAAAACAGTAACTGAAAAAGCACTATGTTGTAGGCAGTGGAAACTATGGGGCTGAAAGGCATGCCCATAGACAAAAAGGCTGAACAGCTGAGGCATGGTAAGAGACTGAACCAGCAAGGCTCAGCGGTGGATTACAGTGCCCTGCAAGACACTTGATGAAGGCAGTGGGCGGTGGAGTGCATCAGCGAGAAAGCGTTGTGTGGACCAAGCACCTGAGGCTGTGGAGTAGAATAACCAGTGAAAGCAGTGCAGGAGAGAATAAGATCAGGGTGTTGAAAGGGGAGGTCGGAGCCAGGCAGCTGCCTGCGTCTGCATGGAGAAACGCTGACACTGATTAAAAAAAGCAGATGCACACGGAAGTAAGACCTGCTAGGCAGCAACGCGGACGGCTGATGAAGAGCTTAGAAGTAGAGGATCTCCAAGAGTGGTGGGGAGCAGAGGTCTACCCGCAGCTGAGTCTGAGCTGAGGTTGAAGACTTGCTGTGGGAAACTGAATTATTTCCCTGGTGTAAAATTAGGCTCCTGGCTACGAATAGTCCCCTGTGGGAAACATCCAAATGTGCCACAAAGAATTGCTGCCTCCTTCGACAGAAGAGAGTGCGGAATGTGGAGAACAAATACTTGTAGTTACAGGGTGTTGTTCTACAAACCCCTTTAGATACTAAAACACTTGAGGGTTGAAACAAGTTCATCTGACACAGGAGGCACATGGCAGCAGTGAATGATTGTAATGGCTATTTTAGTGCTGGGATGCAAACACCTGCACGGAAGCAAAACACTGTGCTCTGGCACAAACCTGAGAGACTCAGTATGCAGGGGACACAAGGAGAGTCAGAGGATCTCTCACCCCAGCAATCATTCAGGTCGGCTGTGACCGCAGTCCAAAATGACTAACACAGGCAGCAATGTTTCTGAAGATGACTACTTTCACTCCTCACAAAAGGTATCAGATGTTTGCACCATCAATAAACTAGAAAACTACTCTCCAGCATAAGAGATTCCAGAAATGTATTGGAAAAAAAAACGATGCAGTGGTAATCAGCCTTAACTTGCTGAGGGCCAGACTAACAAAAAATGGCTCGGAGTTACAAACACTGAGAAGTAATTGTTAGAACTACATTCTGCAGTCCAATAGAAGCAGGCGACAGACCTACAAGAACTAGTTTGATTCCTTAAATATAGAGTGAACAATGCAGAAGGACAATCTAGGCTCAATAACAAAGGAGTGTAGCTATGCCCAAAACAACCAAAGGCATTAAAATGTTGTTCTTCCTGGAAATCTGTCTAGTTGACAATGTGGCCCTGTAAAGACTTTCCTAACATTTCATTATTGAAAGGGCACATAGAATGACGTTCAACTGACTGGTGCAAGACTGACAGCCCTGACTAATAGGAGTGAGGCTCCACAATTATAGAGACAAGGACTTGCCATTCTAAGAAGCCAGAAAGAAGGGGCCAGTAATAAAGGATAGTAAAAAAGTGTTCCAGTTCGAGGCTCGCTATGCTCAAAGCGAAGCAAAAACTCAGATACCTAGGGATTAAGTACATACTGCAATTTCAAGAAAATTTGAAGATAATGGATGGTGGGCAAATCACATTTCTTCATAGAGCCCAGTAGAGCATGGGAATGGGTTATCAAATGGGCAATAGACAATGGCAAGCATGTGGAAGGCCCCACCCCAAACAGGCTAAAACGAAAAAACATCCCCAGACCAACATCTAACCAAATCACAGTGGTAAGGGTGCAAAGGGTGCCACAATAGTGAATGCCAGTACCTGAGAATTTACAGACATCAACAAAAGACCGCGAACCTGGTACAACTGAAACTGACTCCAAAGAAGTGGATGTGGGAGATGGTGTCTACCAGAAAGAGCTTTACCAAAGTAAGTCACTATCTAACAGTAGATTCCTCACATACTGAATATTGCCCAAGCACCAGACTGGTGCTGGACACTTCATCTCCATCAGTCATTATTGGAATCTGTCCCAAACAAGGTTTGCAATTTATGAGATCTACCTTGTAAAAGCATGACATAGTTGGAGCGGCTCCAATTTGGAGTCAGAAGGCACAATAGGCACGCCGTCTTCCAGTGTCAGTGAGGTCTGCATCGGCCTCGCCACTAGGGGAACCGGCATGAATCGTAGAGCTGGAGGCAGAGTTAATGCGGGAGCTGGGAAAGGCCGGTGATGGGTTTGGAAGATCCAACTAGCACCTAGGGCGAACCCACTGGCGGTATTCTGGATGGAGGGCATCTTGGCTACTTGGGGCTGGCAGGTGTGCCAGAGGGAATTGGTGCATGGCCTTGCAAAACTCTTTGATCTTCCTTGATGTCACACATAGCCACAGAAATCTCTGGTTGTGCCAGGATAAGTTGCCAGATGAGCTCTGATGTCAACCGACTTTGGAAGCAAGAAGGAGAGACATGGCGATGTTCTCGTGCCTTCTCAGGAGTGTGAGAGTGGCAGGAAAGGGCAGAGTTCCACTTAGATTTTTTAGTTTTTTTTCTTCAACTCACCCGAAGATTTGGAGCGCAGCGCTCATTGGCCGTGGGACTGGCTCCTGCGACTCCTAGACTGGGACAGACTCTGACTTGGACTAGTTGCGACAATGAGTTTCGCCTAGCAGTCCCTTTTGGCCTTCTGGTTCAATATTGCACAGTCACTACAGGGCTTGAAGTCCTGACTCTACCCCAGCACCACAGACAAACCTTATGAGGATTTGTAACAGACATTTGCTTCCAACAGCCATTACAGGGTTTAAAACCTGTAAAATTTGTGAGGTAAAGGGGTGTCAGAGACCAGAGGTAGCTCTGGATCAACGTCCGGTAACGAGGAAAGAAAGGAACGGACGTCAGCGTGCGGGAGTGGTGCCTATATAGGCCCGCACATTGTTTTCAGAGCGAGTGTGGCGCCGTATGGCGCCACTTACCAGAATGGTACTGCTGAAATTTTTCAGATCCAGTCTGAAGCCTGGGATATATTCAATACGTGAGGAATCTGCAGCTAGAACTCTCTATCAGACTGAAAACAAATTGGCGAAGTGTTACCAACAAGGATAGCCATGCTCTAATGGAATAGAGGACATCACCAAACAATCAACGTTTATTCCAAGTCCAAGATAACCCCTGTTGAAGGTGGTGCTCGCCACAGACATAGAAGATTAATAAATTATTGACTAGGAATATCTATTTGTAGCTGGAGACATGGTGGGCTTCGGCAGCAAAATTATAGCCCAAAAACATGGAAAACACTGCGGTACTCGCACTAACTGGTAAATCCATTCTGAGTCCTGGGGGGTGCAGAGAGGGAGCAGGCAGGGATGTCCCCTGTCCCCACTTCTTTTGACTCTAGTGATGGATTCAATGGCATTGATGGTCAGGAGGGAGGAACAAGCAAGAAGAATCAAGTTATATGAGCACACCCACATAATAGTGCTGTACGCAGATTATGTACTCTTGTACCTTCGAACAGCAGACATGGACTTGATGTTACTGCTGCAGTTGATAGAGCAATTTAGCCAGATGTTGACTTTAAGGTGAACAGAGAAAAAACATTCCCATTTCCACTTTGATCACAAATCCTATGGGTGGTTCTAAACCTACCCGAGTTGCCTCTGAAATTGAAACTGCACTTATTCTTGTACCTGGGAGTTCAGTTATACCACGGTAATGCAGAGATCTTAGAGGGAAACCTAACAAAATACTTGCAGCCATCAGAGAATCCTTACAAACGCTACTGCATGACCAGATGAGCTCAATAGTAGAAAAGGGGCAGCACTACGAAAAATTCAGGAGCGGGCCACTCCCACCCAGACTGTGAGATTATTATCTATCGGCCCAACTACGGGGCTCGTTTAGTAACCCACATGCAGAAGAACCCAGATATAACGACAACCCTCTCCATTTGCGGCCACACCAGTAGATCTATAAAACAAGACAGAAATTCACTCAAGGCTACTGGACAGCCAAGCAATGTTTCACCAGCACGAAAACTGCAGACGCATACTCATTGCACCCCAAGTTCCCTAAGAGACAATTGCAAATATGGGAAGAGGGAGAATATACTCAAGATGGGTGATCTGTGTGCGGACAGGAAATGACTAATGTTTAATGATATAAGACAAGACAGCACACTACCACTTAGTCAATTTCTGAATTATGGTGCAATGACACAACAGACCCATACAACATGACCTGCTTTTAACAGATGGAAGCGCACTGAAAGCAGTAACTATACTACACCGCAGGATTACTGACCTGATAAAATTGGACCTCACAACACAGAGAAAGGTGGAAGTGGACCTAGAGAGACTGCTGACAAATTGTGAATGGACCGCTGTCATAGGGTTCCCAGCGAAAGTGCAAGGAACACAAGATCTAAATAAATGTAATTCAATGTACAGCGCAGAGCTTATCTAGCACAACAGCGCCTACAAAAGATAAATGAGACTTCAGCAGACACTTACCCAAGGTATGAAGCTAGTGATGTGGGCTCAAACACACGATTAAGATTGGCCAACGTAGGAAGAATACTGGGAAAGAGCTACAGACTTTACCTCAAAGCTCACGGGTATAATTGGAAGTCTACATGCTGGCTTTAAACAAAAGATCGTCCAAGACAAACCTAGAGAATATTCATGGATGTAGAGATACTGCTTGCCAAGCGACAAATCATGGAAATCAGTGAAGAAGCCACAACTGAAGATGTGGCAGAGAGAACTAAAAGTGGGCAGAAGCAGAGAACTAGGCCGTTTCTGCGCAGGTTGCATGTGTGTAACCATCTGGACTGAAATACTTCTGAACTACGTCAGAAAAATGATGACAGACCTCCTTAGTCCACAATAGCCTGACTTGGTTGTGAATCCTGAGATTTCATGCAATACAAGAACATTATCCTCATTATCTTACCTGATTGGGAGCCTGAAACCTGGCCCCAGTCCCCCCCCCCCTTTCCTTAAGACACGTAATAAACGGTTGTGTAGTTCCTGCAAATCTATATAGGATCTGCACGTTTAGACAACAAACTGAGGGATTGGTGTTCAGACTGATTCCAACGTCAATATGAGGACCTTGCGTCCTTTTTCGTCCAGAAAGTCGAAAAAATTTACTTGGATATTGCGTGCTCTCAATGCGACAATCTCTCTCCTGTGCATTCTACTAGCCCCCCACTAACCGCACTTGCACTACCCGTAGCGGACTCCACCCACCATGATCAGAATATGGGTTCTTGCGCCCACTCCAACAACCTGGACACCTGGCCCTTACTAAATGCAGCCTCCTTTAAAAAAACTCTTAGATAGTGTCAAATCTGGATCACCTAAGGACCCCCTGCCTATCTCTGTGCTTAAGCAGCTTGAGTTACCATCTCTGCTTGCCATTATGGACCTTTTAAATACCTCCCTACTGGAAGCTACAGTTCCTCAAGACTGGAAGCACGCCATGGTGATCCCTCTCTTAAAAAAGGCGAACGCCGACCCCGACTTACCCTCCAATTATCGGCCAATCTCCTTACTACTTATCTTTTCCAAAATCTTAGAGAAACATCCACTTTCAGCTCTCAAACTTCGTCGAAACCAATTAGCTCCTTCATTCATCACAATCTGGTTTCAGAGCTGGCTTTTCTACAGAAACAACTTTATTGGGGGTAACGGAAAGACTGCGGCGCCATCTGGACGCTGGTGATACGATCGCCCTCATTCTACTTGACCTGAGCGCGGCCTTCGACACAGTATCCCACATTATACTAGTAAAAACGTTAAGATATTTAGGCATCAGCGGCCCAGCCTTGAACTGGCTTGTTTCCTTTCTTGCCAACCGTACCTTTCAAGTCCTTTCCTCTATATCCAGCTCTGACACCCATCCCTCACCCTATGGGGTACCTCAGGGCTCCATTCTTAGCCCTTTACTCTTCAACCTATACGTGAGACCTTTAGCCGACGTCGCGGAAGAGGCAGGGCTGTCCCTGTTTTCCTACGCTGACGACTCCCAGATCATTTTTTCTCTCTCCATGGGAAGTGCGGCTGGGTCCTCCCCCCTGCAGCTTGGCCTGGGTAATATTGCATCATGGATGCAAAAGAATTACCTTAAGCTCAACGGAGAGCAAACTGAGGTCCTGATTCTTGGCAAAAACAAAGATCTTTGGGGCCCACAACATTGGCCTGGTGAAATGGGAGTACTCCCTCAGCCTTCTAGTCAAGTCCGCAACTTAGGTGTCATCATCGATGACTCGCGCACCATCAGGCAGTCAAGGTAACCACAACTTGTTTTACCATCTTGAAGTGGCTAAAAAAGATCTGGATGCTGCCCGAGTCCACTCAGAGAACAGTAGTCCAGGCTCTTATTACCTCGAGACTGGATTACGGTAACGTTCTCTACCTCGGATCCAACAAGGAAGTGACTCGTAGGCTGCAGATGGTGCAGAACTCTGCGGCGAGACTACTCTGCAGAGTCCCTAGAGCCACCTCCGTCTCTAGTCATCTGCGGGACCTACATTGGCTCAGGGTTGAAAACCGAATCAAGTTCAAAGCTCTGAGTTACATGTTTAAAATCAAAACCGGAGTTGCCCCACAATATCTGCAGTCTCTGGTCACCCCCTATGTGCCTTCCCGGTGCCTTCGCTCATCCAATCAAGAGAATTTCTCAGTGCCCAGAGTCAAACTGTCTCGGATGGGAGGTAGATCGTTCGCATACCTCGGTCCCTCACTATGGAACTCACTTCCCATAGCCATTCGAAACGAAACGGTATACACACTATTTCGCAAATCCCTTAAGACTTGGCTTTTCAATCAGTAACCTAATTAAGCTGCGTTACTTTCTTCTGCTCCGCTCCGGCGCCGGGAAACCCTTCTTGGGTAGCTGCCGCGCCTTACAAATTTAATTTAATAATAATAATAAATTCCAGACACCCCCAAAAGATAGGTTAGTCTGTAGACCAGCTAGCTCACAGTACCACTATAAGGCCCACAACCTTACAAAGGAGCAAATAGTTTCTGGCAACTATCGAACATGACAACCCTGACCCCTCAGGGATTGTGGGAACATTACAGTACTTTTCGCTCAGTCACACGTGCTCACTTTGTCTCCGAGAGATACAAAGAATAAACGGTGGGGACGTTTTCAATAAGCATTTATTGAACCAGCGTCATTCTAGTATAAAATACGTGTGCTGCAACAACCATTAGACAGAAACAGATATATACAATTATAAGCACCAACAGAGTAAATAAAAGGTAAAATTCTACCATGTTGCTAAAACAGTGAATATATGCAGGCATATAGATACATAGCACTAATCATGAGTACTCCTACGATGCAAACCCTAACTAGATGTACCCAAGTGTACCTAGCATGTATGTAGGTGTATAGCCAAGAATCCCCCCAGGAAAGATCCAAGCCCATTACAAGATGGGAGAGAACGAAGGACCCCATCTTGGTCTCGAGTTGGACACCCCGCAAGGGATGTCAGACCACTGCGTGCTGGAGTGTCTGCGTGCAGGGACTTCAGCGTCTCGTGTTAGCATGGAAGTTTCTCCTATGGTTTGCCCAGCGAAGATGAGCTACTTATATACTCGAGAGGTACCCTCAGAGGTTCTACATAGATGTGTCACAGGACTGTGGGCATGTCGGCCAAGGAGGACGATAGTGGTGACTTTTGTACAGAGTTATTATGCATAAAATGGCAATACTGCTGTGATACTAAGAATCCTCATGCATAATAAATTAGGCTAGTTTTGCAAGAAACGACATTTATTCAGCACCTAACTAGGTAAAAGGTCAGCGTCAGAGCCGTTATGTAGAGCAAGGTAGGACAAATGTAGGTAAAAGGTAGTGCAACTACCTAGGCCTATATTGGGGTACATTGGGGCTCATAATAAAACACTACACATGATGGTTAATAGCAACACCCAGGAACGAACAGAACTTACATAAGGTGAACAAAACAATGGATGCAGGATACAGATTAAACCTGGACAAACTCTCCCCTAGACAGCGCAACACGATGCTACTTCACAGCTGCAACATGGAGAATGGTAGATTATGTATTAGTAGTTGGTTTCTAAGTGCAACTGCAATAATAACCATTTCAGGCGTGAAGTATAAATGCACGACATTTAAATAAAAAATAAAAAAATCAATATACCAAATTTGAAAATAAAAAGATCAGGAAATCAATTTAAAAAAATGAAACTCTGTAGCACCTCCAATTCCTTGTTAAAGACCTTTCCTCACTGCCATAATTAGGAGCTTTAGGCAACTATACGGGACAGATTTTAGGAATGAAAATGTGCATTGTAAAGGAACCCTAAAAAATACTTACCAGTAAAGCAACGAACCTAAAAATCATCATAAGTCTGGGTCAGTAAAAATAGCAGGTGGCTTGTGAGAGGTGTCTGCATCCGGAGACGCACGTCTATGACCGCAGTGATCGACCCTTTGAGCGCAGACTGGTAACCGGCCCCAGATGGGGACACTCTTGGAGTGTGTACAAACAGAGGCGCAGTAATTTAACACACATCTGACTGGAAACAACTCACCGCTAGCCTTCTGCTTGTCGCGTCGTAGAAAGCATTTTCTGTTAAAAGAATGTGATGTTCAAACCCAAAAAGCAAAGAAAAAAAGCATCCGAGAAACTAAACTCCCTATAGTTGTGCACTAGAGGGGCACACCGCTGTACTTAAATTGCATAGCTACACAGAGAACATACAATTATTGCATGCACATAAATGGAAATGAGCAAATACTTACATTTGTCTTTACTGCCATTAGTGTTGTGTAAAAAGTCCCCATCTGGGTGAGGTGTAAGAAAATCATCTTCGTCATCTTCCACCACTAAAACAAGAAAAGGGTGCGTGTTAAAATGATGGAATATCACATTCATCTAAACAGCTTTCCCAACTAGGAAGACCAAAGAAAGTACAGCAGCGTTACACATCCAGATGACAGACATTCTCTTTCATTTCTTCTCAAGGAAAAGTGCGACTTACAATGAATGGCACGGACTTGCAATTCATTCCCGAGAAACACTCGCGGTCCTTGTATAAAAACGATGAGCTCAGCACCACCAGGAGCGAGGCAGAAATGCGACATCAAACCTATCGGAATGACGTTCTCCACATGAACAGCTACAAACACGGGTCCCTCCATGCGGGGGACACGTTCTAGAAAGTCTACATAGATACCTTCTCTTAACAAGCGGCACTAAACTATATGTAGAATGGTACCTTTGTTATAACAGTATGCTAGAATAGTCACCTCCCGTTAAAATAAACAAGCATTTGCAATGCAATAGGTCTCGCATTTACGCGAGTTTAAGCTATTGGCATTGTAAATGACAATGCGTTTTATTTATGTTTCAAAAACCAAAACATAAATAAAAGGCATTGCCATTTATAATGCCAATAGCTCAAACTCGTGTATATGCGAGACCGGTTGCATTGCAAATGCTTGTTTTATTTTGAGAGAGAGAGTACCAGCACTTCTCAAGAGAGACATAATACTTTTAATTGGAGAGTACCGGCACTTCTCAGAAACACGTACGATTTATATTCGCTTGTGTAGATATAGCGATCGAACGATCGCCTATCGCATGTCCATATGCCATGATATCTGGGGCTGAAAACAGGCGTACCTTGTAGATGGTTATTTTACTGGGGTTGTATTTAGCACACTCGGTGGTTTCGGTATTTTGATTAAGCGGGATCTTACCAGTTTCTCTGTACCGAATACACCCGTGCGCGCGCAGTACCAGAATATTAACTGTTAGAATGCCTCACAATACCCACTGATCTGGAGCAACTTTAAAATAGGTTACACGAGACAATAAGTAGCTATTTAAGTTTCTCCTCTTGTTCCATCATTCAAGTACCAAGAAACTAGACATGGGTTTATAACCAAGAATAGTAATAAACAATTTGTGTGTATGGTTAATAGATACAGGGTAACATCCCAGTATTAGGTTTGTGCAAAGTAACAATTTCACCACATTCATTTCATTTTATTTCCTCAGAATCCTGTGATCTGAGAGTAACAGACTCACACAAGGTGGAGGTATAGTAAAAATACCGCCTAGGTGAGACTTATGAAGTATAATTTTAATACTCAACTTTTTTCCACTGTTTTATGTCACGTGTGCGGTGAGTGGGTGCATATACACTTGTGGTAACATCAACATACAAACTAAGAACATACAGGTTGATGTTATTTGATTTTTTACAGACATTGAACTGGACTGCAGCTGGTATCTTTGTAACTATTACCATGACAACTAAGTATGGTTTTTAATACATTTTCACTAATACAGCAGAGTGACAGCGTTTTGGTTCTGAGGAATGCCACGAACCTGATGGTCAATTAGGCAGAAACATGTCGACCCTTAACGAATAGGAAATTTTTTCATTCCTATTATTCACTAGCTTTTTAATTCTAGATTTTGGGGACACTGAATAAAGTTATCTTAGTCACCCATTACCTAGTTTTAACTCACGGGTAAAAAAAAACCTTCTGTTTTTGCACTCTGCCCCTCACTCTATCTTTTCCATTGGATGATTTACAAAACACCTCACGCTCCTCTCCCGAGGGAGAGTTGTAGCCCACACTGTGTACCTTGCGGTCACAGTGTGCAAGAGGGAACCCAATGATGAAGCAGGTCACCTTTGGGTGAGTGAGGGTTCTTGTCTTTAAGAGACTGACTCCCTACCCCTGCACACTACACAAAGTTTGTTTTCAGTTCAGCGACCCATTATTCTATGCGAGTTGTATAACTTCTCAGAAACAAGCAGGTACTATGGCAGAGTATACCTGGACTTCTATTTTTCCATTTCAAGCACTGCTTTTAACTATAAATGTGTAAAATTACAGTGCTTGGCTTCCGTAAACATTGTAAGATTCTAAAATCCCATTATTTACATATTCAGTGATACTCTTGAAAATCTGCCATGGATCAAGCCCTCTTAGACCAATGTTAAAACAACCCTGGTTAAAGCGGTTTGTGCACAATGGAAAGAGCATTACACACTCACTTTTTATTTACGAATTGTTTATAAGTAGCACTCACGCCACTTCAGCCACATTATTAAAACACTAAGAATTCGAAAGAGGATAATACAATATAAATGTCTTAAGTGCTTGGAAAAATAAAGCATGCACTTGGTCTTGTGTTGCCAAGCTGAGGAGACAAACCTAAACCAAGGATCATCATTTCTTTCTGGGCAATGTTTGAGGCAGCTCTGTTCGCAGAAGCATGCAATATACACATATTCATCCATGTATTCATCCACAGGAATAAAATGGAAAGGATGCTTTTGATGGGTGATTGAATGAATAGCATATGGCTGAACTAATGATCGATCGAGCGATGACTTTAAATGTTCAGGAATTTTGAGAACATGAGTAAATCAAATTCCAAGAAACAGCCTCCGGCATCAATTTACACTCAATGCGCCTCTTAAATAAACCAATGTGGGCTTCAAACAGCAGTAGATTACGCGTAAAGGGTGACCCCTTTTTAATGATCACCTTGTCACTTGAAAGGAAGGCCTCCCACACTACTGTATAGCAAGCATTTGCAATGCAATAGGTCTCGCGGTTGCGAGAGTTTCAGCTATTGGCATTGTAAATGACAATGCTTTTTATTTATGCGTTTGAAAATCTGCAAGCTGTGCGTAAATAAGCACTTAGTACTTATAGTCGTTACTTACGAGAAGCAAGGCTGGCAGTCTCTTTTACTGCCAGCCTTGCTTCTGGTAAGCAAGGACTATACGTACAAAGTGCGTGTTTATGCACCACTTGCAGGTCTTTAAAACAAATGAATAAATACGGTTCACCAGAGCATACATTTATTGGTGAAACGCCGCGTATGAAACACCCAGGCAGGAAAATTTATTGACTGAGGTACAGAATACTCCCTCTTGCCAGAGAAGGGCAGTGAACGGAGGGAAGAAAAGAGCGCGAAAGTTAAGAAAGGAAGAACGGAATATTGAGTAGAAATTGAAGAAATTACAGAGAAAGGGTATTGAAGAGGAGGGAGAACAGAAGTGGGATTGTGAAAGGTGGACCAAAGAGAAAAGAAGCAGAGGGAGGCTAAAAAGAATGACAATGCGAAGTGGAAGAGGAGTGAGGAGCGAAAGGAGGTAGAGTTGGAAAGATGTGGAGAGCAGAAGATATTAGGGCAGAGAGGGACGGAGGGAAAGAGTATCATAGAGGACGGAGGGAAAGAGTATCATAGAGGACAGATGTAAAGGTCAGAATTGAAATGGACAGGGAGCCAGTAAGAAGCAAAAGGAAAAGACCGTGAGCGAAAGAAGAAAGGATGTTAAACTAAGCAAGAGGAATGAAATGGAGCGAGAAAGAAAGGGAGAACATCAGGTGAGTGAGATAGCCGCTGGCGATATTTAGTACAAAAACAGTCCGGATGAAGTTAGTCCTCAGCACGGTTTAATGGACAGAGAACGTTTAGGCAGTAGTAGTGATTGTCTTGGTTCCCTGCTTCACCCGGTTTAACCACCTGCCCCCTCCGATCCGCGCCTATTGAGCTACACTGCCGCTCCCGCCCCTCTCCTGTGCACTCACTCCTGCCAGCAGAGGAAACGTGTTCCCTATTTCCGCAGGCCGTGCTAGCTCTTGGGCGCGAGCCTGTTTGCCAGATGAGAGTGTTTATCCTCTCTCTAAATACTTATAAGGGCCCAAAGGCGAGACCATGGTTGACGCCTGTAAAACAGAGAGGGGGCGAAGGGGCTCATTGTAGGACAAGTGAGGCGGTGGAGGGACTGATTCACTGACAGTTTGCAAACTGTAACCCCTGCGTCGTATGAAGGAATCTGAATGCGCTGTGATCCTCGCCTCTCCAGCAGCCGCTGCTCTGAAGAGTTTAATAACTTGTTCTAGCTCACGCCTGACAAGGCGGGAGGACGATTTTGAAAGGTGTCTGCACTTCAAACGGAGCCTTTGTAGAAAAGAGATGTTGTTTCAATGTACGCGTTTACTAATGTATGCGTTTACCAATCTGACAGCAGAAACAACACAACACAACAATGAGAGGGGGGTGGGGCAGAGAGGGGGAAAGTGAGATGGAGTATGTGCCAGAGGGGCGGAGATAGGGAGGGGGTAGAGAGGCAGAGGGGTAAAGGGCGAGAAAGTCGGAGGGAGAGACAGATGGGGCAAGAGCGAGAAAAGAGACAGATGTGAGAGATTGAGAGAGAAAGGGGCAGACAATGTATGTGGGGAGAACAACGAGACAAAGAAGCAAGGAGGGAAGACAGTGCGAGGGAGAAGGAGAGAACAGAGAGCGAGACCTAAATGGAGAAGCTGGCAGAAAGAGAGAGCGTGAGAGACAGACAGAAAGGAAGAAAAAGCAAGACAGGAAACGGGGCTCAACATTACCTTGCTCTCTCTAAAAGTGCTTCGAAGCACTCCCGCTGCTCTGTAATCGCGCGCGCGTTGTACTGAAACGCCGCGAGCAAGACACGCCGTACGGGTGCACATCTACTGACACAAAAAAAAGTGATCTGTATCTGTTCTCAGCACATGAGGGAAGCTTTCACTACTTCTGGGCTATATACTAATTCTGGATGGATGAGTGTGATAGGGATGTCTACACTGATGCGGTGTATGCTGTACTTCTGCTGAGTGTGAAGCTTCGGTACACTGCCTTTGCTGTATGTGTATGAGAGAAGCTTGCGTTGCTGCTCACAGTGCTGGACCTGCTCCAGTGTATGCAGGGAAGCTCGCCTAGCTGCTGCCGTCGTTGCTGTAAGAGTGAGTGTGTGTCTGTCGGTATGGGAGGCAGCTTGCAGTGGAGCTTTATGTGCTGTATTTGTTCTTCTTGTGATGGAAGCTGCCCCTGACTGGGCAGCACGTCCTGGGAGCGAGGGGAGGTTGCACTTAAGTTGTCCATGATGTAGTTGCGCTGAGTGTGGGGATGGCTTGCAAATGCAATGTTGCTGCTATTGCTGTTCGGTGCTTTCTTTGTGTAAGAGAAGCGCGAGTTACTGCTGCATATGCAGGGCTCGTATGTGAGGGATGCTTACCTTGCTACTGTCCATGCCCTATGTAACCTCTGTGTATGAGGGACGCTTGGGCAACTGCACCAGGAGCCGTACCCTTTCTGTGCAGTGGGAAACGTGCACTGCTGCGCTGTACGTGCTCTCAGTGTGTGAGGGAAGCTTGACTTGCCGCCGCCTGCGCTAACCATGTTCTGTGATAGAGAATCGTGTACTGCTGCGGCAGTCGCATCTACTACACCTGCACTGCCTGCTAAACATATGCTGCCTGCTCTATATGCGACGGAAGCGTGCACTGCCTGTGCTTTTCACGTATCATGAAATAAAAAAATAGAACCCGCTCCCAGGCTTGTTTCGCTCGCAATAGAATGTATGTGCTGGCAAAGAAAACAATAAACAAGGCACGCATTTCTTTTCCATCGGAAAGACGCCCTTGGTGGACGGGGAGGGGCGCGGGGGGAGCGCGCTGGGGCTCGGAGAATTTTCCAGCAGTGGAATTTAAATCAGTTTCTGAAACAAGACTGTTAAAAATGCCCGTCTCCTCAGCGCCAAGAAATCATACAGTTCAGAGAGAATAATCGAAAGCAAGGCGCAATTAACGTAGGGAATGGCATTTTACCAGGAAGCATGGGGCACCGGCACAGCAATTAGTGTCTTCGCGTATACAGCGATAATCCTCTGAAGTGAGGAACCCAGTCATTAAACAAGCTTACACTGTATCGTAACCTACCAGCCGGCCCAGAACACCCGACCTCCGCTCTGAAAACGAGGCTCAACCTAAACAAGCCCGGGAGTGGTGCGTGCACGCGCAGTCTGCTCATTTTCAAGCACTGCACTCGTGCTTGTGGCGCGCCCCTGCTCGCTCCCGCAAGGTGGATGCCGCCACAAGCACGAGTGTGTGCTTGAAAATGAGCAGAGCGACGGCTAAAGGCCCTCCTATGCAGTGCATGCGCGCTGCGTAGACGAGACCTAAAAACGGTAGTATCACATATCCGCGCAGAAATAATAATAAAAGCACAATCCATACATAGTACTGTAACTGGCTGCCCATGACAACAGCTAGTAATGGAGTAATAAATAATAATAAAGAATTGGTGGGGGGGAGGGGGCTGAGCAGCGAGCTGTTTGCTCACTAAAACTATAGAAATATCGCAGCCTTCACACCAGAAGTGAGCAGACTCCCACTTGCTACAATACACACTGAGTCTTAAGATGCAGCCACTAAAGGAGGAAGGAATATTTTTTTTATTGCATAATTATTTAAAATCATTGCAAACTGCACACCTGTAGCATAAAATGCCCTCGCATATTTTGTAAACAATAACTGTCCAAAGATACAGCATGCTACTTGCCCCTATTCCGGCCATCAAGTATGTCCTTGGCCCTCCAGATTTCAACTTTTGAGGGAAAAGTCGACCCATGGAACCCCACTTATACAAGTGACAAACGGGGCCGGAGGGAAACCTGTAAAAGTCAATGGACCTTAAAGAATAATCTATTATTAAAAGCAAACACCATTAAAAACCGTGCTCCCCCCCCCCTCACGGCTTAAGCTTTGTTGGGCAGCACTTGTGCAGTATGGATCGCCAAAATTGTGTACAATGTTTAAACGATTAGTCCCCATTTATAAATGATGTATATCTCACAGCCTAAGGTGCTATTACATGGTCTGCCAGCATGATTTTTAAACGATTAATCCCCAAGTTATTAAGCCTAGCACTTTAACCTGGCGTGAGAAGTGGTAGTGCAAAAAGTATCTCTGTGGTTGTAAACAATATCTGTGTGTAAATTCCAACTAGAAAGTTGCCCTGATCGCCTACCAGTTGGTTTTAGCTCACTTTAACTAAATTGCTCGCAGCCTTGCACGGTGTGGACCCAGATCCCATTGGTCCTGGAGCTGATGTGTTGTGGGACATGAAACTGTTCCAAAGTCCCTTAATGCTAGTTTCAACTATTCAATGCGTCCATTTGATTGTAGTGCGCCATGGAGTTGCTTTCTGGTGTGCAGTTACTAAGTGTGCCCTGCGGCCTCCAATCCAACAACTGTCTAGGCTTTTCCAATCTTTTGTCTTCAGTACGGCGTGTCAGGGTCTAGGATTGATCAATTTCGGCGAAGCGATTTACATCTAGTTTTGTTTCATTCAGGTCCCTTCGCATGACGTTCATATGAATTTGCAAAATTTAGCCTGGCCTGAGGGCACTGAGCAAGACAAAAGCAAAGCAACTGCATATGCGCATGTTCAAACCCCATACCTTATGAACATCGGTTTTAGAAACTTCTGGTGGTATTGGAGTAAGGCGGGACAGTAGTATATAAGATGTTCCATGGACTCTGATCTGAAGTTACACATCCTGCATTTGACACTCTTCAGCAGGGATTTCCAGCCAGGGTTTAATTTCTTTATGGGTAATAACACTATAGGAGCCCACTGGATCACTTTCAGACATTTCTTTCCTAAGGCGCTATTCGGGTATGGCTGAATGTTGTTTGCCTCATATGACTTCATTAGGCACAACAGCACACCAATAGCCTTGAATCGGGCCATATCTTCTTTTGATAGCTGGAGGATTTGGCTGTTTAGCGCCTTCCTTATTGCTGCATAGTTTACTTCCTCTTGGGACAAACTGGTTATAGATAGGCCTAATTCTGCCGCAGCATCAAGAAAATACTTTTGCCATGGGTTAGGTCCCCCTTCAAATATTATTTTCAGTACCTCCTTTAATGATCGTTTCTGGGCTTTAAGTGTCTTAAACCAGTATTTCACCAGGGTGCTCCTACATTCATAATTTTGTTGCACCAGACCAAAAGCAAGTCGAATTAGGCCATTACGTGTGAATTTAGGGAGTACAAAAAGTTTTTTTATAACACTGGCACTGTGCTGACTCGCAAAGGAGGAAATTTCTATGGCAAATTCTGCCATTTTTATTAGCTTATGTACGCATGCTCCATCAGGGCCCATGCCCAGAACTAGAGTCAATGGCCTGCTGTCAAGAGGCTTTACAAGTTAACAGGGTATGAGAAGAGGATGACCGCAGTCGCCTCTCTTTGAACTGGTGATTAAGCCACTGGCAAGGTGGATGAAAAATGTTAGCCCAGTCGAGTGCCTCAATTGGGTTGGCTGCAAGGAGGAATATTGGCCCTTATATGCAGATGAACTTTTGATGTTCCTTCGATATACCTGACGGACAGGAGATAATTTAGTGCAAATCTTACATCTTTATGGAGAAGCTTCATGTCTCCTAGTAAACTGGGATAAGCCTGTTCCATTTCCAATATGAGAAGCAGACCCAGTGGTAGACTGATTCACCACTAAGTAGATTAACCCAGAGTTTCAATTATTTGGGCATACACGTTTTACCAAATCCAACACTTAACTGTAAACTCAATCCATCCTCACTAATTGATTATCTGCAAAGGGACCTTGTTGGGATCTTGGGAGCTCGTGCTGCTGCACGAGATACTTGTCGGGGGTTCCCTGCGTGGAACATAGAACGGGGAGGGAACGGCAGTTGCTGCTGGGAGTCTGGGGAGTCGGACATAATAAAGAAGACTGAAAGCTCACCTGAATGCCTCTTCTTTTCATTGGCGACGAGTGTCCGACCCCCAGTCCTCCCCTCGTTATTTCGTGAATGTGGACGGCGATGGACTCCTTCCGTGTGGGGATAGTGAGCCAGCCAGCTGTTGCCGACGGAATTTGCTCTTGAGGAGTCAGCACCCGCCGTTCTTCGTGGCATCCTGTGGCGATCCGGACGTTGATCCGTTGCATTCAAGGGAACGGTAACTTTATTTCGGCGATTCCCTCAGCGCAAGGCTGCGAGAGCGTTTCAGCACAGACGATCGGCGCGCTAGTCGGCGCCCGCGTCACACCACGTGCGCGAGCTCTTCTGCGCGGTGACGTTCACAGTGTTGTTGAGGTGCATCTCCGGCGCGTTGTCTTGACAATCGGCGTCTACAGCCGGAAACTGACTGTTAAGAGCGAGTGACAGCCTGAATTGCGGTGAGTAGATCATCGTGACACACGCAGGGAGAATCTGTGGTTTCGATTCTGCCTGTGAGCGCGTCTGCAACTGGGTGGAAAACCTCGTGGGCAGTCCTTCTGGCAGATCGTCTGGTTCTTTCTGTTTCAGTTCAATTCCACATCTATGCAGTGTGTCTCACTGAATTCTATTACCAGTATCAACAGAGTGTGTTCCACAGTCAGTCTAAGCAACACAGTAGTCTCTACAATTTCTAAGGAGTACTGTGCAGAGCACTGTATTAACTCTCCACCTTGGTGCAGGGCATCTGACTAATTCGAACACTTGTGGCAGCAACTCACCCACGTGTGGCCATCAAATGGATCGTGTAACCCCGCCACCTCCCTTCCTACAATCACCTGGTACTCCCCCAGTATCTTGGCAACAATGGAAGGAGACATTTGACGCATATCTTGAGGCAATTGATGGGGATACTTTTACGTTAAAGAAAAAAAAGGCCCTACTTATTTATAACTTGGGTTCTGAAGGCAGGACTATTTTAAAAACCCTACCCCTTGAACTTGTTAGAACATGCATTAGTAGTGGTGACGAAGGGGACTCTTTAGTGGTAGATGACTATGCCTCACTCATCAAAACTTTAGATAAGAGATTTAATCCTAAAAGGAATATTGTCCTTGAGCGTCATAAGTTTCTGCAGCGCGCCCAAATTTCCGGTGAATCCATTGACGACTTTGTAGCTGCTCTGAGAACTCTAGCTGTTACGTGCAATTATAGGGAGTTCAGGGATGAAATTATCCGTGATCAGCTTATTGAGCGCACTTGCAACAAGAAAATTCAGGAAAAACTTATCTACAGACGATCCTGACCTGGAAACTGCTCTTACCATTGCTAAAAGTATTGAGCATTCCCAGTTATGTATGAAAGAAATGAGTGGATCTGTAACGCTCAATGAGATCAAGTTAGTCACTACTAAAACTACAAGTAAACCGACTAAGAGAATTAATGCAAGTGCACCAAGTATAGCTTCACCCACATTGAATTCATCAAAATTCAAGTCCGATACATCTGACCTCTCTTGCTACCGGTGTGGCAGCAGATCTCATTTGGGCAATTTCAAATTTTGTTTTGCTACAAGTCAGACTTGTTTCAAGTGTGGCAAGAAAGGACATCTGGCACGTATGTGCAGAGCAGTTGCACTGAAAGGACCGTCAAAAACTGTCAGGGCTATTGGAGAGACCTATGTTGAGGTTGGGGAGGATGAGGAAAGTTACGAATTATTAATGTCTTCATCTTCACCTTTTATTCAACAGGATGGTGTGGTAGAAATTGCTTCTATAGCTGAAGCTCAAAGGAGAAAGTCCCCTGTATGTGTTATAAGTCTGATGGGTAAGGACATGAAGTTTCTAGCAGATTCTGGTTCCCCATTTACCCTCATTAATGCCAGGGAGCTTGAGGGATTATGTGACATTGTCTTAGGTCAATCTGATATAAGAATCTTCGCGTATGGTGGTAAAAGGGTGGAGGTGTTGGGTAAGTTTGAAAGCAACCTGGAGTTCAAAGGAGATTCTACTCGGGGGACAGTATTTGTAGTCAAAGAAGGTGCCAATTTGTTAGGATGGGAGGAACAAGGCGAGCTTGGGATCATTTTGGATCCCAACCATCCTGATATGGTTCTATCAAAACATGAGGCCAGGCAGTTTTACTCAAGTTTCCCTGCCACTACCCCTGTGCATACTGTCTCTGCAGATGTCTTATCGAAAGGGTATTGGATTCAAAGGTATCCAGAGATTTTTGATGGTAGGTTAGGAAAACTCAAAGGTTTTCAGCATCGCATTGTCCTTAAAGAGGGTGCCGTTGCAGTTGCACACAAGGTGCGTAAAGTACCGTTGAGCATGCGGGGTGAGCTGAGACAGGAACTTGAGCGTTTGTGTACGGTGGGGGTGATTGAACCGATTGAGGGCTCCGAGTGGTTATCTCCCATCGTTTTAGCGCGGAAGGCAGACAAGTCCCTTAGGATGTGTGTGGACTTGCGCGATCTAAATGCATGCATATGGGTTGACCGTCAACCCCTGCCCAACATTAATGAAATGTTGTCAACGTTAGATGGTGCAAGATATTTTTCCTCACTTGACATCTCCTCTGCTTATCATCAAGTAGAATTATGTAGAGGGTCAAGACATTTCACATCTTTTGTGACTCCGGAAGGGGCGTTTCGTTATGTACGGATGCCATTTGGGCTAGCGTCGGCTTCTGCAGTGTTCCAGCGTCTTATGGGGAACCTATTCAAGAACACTGTGGGAGTCGTGTTTTTCCAGGATGACATCCTGATCCATGGCAAAATGGAGGTTGAACATAATGATAGGCTCAAGCTGGTATTAGACACCATTAGGTCTAGTGGTTTAACATTAAGGAAGGACAAATGTAAATTTCTTCAGGAAGGAGTAGATTATTTGGGTCACCACATTTCTGCGAATGGGGTAGAACCCAAAGTCAAGCTTCTTGATGCCATTCAATTTGCACCTGAACCTCAGAACAAAGATCAGCTTCGCTCATTTCTTGGGCTGATTGAATATTATGCTAAGTTTGTGGCTAATTTTTCTGAAAAGACTGTACATTTGCGCGAACTTTTGAAGAAGAATGCGAGGTATGTGTGGTCAGACCAATGTGCTGTTGATTTCAAAATGTTAAAAGAGGCAATAGTGCATGCACGTCCTCTCAAGTTATTCAACATCAAGGACCGTTGCATTGTTACCACCGATGCTAGTAATGTTGGTCTCGGAGCTGTGTTGATGCAGAAGAGAGCTGACAAGAGGGAAGAGATCATTGCTTTTGCCTCTCGAACACTGCGTGGGGCGGAAAGTACTTATTCTACAATTGAAAAGGAGGCCTTGGCTCTGTGGTGGGGTGTGCAGTATTTCCGCAACTTTTTATGGGGTAATGAATTTTTACTGAGAACTGACCATAAACCTCTGATAGATCTTTTCACTACTAAGGGCGGTGGTAGAGCCACTCCACGCATAGCAAAGTGGCAATACAGATTAAACGAATTCAATTACCGTCTAGAATATGTGGCTGGTGTAAGGAATCATGTAGCGGATTGTCTATCCAGACTACCACTCTCTAATAGTGTCTCCGACGTTGAAGGTGAAGAGTGGGAAATGGTGTGTGCTGTCAGTGCTGTAGAGGACGCGGGTGTGGCATTGTATGAGGCTAATTGGAAGTTAGCCTTGTCTGAAGATGCTGAGATCAGCAGAGCTATGGATTTTGTTGCGCACGGATGGCCCGATAATATGAACTTGTCTACGGAATTGATTCCTTTCAAAAGAGTTAGTGATGAGTTATCTATTGTTGAAGGGATTTTGCGCAGAGGAGGTTTGTTAGTTGTACCCATGACTATGCGAAAGAGCGTGTTGGATCTAGCTCATGAAGGTCATCTAGGCATTCGTGCGATGAAGCGGAGAGTTAGAGAGGATTTTTGGTGGCCAGGAGTTGATAGGGACATTGAGCACTGTGTTAGGGAGTGTGGTGCATGCGTTTTGAGCGATAAAACTCAAGTAACGTATCCCTCTTCCATTGTTCCTGTGAGTGTGAAGAATTCACCTTGGTCAAAGTTAGCATTTGATGTATCTGGTCCTTTTGGTGGTATGGGTAGCTCGCCCAAATATGCTTTGGTGTTAATTGATTATATGTCCAAATAGCCGGAGGTAAAATTTGTTGATAGTGTCAATTCTGCTACGATTATCGATTTTTTTAAGGATGTTTTTTTCGGGAAGGGTTTCCGGAGGAGTTAGTGACGGATAACGGAACCCAGTTGGTGTCTCTGGAGATGCAGGAATTTTTGAAAGCGCATGGCATCAATCATATTGTTACCTCCCTTTATCATCCCCGTAGTAATGGTCTTGTGGAGCGTTGGAACCGTGTCATTAAAGACCAACTTCAGTTAGCTTTTGTCAATGGGTTGCATTGGAAGACGGTGATTTCTAATATGTTGTGGGCAATGAGAGTGACTCCTCATGCTAGTACTGGAATGTCTCCTTTCACCTTGTTGAGAGGTAGAGTGGCTGGTTCCAAGTTGAACAAAGATTGGATGGCAAGGAAGGTGGTAGATGTGCGGAAGTTGGGTGAGGTTGTGGATGTTAGAGCTGCTGCTCAAGCCAAGTACGCACATGATGTGGTCAG
The DNA here is from genome assembly GCA_963921515.1 of Calotriton arnoldi. Taxonomy (NCBI): domain Eukaryota; kingdom Metazoa; phylum Chordata; class Amphibia; order Caudata; family Salamandridae; genus Calotriton; species Calotriton arnoldi. The sequence continues at coordinate 2,694,366 of CAWUFW010001083.1, read as the reverse complement.
GGTATCCCCAGTAAGTCCAGGTGATTGGGTAAGAATAAAGAAACCTGTTTTGGTTCGCAAGGGATTATCACACTTTTCTTCACCGGTCAGAGTAAAGGAGGTTCGAGATCATGTGGTTGTTTTGGAGAATGGGAAAATATGGAAAAAATGTGCAGTTTCGGTTATTCCCCGGTCAAAAGCGGAGTATGTGAAAGAAAGGTTTGGTGTTCACACTCCTTCTATAGTTTTACCTCACGAGGTGAGAGGTTCCAAGGTTTTAGTTTCTACCAAAGATGTGGTTCCCCGGGCGTCTTCTGCTAGGAAGAAGGTCGCTCCAACGAAATTCAGAGATTTTGTCAGGTATTGAATTCTCCAGTCTTCTGAACAACATGTTGTTATGCTATTCTATTTTGTTGCTTTATTGGCGTTTCGCTTCTGTGTTTTATGTCTTTTGTTTGCATATGAAGGATGGGGGGTGTGTTGGGATCTTGGGAGCTCGTGCTGCTGCACGAGATGCTTGTCGGGGGTTCCCTGCGTGGAACATAGAACGGGGAGGGAACGGCAGTTGCTGCTGGGAGTCTGGGGAGTCGGACATAATAAAGAAGACTGAAAGCTCACCTGAATGCCTCTTCTTTTCAGACCTCCATGTTGGGATTCCTTTCCAATTACAGTTAATGACCGTGTCAAATGGTAAAATGACTGCTTTACCAAAACCCTTATATGCAGTCCAGAATTACCCTGCGGAAATTCTGGCGCACTTCTTCGATAAGAGACATGTCTCAGAAGTTCATGTATGAGGGGAAATACCCAAGTTTCAAGTGTGCCTCAGTATGCCCGATAAAGGCTATACTGTTGGGATTCCCAGTTCCTATTATAAAGGATTGGCTGTTCGGTGAACAAGATGATCCATCCATCCGTTGCAATTTGCAGTTGCCTTCAGGCCCCAGGCTGCTAAGGTACCTGTACAGTGTTTGCCTGACCCCCACAAAGTCAGTTTCTGGGCTGCCATCACAGGGCGCTGAAATGGATTGGCTGACAGAACAAAATCATGAGAAAAACCCCACTATGGTACAGTAAGATAAAAATGTATGCAGCAGAGTTGGAGGGATTATGGCAATAGAACCTCATCATCTCTAAAGTTGGTGTGTGTGAAGAAGGGATTGATTGATACACCACACAGTTTTTCAGGCACATACAATTAAGACACACGTTAGACCACTATCAAGTGAAGTTAGGGTCCATCCCTGACTTCAACACACTGCAGGCTAAGATTACCTTAGAGGCTGTGGAGAAACATGGCATTTCATGAATATGCATATACTGGACAATAAAAGCTCTTGACAAGTGAGCATTGTGAAGAGGCCAGACTATTTCAGAGAACCTGCTATATCCAGACACCAACACCTCATCCAGTTTATAATTCTGCACATGTTCCACTACTCACGGAACAGATAATGGATTTGGAAGATGGGATTTTTTGGATTCCCCATCATGCACTCGCTGTGGAGTTGACTATGATGATTGACTTCATGCTGTTTGGCCGTGCCTGTGATTGGAAGATGTTAGATGGACTTTTGGGAGTACTGGGTGGGTCTATGGATGTTAACCCCCAACATATGTCTCTCTCCTTTTGTTCCTCCTTATGTTTTTCCTTCTATTCTTCCTTTCCTCCCAGTAGTAGTCTTCTGCTTGCGAAGACTATTTGTCTGAAAAGGTAATACTTCTACTATTGCTGTCCTTGGTGTTATCTGCTGAATCAACAGTCTGCATCAGATCTGCTTCCACCCTTATGATTATCGCCAGTGGTTCAGAATATTTGCAAGCATTCCTCCCATCACTTTTTATATATTTGGTGCATGCACCCTGGTAAGAAATATTTGGCGTACATGTTCCAATAATGTGTCAATTGGTGTCTTTAACAAGCTCTTTGCTGAGATAATCAAATCTTTTAGTGAAAGTGAAAACTCTTCCCTGTATGTAGCCCTATTTTTCTAGAATGAATTTCCTTTTCTTTTATCTTGTATTTAATTTTCTCCAATCGATTTTGCAATTGGGCTTTACATATTCCAGCTGTTGCTCGACCCTCTTCCTTATCAATATCTTCCAATAGTGTATCCAGCTCTACAAGCAATTTGGTTCTGTTAATGTCGGCGTCCTTCATCGGTTTTCATCCATGAAAACGAACAGCCATTGCTACTTATGGCACACTGCTTGACTACTGCTGGGTGAGAATCTTCATAGCTATGGACAGCGATAGTCTCAGGCCTCTACAAATTTGACCCACCATTTATTGATCTCTTAGATATTTTCACCAATTTGTCCAATTTATGTTTCACTCCGTTTTAATGGCTGGACCAACAGCGCATGGTTCTACTGTGTTTATCTCCATATTATCAACAAATATTTCAATTGCTGCAGTTTCCTCTTGGTTTCTGCTTCAATGGACAAACTAGGAGTCCTGGTTGTGTCACTGCTCAAAACTCGCTGATAATTAACAGTTATGGTGTGTGTTCCTACCACCTTGTCATGGTACTATAGATAAGAATCCCAGCAGTAAAGGATAATCTTTGAGGAGACAGTGGCTCTGGTGTGTTACATCCAAAACGCACCTATCATGGTCAAACCTAACCAGTATGTCTGCGTGTGTAAAATCGCCATAAACTCTTGTATGTTACATTGTTGCAGCTTTTCAGTGACGAACCTCCCAAGAGGCGAAGGGCGATCCAAAAAGACTAATTAGAACTCAGCAACCTGATCAGGAAAGCTCTGCCCTAGCAGATCAGGTGCCAGAGGGCAGTCAGGCAAACTGCCGGTACCCAAGTTTGCAAACCTTTCCAGAGAAAAAAGTAGACGCTCACCTTCAATAATGTGCAGTAATTTTGTTATTTCAAACGCATTGCAGCATAGCTGCCAAGGTTTCAGATTGCTATGTGTGACATTTTCATATTATCAGTGTAATTATGAGTGACATTCAATGACTATGAGTGACATTTCCTGGCTAACAAAAGCAAGCAATGACGACTAGGGAAACATTAATATCAGTAATTACACCCATTTGAGCAACAAGAAACTCTAAGATCTTAACTGCTGCAAAGCACCAGAAATGGAAGGGCACTGTGGGACAAGACAGTACCAAACAGGATGTGAGAAGCCCCAGCACGACTGTCAAGTACCCCCACCAGCTGTCCCACCACCTAAGATTACATTTGTTCCGCTCCCTCCCCCACTGACTCATGATGAACCTAGAAGGGGTGGGTACTGGACCTGCTGGGAAGTTCCTGAACTTGCTCTGTCTCTCTCTTCTCTCTGCTTCGGTCCGTTTGTTAGCGTACTGGTCCAGTTCTTCGTCTTGAGGTCAGCGGGAGTCTTGGAGGGGGAGGTGGTTGAAGGCAAGTATTCGTTAGGGACGTTTCAGGGAATCTTAGGCAATGAAAGTGCATTACGGAAGAGGTCAAAGGAGAATGCTCGAATGCTGGGCAGTCTTTGCTCCATCAGAAGCACTCCTTCCTCTCTGTAAAGGGTGCCCGAGCTGTGATTGAGCTTGGGCAGGGAGCGGATCGTGGCCTGTCTGCCAAACACCAAACTGGAGCTGATCACGAAGTTCTGCAATATAGCCCCCTCGCCCGACCATCCGTCCCCCGCTCTCCGACCTCATCTCTACTGTGACCTTTCGAAAGATAAAACTTTTTTTTTTTTTTTTTTTAATTTTTAGAGTCCCTTTTCCCTCCGGTTATCCGGATAAACTCACAGCCGCATTTAAAAAACAATGAAGAATTATGCAATGTGATATGGGCTAGACGTATCATTAACATTTTTTCAGACTTACCAGTCTTTAAGAGGCACTGCCCCCATGTGACTGACTTTCACTCAGCAAGATTAGAATCCGGAAACCACTGCCCGCGTTGGGGCGACCTGCGCTGCGATCTGCCCCCAAGCTGCACAGTGCAGCAGCAGGCCAAAACGTTATAAGAACTGCTGAGGCAGCCCTCTCACGCCGCAGGAGCAGACGGACCCACCTACTGTCATCAAGTGTCTCAAAAACTGTTTTGCCATTATGTACTGACACTCTGACAGGGACGCTGGGCATGATGTCAGTGATTAGCATTATTAATGCTAAATGCCGCGCCTGTGTCAGGTGCATACTGTTACAATGTAGTACTCTGCAGGCTGAGCTCCAGCAGCTGAGTCAGAGCCCCCAAGCCTGCCGGGAGCAGTGTGCACCAGCTGCCACTCACTGTTGTTGTATCAGGTGCATTATTGTAGCAGCCACCGGCGCTTCACAGCTAAGGCGCCATAGGCGTGACATTGCATTTCAGTGCGGTGATGCGGACCACCGCACTGAAATGCGTTAGTCTAATGCCTGATGTGTGGTACATGGCAGGGCTGCCACAGCCAATGTGTTTTGACCCTTTGCTGGGTCTTTGTCGATGGAGGAAAACATAGCATCACTTCCTGTTATTTTAAGTCCACTTACATTAGACATAAAATAAAAACGTAAACACCTGTGAAAAATGTGAAGTCAGACTTAACAAAAGACAAAAATATGTATCAATAGCTTATGTTAGACTCTAACCCTGGTCACCTGATCTGTAAAGCAAATTGGACCATCAAGATAATAACTGGTGAAGATTTAATTCTAAGGCACAGTCCCAAATCTTCGAGAACTGGTTCAGATTTGTTGTACAATTTCATTTGACCAGACACGATCAAGATCGCTATAGAGATTTACAGGAAAAGACGTTGCCCCATGCAAAATAAAGCCCAGGTGGGCCATGAAAATAAATAAGACAAACTCATGTCTACTCATCAATCTATATGCATTACTGAACCTACTTTAGATCATAAATACATGTAACAAGTCATCAACATAAATAACGTCCCCAAAAATGTAACCAATGTATTAGGTTCTGTTCATGTTTTATCATTAATATGCTACTTTTAGTTCCAAAGAAAGCCCTTTTCAATTTTGTGCAAGGTAGACATTAGTTTTTTCCTATGGGCTGCTTTTTCGTGAAATTCTTCACATATGAGCTCATGTTAGAACCTCCTAACTGCAAAATGCATAAAACTTATAAAACATTTAACTCGTCATACTTACTTTTTACCATCACTTGAAAACTTAGCACACTGTGTGTGTTTAACTGCTACTTGCCAAATAAGACCAAACTTACTCTGGTCACATTGACTGCACTGCACTTCCAATTGAAAATAGGTGTGTTGCATCAAGATGTGAGGTCTCAGGATGTTTTATGTGGTTATGATTCTATTGTGTCAGCTGGTGCCTATGCTAGTCTCTTTTGCAGGCTCAAGTGTTGGTTGCCTATAACAGAGAAGGCTATTTCATGTTTGTTAGTGCGGGATTGTCGGCAACACTTTGGCAACAAGTTGTAAGTTGGATGCTCCACAAGCTGGTTCCGAAGAGCAGAATCAAGAAGAGATTCATCAAACGTGGGATTTCTTGTACATGCTTATTGGTATTTGTAAGCGCTTTGCTCACTTTTGGCAGCTGGCGAAGTAAAAGATATTAAGGGAGGCGTGGCCAAGACTCCGATGGAGTAGGACGCACCTTGCGGTGTCTCCGTTCTCCCACGGCCGGCCCTAAGAATCTATCTCCAACGGGTCCCCGATAGCAGAGGTGGACCCCCACCTAGTGTGCAGCGAGGCACCCACCCCGGCATCAAGGCCCAGACAACCTCCCAGACCCGAGATGGGGGCTGGATAGTAGCGGTCAGACATGGGGGAACGGCTTGATCCACCATCTTGGGCCCAGGCGTGGAAGGTGCGGCCTGTATGGCGGAGGCCCGAAGCTCCATTGTGGAGGCCTAGAGTGGTGACTTTTGGGGCCAGGGCGTGGGCCCTGAGCCTGGGGGCCGTAGGTGGACCCCCAACATCCCTATGCCGGTGAACGTGAGCGCCGTACCTGGTTGGAACCGGGTGGGCCATCCGGCGTGCAATGGGGCCGGTGAGGGCCTCGCCTGCCGGGAAACCAAGCAGACCCTTCCCCTGGGGGCATTGACTGGGCCCTCGCGCCCTGCAAGCTGAAGCAGGGGCACAACACCTTGAGTCTGGCCCGACTTCCGCGAGGCCCCCCCCCTGACGGCGCCATCTTGCATCCCCAGCGACACTGTGCCTGGCCCTCATAGGCGCCTGCCACCCGGAACCCTGCCTGGGGATAAAAGATGGAAGCCAACTGACCTGTACCTACAGCATCCCGTCACGGTGACCCCCGGGGGTAGGACCGCAAGAATCCCCTAGCTCCCGGGGGTACGACTGCAAGAATCCCCTAGCTCCCCGCGGTGCGATCGACAATGAGCAGCGGGTCCCCGTATCTGGAGGGGCCCGCCAAAGAGTGAGCTGAGGGGGAGGCGGCCATGTCTCCCCCCGGAGGACCCACCGGCCATCACACCAACGATGGGGCCCTGCACGAGGCGTCGCACAAAGAAGGAGGTAAGAGCTGGAGTGGGCGCTTGAGTGACAGAGGTGCAACTGATTGCGCTGGTGGGAGGGAGCGATTGGCTGTGCAATCGGACAGTGGGATTGGCCCCGCTCCCTCTCCCCCATCTCTCCACCGACGGGACACTGCGGAGCCCTTGCCGGGAAAGGGGGGGGGGCTCGTTCAGCTGCCCCAGAGTGAACAAGAAGTAGACCTCTACAACCTGAAGGTGGCTATCCGGGGCTAAAATCCCTTACCCCCTCACTGCCCAAAGTGCTAAGGCGGTTCCGGCCAGGAGGAGGGAGACCGGGACCTGGTTGTGGGGGTGCTCCCCCACCCCAAGTAGGAGTGGGCGGATCGGGGGTCTTGTCGGGCTGCGGGAGCACGCCCCCCCCCCACCACCCCCAAGCCTACCCTGTCAACCTCGGGCTGAGGTCGCCTGACACCGTGGTGACCCCGGGGCCTACCAACGCCAGGCCACACTAGGCTCGGGGTCGTTACTGGCCTTCCTGCTCTGGGAGACCCCCGTACCCTGTCGGGAACAAGCACAGAGGTATATCAACTGCCCCCTGAGCCAGCAACCTGGGACCTGGCCCCCCTAGTGGGACGCACTGAACAGGGGGTGCTCCTGGGGAAACCTGCCTCGCACTAAAGCAGAAAAGGATACCGCCCCAGGCTCCAAGGAAACAACGGTAACAATGTGGCTAAAGCCGCCTTCTGCCGCAGCAGCCCAGCCGGGTCTCACGATGGCAGCTGCCCCCAGGGTCCCGAGGCGAGTCCCCTTAAGCAGGCCTTTAGACTAACTTTCTTCGAGAAATCAAGGCAGAAATTGGCTCACTCAAAACCAAGTTCAAAGCATGCCTGCATGATCTCCAGCGAGATGACAGAAATTGGGGGCAGAGTAGATGACCTTGAGCGAACAATCAATAGGCGAACAGAGGACCAGGAAGATCTATGGTGCAGAATGACTGATCTTGAAGAACAGCACATTGAATTGTAAATCAAGCCGGAGGACCTGGAAAACAGGAGTCAGAGGAACAACCTCCGCATCAGGGGGGTCCCCCGGGGCACGGAGGGGCAGAACATAATGACCTTCACGGCGGACCTCCTTCAGGCAGTCAGGGGTGATGACGATGCTTCCCCTCCAGCACTGGACAGGGCACACCGGGTAGCAGTCCCCCGTGGAAAAACAAGCCTTGTCCCAGACATCCTCAGCCGGGTGCACTTCTTCACTGAGAAGGAGGCAATCCTACGCGCTGTCAGAGAGGAGACAGGCCTGACCTATGGCAGACATCGCATTCAAATTTTCCAAGACCTCTCTCCCATTACACTGCGACGGCGCAGAGAATTCAAACAGGTCACAGACAAATTGAGAGACTTGAAAGTTGAATATCAGTAGGGCCATCCCTTTGCCTTGATTTTCACATGGGAGGGCAAGCACAAGTCTCTCAGATCCCTAAGGGAGGCCCAGCAGCTACTCCACCTCAAGACTGACTCCCGTCCTGCCAGCCCGAACTCTGGCCTCGCCCAGTCTAGGTCACCGTTGCGGCTGGAATGGTCAACTGTGCCTCGTCCTCGAAATAGGGCACAGAAAGCAAGTGAACTGTCACCACGGGCCAAGCAAGACATCATACAACACCCCAAGTCTATGGATGGCGCCCAGTCCCCAGCTCACTCTCCACCAGCCTCAAATCCACCCTCCCCCAGTGCATCTTAAGGGCGGAAGCCCAGTATCTTAGGCGCACATGGAACCTAGCTGCAGTGCATCTGTATGCCTCAAACCACCATGCCAATTTGTTTAATTGTTCACTCAACTATTTTGTGTCCTCCAACATGTCATCAAGGAAGGGGCTCACTTAAGACTTGCTGCCTTCCACACACGTTCTGCGGCCCTCATCCCGGCCACCTCCATGCTATGTTTCGTCCTAAAGGGGCCCTGGGCTCCGGGGGGGGAGTTTTCACCCCCACTTTGATTCTGAAGTTTGGGCCGGCCGCCGGGTGGGGAGACCACGGCTAGCAGCAGGATCACAGTGGCACCCCCGCCATTCAACTGGTCCCCAGGAGGCGTGACTTCCTCAGAGTCTCCCGAGTAGATACCGAACGGACACTCCAGGACTGGAATGGACTATTATGGCCCGGTTGGCCTTATTCTTGTTATTCTTGCTTATTTTCCTCCTGTTTGAACACCCCGGGGGTGGCGGAGAGCACACTCCCATCGCCCCACTTCATCACTGGAAACACATTATTTTACACTGGGTGAAACACGTGGGACAGTTCTAACTGCCACTCTTCTTACATTTCCCACATCCTGGCATCCCGCACCCCCAGACGAGATAAGTGTTTCACCTCTAGCAGATGGGAGGACTTTACATATGGCTGCACATTTCTTCTCATAAATAGCTATGGCTCAGGTTAAATGTCTCTCGCTTAACGTGAAAGGGCTAAATTCCCCTAACAAGCAGCGGCAGGTATGGGGTTACCTACTGATCCAGGACCCCGACATGGTCTTCCTCCAGGAGACTCATCTACGTGCAGATACACAGCGCATGGCACATCCCAAATACCAGACTCAAATTTGGGCGTCCTCGTTATCTAAAACAGGGGTAGCTATCCTGTTGAAAGTGGGTCTGTACTTACAGGGGGACAACAATATTGCGGGACAAAGAGGGGAGGTATGTACTACTCAATGGCAGGCCCCTCACACTGATCAACATCTATTACCCCAAATGACTCCCAAGACATATCTTAGGAACCTACTCAAAGAGCTTGCCTCCCAGGAGATGGGCCCATTGCTCATTGGGGAAAATTTGTACCTAGTCTGGGACTTTCACCTACATCGTAGTGCGACCTCCTTCCAGGGCATGAGGGCAATGTCTGCAGCGCTGAAGCAGGTTATCACGACCTTGGGCCTTGTAGACGCTTGGCGATACGCGGCGCCGGACGCAAAAGACTACACCTTTTTCTCATGTTCACGGTTCATACTCCCGTATAGATTATTTTTTTTAATATCCCAGACACTCATTCGGTCGCTGGAATTGGCGACTATATCAGACATCTCTATATCAGACCACGCTCATCTGGAGATCTCCCTGGGAGGCATAGGAGCGCCTCCCCGCTCCGTTGGAGGCTCCCCCCGCACATTATACAGGATCAGGTCAATGTAGCAGAAATAAGGCAGGCAATTCAAGCGTACTTCGAAACGAACGATCTCCCTGATACCAACAGCCATACCCTATGGGATGCCTTTAAGGCAACCATTCGAGGCATCATCACCTCCATAGCAATCGCCCGAACACTGGAATCCCGCCAGGTAGAGGCCGGCCTAGCCAGAGATATTAGGGCGCAGGAGCGACTGGATCACGCAACGTTATCGCAGCAATGTCAAAAACGGCTGGGCTCCCTCCTCGGCCAACTAAAAGCGATCCGAGTAAACAAGGCCGAACACTCCCTACTTAACCTGAAGCAAAAATATTACGAAGCGGGTAATAAGGTTGGCTCCCTACTGGCCCGTCGACTCCATATGCGTATCGCCCGCACCCATATTGCCAGAGTCCGGACCAAAGAGGGCACATGGGCTACCTCGGAAACAGACAAACGGGCATTTAACACTTTTTTCTCAGCCCTATACAACCAAGGCAAAATTGTTCAGGAAGAGATCGATCCATTTCTTTCCTCTTGTACCTGGCCACCGCTTGACCCTTCCCATGCTCAGCAGCTGGAGGATCCGTTTACCATAGAAGAGCTCCAAAGAGAATTGAAAAGCCTGCCGCCAAGCAAGACGCCGGGCCCTGATGGTCTCACGGCGTCCTCCATCGCTTGTTCCTTCCTCAACTGCAGGCCCCCCTGCTCCGGTTATTTAATTCCCCTCACTGACAGTACTAGTTTAATCCCTACAATGTCCAGGGCAGAGATGGCTCTCATTCCCAAGCCAGGAAAAGACCCGATGTCCTGCACCTCCTACCGCCCTATTTCTCTCCTCAACCTGAATGCCAAACTATACACCAAACTATTGGCACATAGCTTGGAACTATACCTTCCCAGCCTGATAGACCCAGATCAGGTGGGATTCATACGCCAACGGCAGGGGGCAGATAATATTCGGCAGGTACCCCATCTCGTGGAAAAGGTCCAGCGGCGCAATATCCCAGCATTTCTCCTTTCCCTTGATGCTGAGAAAGCGTTTGATATGGTGGACTGGACCTTTCTCCGAGCGGTACTACGGAGGATTGGATTGGGCCCGGTCATGGTATCTGGTATCATGGCAGCCTATGTTGCCCCGCCGGCACAAATTAGAGTCAATGGGCTACTGGCCCCTCCTGTCCAGATCCTGATAGGTACTCACCAGGGATGCCCCCTATCCCCTCTGCTCTTTGCTTTGGCAGTAGAACTCTTAGCGATAAACATCCGCCAGTCAGCTGCAATCAAGGGCATACCATTTGGAGGTGATGAACACAAGGTAGCGCTTTTTGCAGACGAGCTCAATTTGAATGCATCTCGGGACTTAAAATTAATGTAAATAAATCACAAGTATTGAATCTAACTCTTCCCCCTCAAGAGGTTCTCGAGCTAAGCGCTCGCACTCAGTTTCATTGGGCTCCGCATTCAATTCGGAATCTGGGCCTCAATGTCACGGCCACGCTGAAGTCGTGGTCTCAGGCAAACTGGCCGGATTGTAGGCGATCCGTCAGGGAAGACCTTAGGAGATGGAAATCTCTTCCCATATCATGGCTGGGCCACCTCAATGCGGTTAAAATGTCCATCTTGCCCAAGGTACTTTATCTCTTCCAAACACTCCCGACGCCCATTCCCCAAGTGGATATGGTAAGCCTCCAGAAAGAGGTCAATGCCTTTATTTGGGGTAAAGGAAGACCAAGATTCTCCTATAGAATCCTAATGCTGCAGAAAGATCGAGGGGGGCTTGCCTGTCCCAATTTCCTTGTTTACCATTGGGCGGCGCACCTGTGCTATATCTCAGAGTGGGTAGTCTGCAAAAGTGAGAAACATTGGTTTCATATGGACAGGGCTGTGGCATGCCGTCCCCTGTGGGACTTGGCCTGGCTGCCAAACACAGCAAGACCACGCAGTGCCTACATCGCCACCCCCACGAGAACGGTCTTGGATATATGGGACAGACTTGCGATTAGTCGGGGTCTTACTTCCTTCCCCTCCCCCAATACGCCTCTTGCCTGCAATCCTGGCTTCCCTCCAGCCCTACAGCCCAGCTCTTTCCTGGCCTGGGTAGACGGAGAATGTCGTATGATTAGCGATCTCTTTGAGGGAGAAGTCTTCAAGTCCTTTGATCATTGTAAATAAGACTCATCTTCCAGCCCGGGCACACTTGCAATACTACCAAATTCGACACTGGCTACATACACCCCTCAACACGCAAGGAGCATTACGTCAGCTCACCTCATTTGAGACGCTTGTACACTCCTTTGATGGCTCGCGAGGCATGATTTCACGTACCTACCAGGTTCTGCAGCACTCCAACCCTCCGCCGTCATTCCTACCAGCAGAAATGGCATACAGATATTGCAGATGATGCCCCTCCAGAACAATGGGAACAGCTGTGGAGAGATATCCCCGGAACATATAAAAGCATGGCGCAACAGGAGACGGCATATAAAGTTATGACCCGCTGGTATTACACGCCTCCAGAAAATGTTCTCCACCTCCAAACCCGTGTTGGCGCTGTAACGCTGACACATTCATTTATACACATTTGGAGGTCCTGTCCAATGCTAACTCTTCTGGAAAGAGGTGCTGAGCCACATTAAGACGTAGTGGGGTTCCCTATCCTGCGCACGCCAAAGATAACAATCCCCGGGCTCCGACCCAAAACTCTCAAAGCCATGACCCATCTGGATTGGTGTTTGATCCTCCAAATGCTAGGGTCAGCTAAGCAAGTTATTGCCCTGCATTGGAAGAAAGTCCCTACTCCGGTGTGGCTCACTTGCCTCTGGCACAGCATGGCGATGGAGCTCTTAACCAGCTGCATCGGGCACTCTGACGCTAAATTTACACAAATATAACAACCCCTAGTACAACACCAGTCTAAACTGGAGCACTGCCTCTCCTGCCCTCCTCGCCTACAGGCCCTTCAACTATTTGAATACGCTTTGCATCGTTCTCCTCCTACTCCTGCCGCCACCACTGCAACCGCACATGACAAACCAGGGCTACGACATAACCCCAAGCGAGGACCCTATGGGAACTCTCTCCCTCCCCCCTCCAACCCCTAGCCCTCCTGCCCTCCCTTCATTGTCCCCAGTTTCTTTTATTATTGTATTCCGGCAAAATAAACCTTGGCAGCGAAACCATTTTACTTACCTAAGCTAGTTTATTATGGCAAGTATGCTCATCCACGAACTGATCTAATACTACAAGGCTGCCATGCCCGGTTAGAGCACCGTGGACTTTTGAGCGAAGACAATCGTTATAATTGACCTGCCAGGGTGTTATACGTTTGTAAGATTGTTACTAGCAATATATGTGTTATAACTGTGTACATAAGTGTGTGAAAAACAAAATAGATTTCAAATAAAAAAGATATTAAGTAGTATCTCCTGGTTAAGACTTGGGGCATGTTGCACATTTATCAATGTCCTATACACAATGGTAGTGCCAAGTGTCATTACAGAGCTGTGCAAGACAGCCTTGGAAGCAGAGGGTCCCATGTGACTATTGCGCATGAGGAATGGAGCTGCATTCATCTGGATGAGGTGTGAAAACAGATTGCGTTCATATGCTAGACCTTTTTAAATAAAGGACCTTTTATATTCTGCATAGGCTGCCTCAGTAGTAGGGGGGCGAGTGGCAAAAAGAACTGCCGTAGAGCATCCATACTATTATTAAATAAGGGCTACTAGCACACATTTGTCTTCAAAATAGGTACTGGGAATCTATAGTTTTTAGAGGATGTCCTTTCTATTAACTGAGCCCAAATAGTCATCAATCATAACAAATTAGATTTACCTTTATCCCTCTCCAGTTCATCCTTCGACACAGCATCAGCACAGGCATCAAAGTACTTCTGTAAAGTGTCCACCTGTCTACACAGGATGTCTCTAAATGTTTCCATTTCTGCCAATTTTTCTCGCAAACTATGGCCTTTCTGCACAGATAAGACAATAAATCTATAATTATTTATTGAAACATTAGATACAAGGTAAATATACAATAGTCCGACATAGAAAATTAATTTGTGCATATGTTTATAATTTCCAATTACATCACAGTACGGTAGAGTCCAAGTATAAATGAAAAAATACATTCAGAAGAAGGTAAGGAAACAGTAAATAGCTGTTTGTAACATGTAGTACTGTTAATTCACATGCTCTGCATACTCCCGCCATCTAGTGTTGGGCTCAGATGTTTTCAAGTTGTTTTTCTTCGCACAAGTCTATCAAGTCATGAGATGTGCTGTGACTCCTCCTTTAACTCACAATCAGCATAGGCACCAACTCCACCTTAGATCGTTTATTGTACAGAAGGTGAGTGTGTATTGAGTGCCGAGTGAGTGCAGCTTCTTGCATCATGTTTATTGTTCAGTGTGAACTGGGTAACAAGGGTAGAGATCTGCGATTGTCACAAGGCTCCAGGGAGGAGGGTGGGTGCATGTGAATCTATAGCACTATACGTTACAAACTAATGTTTACAGGGTAAGTAACATTTTTCATTCTTAGCATGTGTGGATGTAGATACACATGCTCAGCATGAACTGTAAAGCAGTACCCTCCACAACAATATGTGGCTAGTGAGAAGGTGAAGCAGATTTCTGGATTACTTAAAACTGTTTGGCCAGCCACAGACTGCTGGCTGGCTAAGATAGCTATGCAATAGTGCTTGGTAAAGGTGTGTGGTGTTGATCAGGTGGTTGCTTTGTAAATGTCAGCTACTGGGATGCTCCCTAAGCAAGCCATCGGTACCCCTTTAAGGGCGGAGGGTACACTAGTTTTGGGGGAGGAGGAAAGGGGACAGGTAGGACTCTCTCTAGTCTTTGGTAGCAGATGTAAATGCTCTTGACTATCTGACCCGCTACAACTGCCATAGAGATGGGGGGGACTTGTGAAGTTTCACAAAGGCTTCAAAGAGCTGCTTTGACTCATGAAAAAGGCTTGGTTCTGTCGATGTAATCCATAAGAGCTCTTTTAACATCTGTGTAGAGATCGCTCCGCTACTGAATTGGACTGCAGAGAGAAGACTGGGGGCTCTATAGTATGACACCACTATGTGGAGAAATTCAGGATTGGTCCGGAGAAATTTCCTATCTTTGTTAACATGAATAAATGATTCTTGCAAGGAGTGCGCTTGTAGCTCACTAATGTGTCCGAGGGAAGTTATGGCTACTAAGGCGGCCATATTCCAGAATAGGAACAGTAGGGAGCATGATCGTAAAGGTTCAAAGGGTGGTCCGATGAGCCTCCTGAGAACTACAAGAAGGTTCCACTCAGGGGCAGAGTGTTCTGGGAGGTATGACCCTCTAAGGACCCTTCCATTTTTTTCCCCACACCACTTTATTGATTTTCATATAAAAGACATAGAAATATAGTCAAAGGGTAAAGTACAACAGATAGGAGGTTCAGGATACTTTAGTTTACAGTGTATATGAGATATGACATCCAACAATCAAATTGAGGCAATTGGCTAGTGGCAAAGAAATCCTTCCATGACAAACCGTAAACAAGAAGCTTCTCCGTGTGGGGGAAGTGGAGAGGAAGCACAGACGGTCTCATGTAGGAGATCTGGCATAAGAAAGCCCCTTTGTCTAGCGTGATCGGGCAGAGGGGCACCTAAGGGAGGGGTGGGGGGAATGGGCTCCAGGTAATCAGAATGCCAGAAGTGTACACAATCTGGACTATTTGTGTTCAAGGTTGGAGGTAGTCATTGCTAACCAGTAATGCACTAGGTTGTCCCAAAGGTATGTTATCAGGGCAAGTCTCAGCCCACGCTGTTTCTCTAGCCTCAAGGTAGCACCTTCTGTCTGGGCCCAGTGCTGGAGGTTAGTGTGCCATGTCTCTAGCGTGGAGGAGAGGAGAGGGGGAGGGGGGGGGGGTGAGGGAGTCTGGGACCTCCAATTACAGGAAAAAGCTCTGTGTGCAAGCAGTAGAGCAAGATCCAGGAATTGGGTTGTAACTCTGGCTATTTCAGGCCGAGGGTAACCGCACAGGAACCACCATCTGCAGGGAGTGGTCTATCCGGGAGCCGTGTAAGCACAGAGGACAGTCGTCCAGAAGGAATTTACCTATGTACAGCCCGAGATCATGTGTGCCAGGTGTGCTGGGGTCGATTGGCATAGAGGAGAGTTCGGGGATGCCCTAGAGAATATAGCCTGCTGTCTTTGCGGAGTGAGATAGGCTCTATGGAGTATACATGTCTGAATGAAACAAAAGCGTACATAACCAGGATTTGGGCTGGTATTGTAGGATCGCCTGCCAGTCTTTATCATTAAATGCAACGCTTGATTCATCCTCCCAATTGTGACGCAGAGCCTTCAACAGACACCCCGCGTGGGCCCAGAGGCCTCTACAGAGCCAGGCCGCCAGGCGCCTCCCATGGCCTATAGTATAAAGAGTCTGTAAAGCAGTATGAGTGGAGTTCACTTCGTGGGTTTTGCCACAACTGAAATATTGCCATAAGGATTATGTCATAAGTGAGAAACTCCCCAAGGGGGAGCTCATTCCGATCCCTCAGGGCTAAAAAGTCTAAGAGGCCGTCCTCATACAAGTCTCCCAAAGTGGTCAGCCCAGCTTCCTCGCAATTGAGGCGATTGCGTAGGGAAATCTTAGAGGGTCTCGCTGGGAATCCTAGTAAAGGTACTGCATAAGAAAGTGTTTCCTTAGTGAATTTTCAAATGTTACGGAGGCAAGTGCACACCACCTCCAACTGATTGGCCATGGCTCCCGTTCGATTAATCATCGGGGACAACAAAGTGTGCAGAACACGTTTTTTGATCTGGTCTACCGCGAGTCCAGTCTCACTAAGGTGATGTCCAGCCAGCCAATATACAGCCCAATGCAGTTGGGACACGTAATAGGCCTGGATATCTGGTGCTACGAGGCTTCCAGATTCAAGAGAAAGGAAAGAATTATTTAAAGCTATGCAGCACCAGCCCGAGTTCCAAATCAGTACAAGTAGTAGTGTTTAAATCACGAAACATTTCTCAGGAATTAATACTAGTAAATTAGCAAAGTAGTTTAATAAATGTCGTAGGACAACTATTTTGAAAAGGGTTATGAGCCCATTATTGTTAGGGGTAAGGTGTTCCACAAGGTTACATGGATCTAGGGGTACATATATCAGACCCTAGGTTGCCCTCCAAGAGGTCTGTAGGGTTATGGAATATGTTGATCCTAAGATTTCTGAAGGAGCATGGGGCCCAGTGCAATCTGTCAGTGCCAAAGATAAGGTCAAGGGAAGGACTGTCACGTTTCAGCAGGAAAATAAATGTTTTGGTGAGGTTAACTCGTAGGCCAAAAATGGCATAAAAGGAAGTCAGTATTGGGAGTAGGGGAGTGAGGTCCATACGTGAATCGCTCAAGAGCAGCAGCATATCATCCGCATAAAGCGATAGGAGGTGTATCAGCCCCTCGTGGTATTACCTAATCTTTCCCTAATGTACAAAACGTAATAGCTAGAGGTTCAACCGCCAACACAGATGGGGAGAAATTGGGCACCCTTGCCTCGTGCCATGGGCAATATCATACGCCTCAGAAATATGGTAGCCTGTTTTAACCCTGGTGGTGGGAGAAGAGTATTACAATTGCATCCACTATCTTGGAACCAAGACTGCAGAACTTCAATTAGTCAATCATGTATTTCCAACTGACTAAATCGAAAGCCTATTCAATGTAAACAGAAATACAGGCGGAATCCGACATGTGTGCGCAGCTGAGTACATCAACATGGAATAACCCCCATATATTAAGCGAAGTGCTGTGCCATGGCACAAACCCGTTTTGGTCCAGATGGATAAGTATTGGTAGGTATAGAAGCAGGTGATCTGCAAGTATCTTGCTAAGGATCATATAATCCGCATTTAGGATTGAGAAAGGGCGATAAGATGTGACATTAGTGGGATCACCGTTCGGTTTAGGTACAGAAGTGACTAATGCTTCCCTCGTCATCAGGGGAAGGTAATTCAATTGTGCAGCCTCATCATATAAAGTTTGAAAAGAGGCGCCAGTAAGGTTTCATAGGCAGCGGAAAACTCAATTACAAAGCCATTCAGGCCATGGGTTTTAATGTGGGCAAGAGCCCGAATCGCCAGTCGTATCTCTTGAACCGTGATCTGGGCCTCTAGGGTCAGTGACTTGCCTGGTGCGATGTGGGGTATGTCTAGGTTGTCAAAGAAGTGGTGCAAAGTGTGATGGTCCAGTGCAGGGTTGGCTTTGTAGAGGTCCTTATAATGAAGAACAAACGTCTCAATGTCATATTGCGTAAACACTTGTGTACCAGTATGATCATGAACTGCATGGATGAAGGGCACAGCGCTTTGGGGACGTATGAAACGGTTCAACAATCGGCCTGATCTATCCGACTCCGAATGCGCATGGGTCACAAAGGCCCATGCGTTGAGACATCACAGGGGTTCCATGAGTTAAGCATGCTCGCCCTTCTTGGCAGGTTAGACTATGGGAGTGCTGCCATATGTGGTCTGCCGAGATCCAAGCTGGCTCCAGTAAGGGCGTCCCTCAACTCTGCTTCAAGGCTCATCACTGGATCCAAGAGAAAACAGCCACATCACTCCCGATCTGAAGGCACTAAACTGGCTTCCATAGGAGGAAAGGATAAGCTGAAAATTGCTTGCTTGACACAAAGCCCTACAATACAACACACCAAAGTACCTAGCTGATAAACTAGATCTGTCTTGCGGCTGCAGATTCTCTATAAGCACCAGCATCTTACTGTTAAAACCTCAGACATTTCAGAAAAAGAAAACTTACAACTGAACCTTCTCCGGAATGGCCCCTAGAATTTGGAACTCCCAACCCCTGAAATCAGACTGCACCAGTCAATCACATCACTCAAAAAAAGAAGTCAAACTGTTTTTGATTAACAAAACTCTACCCTAGACTCAGTTAATGGATAATTAGCTGACAGTGTCTCAAACCTGGGCTCTAACTCGCCGTCCGAGTGTATAACTCACTGACCTCCTCCCGATTTGCAACGGGTATTGACAGTATTTATGTTTCTTGGTTGTCATGTTTTCTTCTTGCCTAACCAATTGTAAAGTGCTCTGATACCCTACTAAGGTCAAGTTCGCGCTTTATAAACCTTTATAAATAAAAATAAATAAATCCATAGTAAATTCCCATGGACTGGGGGTACCTGAAGGCAAAGTTTGGGCATTTTACGTTTGAGGGTGACAAACAAGTCTATTTGTGGAGTTCCCCAACACTGAAAGTATCCGTTTAGGAATTGTGAGTGGAGTGATTGGTCTTGGAGTCGACTTGATGCGTCTTGCTGACCAAGTTAGCAAATCATTGTCCACCCCTGGAAGACATTCTGCTAAAAGTTGTATGTTGTGGCCCCCCCCCCCATCACCCTTCCTGTTTGCGCTGGCAGTTGAGCCACTTGCGGCTAAACTCCAACAACACAGAGCTGCGCTACGATACCCGACTCAGCATCTACTAGTGTCGCTCTAAGTAGACGACATAACGCTCTACATCCTAGACCCACATGCCAGTCTAATCTATACCCCATACTTGGAGAATTTATCCGCTTTGAAGGATTGTCTGGGATAAATATAAACTGGAGCAAATCTCAGATATATCCAGTACTCCCAATACCCCGCAATTTGCCATTAAATTACCCACTAACGTGGTGTGACTCAGAGGTAAAATACCTGGGGGTGATAATCTCCAGGGACCGGGAGGAAACACAGCAAGCAGATTATGGCACTGCCATTACTTCTATTACGACCTTGATATCTCGTTTGATATCGCTACTCTCATCATTAGCGGGTCGGATCTCCCTTATTATAATGGTAATTTTGCCTAAGTTGCTATACCTCTTCCTCAACATACCCTACCCCCCAGGATGTCTATTCTTCCATACGCTACAAATTCAGCTAATTACACTGACATGGGGAGGCAAACAACCTAGGGTGAGTTGGACTACGCTCACTCTGCCCTTTTCGCAAGAGGGGTTCGAGCCACCGGATATGGAGCTCTACTATTTATGTCTGCAGGCCCACAATGCGACCTACTAGCTTAATCCGCCCCCTACATGCCCCACCTGGCCACTGAGCAAGGATACATGGACCCCCTGCCTCGGTCCTCTTTTTGGGTGCAGGGTTCCAGGCGAAAACGCTACTTACTCTACTGTGGCCTGCAACAACCTTGCGTGGCGACGGTTAGCTAGAAGAATTAATAAACTCCTATATACTCTCCATTATTGCCTCTCCCTTACCATCATTTGATCCCGGTCACTCATGAAGCCTCCTTTTCCGCAACATGCTGCGGAAGAGGAGTGTTGACACCTGGGGGGATATTTATCAGGAGGGATTATTAAAAGATCGGGACACACTGATTAATGAAGAAACCACCACACCACTGGAAATCTTTTTATGCATTAGAATAATACATGTCAGAACTGCCACGCCCACCTTTACCCACAAGCCCCCCCCCCTTACTCCGGTCATGGCACTCCTAGGCTACACTGAAGCACTACCAGTCTCACACAGGAAATTTCTCTCACTGGGACTGCTCCTGCCAAAACGCAGGGTAGCATGCCGATAGAGCAGAGGACGGGCCCCCAAATTCAAAGATTGGCTGAACGATCTAACATGGCGCCGGGAATAATGGACTACTTATGCAGAGATCCTGCCATTAACTTTCCGACCATGAGACATCTGGGCCCCCCTGCTGATGTACTTGAGAGTTGCAAGAAACCCTGACAACGTTCACTTTGATAAAAGAAAAATTTACAATACCATGTAAAATGAAAGGGGTTTAGATGTATTACTCCCCAGCTTGGTGTTGAGATACGGGTTTTCTTGCTGATGTGGGTTGCGAACCATAGTTATTCACAAAAAATTGTTTATCGCAGCCCCCTAAGAAATTTGGGTAACAAGGATTTTGTTTGCGAGACAAAAGACAATATAAGATTGTTGATGTATATAATGTGGGTACTGTAATTGTTTTGTATCACTTTTTTTGTATGTAAATGTAGATATTTGATTTTTTTTGACAAATATATGCATATAGATAAAGCATCTAGATCTCAGTTCGGTATGAGTGTCTTTTTAACAAGATATATGGTTTAAAGAGAATAGTTCTCCGCCGAGGGATTAATTTAGGTTTCCTTCAGGTTTATAAATTGTTTCTATTGTAAGATTATTTCCGCTGCATCTTTTTTGTTTCTTGATGTACTTGAGAGAGGCTGAAGCTCCACATAACTGATAATGGAGGTTTGAGGTGTTAGAGTGCACATTGGGGAGGATATAACGCCATGAGAGGACAGTAGTAACCCAACACTTGTAACTGGAGGCGCTGTGCTAGACTTATTACCTGCTCTCACGTAGTACACTTCCACATCGACGTGAGGTGCATGGTTTAACCTGGCAGCACATCCCAGTGGTCGGATATGATGATTTAAGGGGAAACTACAGTTGCTTAACAATTACTCACTCATGAGAGGCCGTTTGGAACTACACGATCTGCATGACTGTCGGATTGCGAGTCCAGATGGGGACTACCTTCCCTCGAATGACTTGAAGGCTTCGAGAGCCAGGCAAATGGCCAGCAGTTCTAGGTAACTGATGTGTGGTGCCATGTGTTGAAGGGCCCAAACCCCATGTGTGGTAATGGCATTGAGGTGTGCGCCCCAGCCTGCGAGGGAGGTGTCTGTGGTGGTAACATTCACCTGTGAAATCAGGTATGAGAAAGTCTGGCCTGCACAAGTTATTGTGGTTCCACTAATGTGGAGAGTGCTGGCCTTTAGCAACACTACATCTTCCCAGTGACCCTCTGTTTGTGACCAATGCCTCACAAGGCACTCTTGTAGGGAGCACATGTGGAGTCTGGTGCGAGGGACAATAGGAATGCACAGGGTCATCATGCCTTGAATCTGCATCATAGTTCGGACCAAGAGCTGAAGACTTGGCTGAATGCCAATACCTTCTGTTGATTGGGACGAGCTCTGCCTGAAACTGCGTTGGTAAATACCAAGCTGTAGAGCAGGGAAATTGCTGCCCGAGTATGGGCTAGGTACTGTTGGCTGTTGACACTACTGATCAGTTAATTGTCGAGTTAAGGGAAAATGCAAGAGCCCCTCATCCCCCTAGAAGGTGAGCGGCACCCACTGTTAAACACTTTGTGAACACCCATGAAGCAGTGGTGACCCCAAAAGGAAGTACTCTGAAATGGTGGTCATGCCCACTTGCCACAAAGCAAAGATACCAGAGATGGGGAGAGTGTATAGGTATGTGAAAGTAGGTGCCCTTGAGGTCGAGCGTCCTCATTTAATCACTTTGTGGAGAAGAAAGATGACATTGTGCAGGGTTGTCAAATGTCAAGCTTCTAACAGGATGTATTCTTTTAGAGTCCGGTGGGCCAGGACAGGTCTGAAGAAGACATCCTTTTTGTGAATGAGAAAGTAAAGATAGTAGACACCTTTTCCCTAATGGTGTGAAGGCATTATTGCCCCTTTTTGAAAGATCACTTATCTCTTTCTGGACAATGTGAAGATGGTCACTGCTGAGAATGTGTCTTGTAGGTGGGATGTTGGGAGTCCACTGAGTCTGCCGGTTTTGAGGGCATGAATTGTTTGTGCTATTAGACCCCATTCTTTTTTAACAGCTTTTGGTGACGACCAACACAGGGATTGAATTTAAGACTTTAATTTGTATTGGCTCTGCCAGTTGCTTCCGTTTAAAGGCTATCAGTCAGTCGGCACTGTCCTGATGACACCCCATGGATTAATTCCATTTGGATCAAAACGTCAACACCACAGGGGGCTTTATCTGGTCAACAAAACTTGCAAAACGGGAAGATATTCCTGTTAATGTTTAAACTTAAAGGGAATACCTCTTTTCCATCAGATGTATATATGTGTGTATATGTATATATGTTGTTTTGCACTGAGCACCTTTTGCACTCTGCACCGTCTGCACTGAAGTTTTAAGGTCATAATGTTGTCAAATAATATATCACATTACCAGTATATTTTGGGCCTGTCACTTCATTTATTGATATACTACCACACCCTTAGTGGATTAGGTGCAACTGGTGGGATAGATTCTTTATCAGAATTGTTCCCATGGGACTGTTGTGCATTTTCTTCACTTTATGGTGTGCAGCAGCCCTCTGGATGTTCTTGCGGGACGTTATAGCATCATCCAGCAGGGATGCCATAACCAGGCAGTGGTCCAACAAGTTAGTATCGCCTGGTTCAGGAGAAAGGGGGAGAAATCGAAGTCTTTCCAGGGGTCATCAGTGAGGCCTAGGTCTGAAGGCTGGTCATAGAGGTCGGTGGGATCATATGGACAGCATAGATCCAAAAAGGAGCAAGGGAACCCATCAGGTGACACTTGTGGAAGCGGAGGAGGTGGTGTGCATAAGTGCTGTGGTGAAGAAGGCGGGATTGGTGCCAGAGGTAGGGGAGCCAGAGGAAGAGATGGAGGTGGGACATGTGAGAGAGGGCTTGAGCCCGTCCACCTTTTTTTTTCCGATGCTAAATCCAAAGGGGTCTCAGAGGAGGATTCTTCCTTGAAGGCAAGCCTTCTCTTGAGAGCTAGTGTCCCTGATGGCTTCGACAGAAGTATTTCACAGAAATCTTCTGGGTGAAAGGGTGGCTAAAGAGACGCTCCTGCTTGATGTTGAGCCTCTCCTGGCGTCACTGTTAAATTGGTGCCTTGGATTCCTCATATCCAGTCGTCAATGAAGCTTTTAGCATCAACGGGATCTTCCGCACTGGCTTCAGATGTTAGCGGGCGATAAACACCCTTTGATTGGGTGGAGCTCAACACCCCTGGAAGGAGGCTTAGGCGACTTTGAAACCTTCTCTCAGTGCTGACCAAACCCTGAAGGAGGCAGAGGCCCTGGAGGTGCCAGTCTCTTATGTTCATGGCTCGATGCCAGATTTCTGCAGGAACAGTACTCTACATCTACTTGCTTGGTCATATGGGTCTCGGACACAGGTGTGGTATTTAACACCTTTGAGATTGGTCTTTGTTCAAGAACCAGTAGTCTTCGGCACTGGTTACGAAGTCATCCTCTTCCTTGTAATTTGATGCCCTCAAGGGTACAGTCTATGGGCTGGGCATTGGTTGGTGCTGCTGGGATTCCAGAAGTACCTGCTTCTTCACCTTCTTTGGTGCAATAAGAATGTTGTCTGAAAAGATCCAGTGATTCAGAGTATGCCAGTTGATGCATTCTGCGGTGTGCCTAGCACACCTCTCCTCAGTACCTTAAGGTCTTCTTTGAGCAGAAGGCGAGGCAGGACTTGCAGGAGGAGTAGTCATGGTCAAGGGAGACACACAGTTTGCAGGCGGCATGGTGATCTGACCACAGGTACTTCAAGTTGCACCAGGAGCAAAGTTGGCAGTGTGTCTGTTCGATTACCCATTCCTGTCTGAATTCTCCTGTGTCAAGGGTGGACACATAGTCCTCCAAAGGGCGGAGAGTCCACCAGTATCCAGGGCACCAAGCTTTAGTTGGGGGGAGGAGGGGCTTCTGAAGGTGTCCAATGAAGTAGCCCCACAGCGTAATTGAGATGCAGACTGCTCTTTCCAAATGTTGGTGTGAAAATGTAACTGTGTGGCCCTGGGAAACGTGTAAGGAACATGATGAGCTCTGAGCCCTCTCAGTGTCCGAACCCGATGGAGGAAAAAAAACATTTTATGATGGAGTCTGTACCCATGTGCATTATGAACCAATAGAAGAATTGTAGCACATCTTGAGCCTCGAAAGACTTCTTTGAAGAACAGATTGCAAACGTCCAAGCCGAACGCTATATGGCAGGACTATGTTGAGCAGGTTTACCAACAGATACAAATGAGATGTATTGTAATTGCATTTATAAAGTGCTTACTACCCCCCGACGAGGCGTCAAAGCGCTTTTTCGGAGAGTAGCATGCTACTCCGGAACCCATAAAGGATTAGTGGGGATCAAGTATAGTGAAAATATGAAAGTAATTTGAGCGGTGGACCTGTTAGTCAGTTATTTGGATTGAGAAGTGTTGGACTTGGCCCTTTTTGCAGGGTCATCCCTGAACTTTTTGCCTTTCTCCTAGTCTTTTTTCTGACCTGGTGTTGGTGGTTTTAGGACTCTGGGCACTTTAGCACTGCTGTCCAGTGTAAAGTGCGTGTGCTCTCTGTGGTAAACATGGTAAGATTGGTGTACACCTGTTTCGCGTATTTAATTTACCTATCAGTACCCAGTAATGTGGTATCTAATATACCCTGGGCCAGTAAATTAAATGCTACTGGTGGGCTTGCAGCGCTGCTTGCGCCACCAACCAAAGTAGCCTTTCAAACCTGTCTCAGGCCTCTGCCATTGCAGGGCCTGTGAGCGCAGTGTTACTGCCGCTGTGACGTGGCACCTAAAGTGTGTGCCACGTCTGTGACCCCCCCTTTTACTGCATTTCAGTCACCCATAAGGTAGGCCCTAGCTAGCCCTATGGGCAGGGTGCATTGTAGGTAAAAGGTAGGACATGTACCTTAAGTGTGTGACATGTCCTGGTAGTGACAAACAGCCATTTTGGTTTCTCACTGCTGTGAGGCTGCCCTCTCATAGGAATGCATTGGGGATTCCCTGATAAGTGTTTGAGTGGTAATTCCTGATATGAGAGGAGCAGCGTGGTCAAGTTTAGTATGTTTGGAATAGTAAAAATAAATGCTGCGCAATGGTGTGCGCAGATTTATTATCACAATTTTAGAAATGCCACTTTTAGAAGTTGGCATTTCTGTGTGCTATTTGTCTCTGCCTGCCTGATGTGTATTACATGTCTGGCTCTGGAGTGACAGGGGCTGGTGAGGTGTGTGGCTCCAGGGAGGGAAGGGTGAGTCAGCGCTAGGCTGAATAGGAGATCTGAATTTGGAGTAGGGAGAATAATCCCCCGACCCTGAATAGGTCTGTGCCTGCTGGCTTCGCCCCCCTGTGGAGTGTCTGATGACCGAGCCCCCACCTGACAAAGGGGGGTAGAAGCACTGTACACAAAGTGCTCCAGTACCCCCCTGAACCAGTTTAGACTGGTTCTCCAAGCCCTGTGCCAGGGCAGGACAAAGGGAAAATGTGATACAAATACTGGGGCTGTGACCCGATGTCAGTGTGCTGTTTGGGTGCTACTTGTGCCTGCTGGGCCCCAGGAGGAACCGCCACGAGGGACTGCCCCTCTGCTGGAGGGCCCTGTGAGCTGGCCTGCCTGGGCCCAGCTTTGCCCCTTGGACTCTTGGATTCTAGCACCTCGTGAGCGCTATATCTTTATTACTGGAGCCCCAGAGAGGGGGACTCCAATCCTGCCAGGAAAAGAGGAGCGTGTGTGTCCTGCAGCACTGGGCTGCAACGTGCCCCGAGGGAATCCCGGCGTGGGGATTCCCCTGCACTGCCTGCAAGTGGGGGGGGGGCCTACCCCGCATTGTGGGCATATAGGAGAGCGGGAGTCTACCCCGCGTTCTCGGTGCCCGGAGAAGCAGTGCGGCCGGCAAGGAAGTCCGGCATCTTGCCTGATTGTAGGCGGGGCCAGGAAGAAGAAGTGCCGGCCGGAAGACAGGCAGAGTTGTGCCTGAAGGAGGGCGGGAGCCTACCCCGCCTCCGTGAGCGCAAGCGGAGATCCCGGCGGGAGCCTACCCCGCGCTGGTGCACGCCAAGAAGGAAAACTGAGACTTTGCTCCATGGGGCCTGAGACCGGTGGGAACCCACCCCGCCTTCGTGGCCTAGTCCTCAATAGAAGCCCCGGTGAGTGAGGCTGAAGGGGAGGAGCCCCGAGAGTAGGGGCTCGACCGGAGCCTCGAGGGCTCCCCGTGCCGATCAGCAGGCTTCTTCCCGACCGGTGGCAGGAACGAGAGGGAGCCTCCCGGGTTCCTGGAGCAGACCAGAGGAGGGCCTATTCCTCAGCGGGAGTCCGGAGAAGTCCACGAAGAGCCCCGGTGAGTGGGGCTCAAATTGGGCACAGTTGGTGCCAGTGCTGATTTCTTTTGGGCCGAGTTGAGGCCCAGGGTAGAAGCCCCAGTGCGAGGGGGCTAAGGAGGCACTGCTTGTGCCAGTTGGTGAAGAGCACAGCTGCACCGCAAGAGCGCGGGCAGCTGCAACGAAGGGGGCACTTTGTTTTGAATAGCAAGGAAGGGGTGAGATGCCCCCCCCCACCCCCACCCTGTGCATTGCGCACATCTTTTCTGCTGCATTGGCAGCCGGAGGGCCTGGTGGAAGGCCCAGTGATTATGGCGCCCTGACTTTTGGGAGAGGGGGCATTTGGGCCCCAGAGGAGGCCAGTTGGCCTGGGGTCACCATTGTGATATTGGTAGAGCGTAAGGCCCTACAAAGATACATAATGTGTTTATGCCTAATGTGATAATGCGGAGTTCATTATTTTACCAGTAGTTACTGGTTGTGTTATTACTTGTGCTTTCTGATGGTTCTGACCGTGGCCCGATTGGCCCGGTCATGTATATAATCCCCTGTAAATTACTACCTGGTGCCAGTTGGCACAGTTTATATCTGTGGTTATGATCCAATTTGTTTATGATAATACAAAGGCTATTTTTATATAACCTTGTGTGGAGTTTCTTTTGTGGTGTACCTAGTGTGTCGCTGCTGTGTGAGTGTGTTGTGCAAACGCTTTACACATTGCCTCTGGGATAAGCCTGACTGCTCGTGCCAAGCTACCAAGGGGGTGAGCAGGGGTTATCTTCAGTGTGTAACTCCCTTGCCCCGACTAGAGTGGTGGTTTCTGCCTGGCTTTGGCGCATGCCCAAGCCAACCAGAAATCCCATTTCTAACAAGAATGATAGTGGAGGGATAGAGAAGGGAAAAAAGTTTGCATTTATATAGCGCTTGCTAACCCTGATGGGGTATTGAAGTGCTTTTTCGGCGTCGCACCCTACTCCGGAACCCTTAAAGGATTAGTGGGGACTTAGTATAGTGAAACATGAAAGTAATTTGAGCGGTGGATATGTTAGTCTGTTATTTTGATTGAAAAGGATAGTGGAGAGATAGAAGGATTTAGAATTTTTGTTTGTTTGTTTTGGAGCTCATAGCAGTAGGAGGAGGTTTGGGAGGAGTAAAAGGGAGGTGGAGGGGGTGAGTAAAAGGGAGGTGGAGGGGGTGAGTAAAAGGGAGGTGGAGGGGGGTGAGTAAAAGGGAGGTGGAGGGGGTGAGTAAAAGGGAGGTGGAGGGGGTGAGTAAAAGGGAGGTGAAGGGGGAAGAGAGAGGGAGGGTTTAGAAAGGCTTGTTTAGGGGGATCGGAATAGTAAAAAGAGGTATGAGATTGTTGGTAGATTGTCCTGCCTATTGGGAATTTGATTCCTTTTGTTCCAACTTCTATCACCCAACCGTTTAAGTTTGTGCCATTTTTTTAACTTGAGTTTCCTCACAAATTTGAAAAGATCTATTCTGGCATCTGTGTAATTAAAAGAAAACGAAGGACAAAATGAAAGTCCCAGGCAAAGAGTCTGTTTTTCAATGTCTGTCAAGGGTCTATTGGAGAGATTGATAACAGTTTTATTTACCATTTCTTGCTCCATTAGTATGTCTTCATGGAGCGTGTCTTTCTGCTTCCCATGTTGCCCCTTCCTCTGCCTCTTCTGCCATCGTTGCTTGATTCGTTTTCTTCTATTGAGGCGTTTCCTCGTCCTCTGCCCAGTCCTCGACCCCTCTGGCCCCGTGTCTTCGGCATTGGGGTATCTCTCAATGTTTGTTTGCCCCGGCGTAGTTGCCGGTATTCGTCTAAAAAAGTGATCTGGCGGATATTCCGTTCTTCTGTTGGGACGTTTTCCACTGAAATGTCGGATTCAGTCTCACTGGCTGATGAGACCACAGGTGGAGTATTGGTAATTGGATTTGTTTCCTCTGAAGTGCCTTGCTCTTTGTACAGATGGTCGTACTTGCGACTGAAAGTTAAAATTCTGCCGCTTTCATAATCCCTGTAATCACGGTCGAGTTTTCTCTGTTTCCTTGCCTTGATGTCTTCCTCATGCTTTCTTAGGCGATCCTTCATAGATGTTAAGATTTTCTCAAAATACTCTGTCTCTGTCTGTTTTTTGAGTTCTTCCATAATCTCTTGTATTTGTTTCAGAATGTCATCCCTATCAATCCAGGCATACTTGACAAGGATTTCCAGCATCCTTCTGGAGCTAAGTGCGGAATTCTCCGACCATTCCTTAAGCATCTTGGGATTGGGTAACTCATAGGTGGGAATGGTGAAGATCCGTAAACCTCTGGGAGCCATTTCCTGATCTATGTAATTTTGCAGTGAGATGGCCTCCCACCACTTAGAAATCTCGCTTCTTTTTAGTTTTTCCAATTTGCGAATCTTTTCATCAATGGGCTGAGACTGGACATTTCTTATTTCAGCGCCTGGCCTCGGTTTGCCTTTCCTACTGAAAATGACTAGAGCTGCCGCTCTTCTTTCAACCTCCTCTTCCATGTGCACTACAACCTGTGGTGATATGAACTATACAACGGAGTAGATGTTACCCCTGAAAATGTCAGGTTCTTCTTGCCAAACGGGAATAATACCCTCACGCTGGTATAAGCAGGTATAGTCAGGCTCAATGGGCACGGCGTCTCTTATTTTACTTATAATTCACGTGCATTCTTGTTTGGTTTACACCTTTCCAACATGTCTGCCGTTTTGAATCAGATGCAAAATGATCCTAAGAGTCCTTTGTTACTGTTTATGTTTTCACTGAATGCTTTATCAGTTACCCAGTGTATGTGCACGTTTCACGTGAACAAGGGGTTTCTTGCCCTGAAACGCGTTGTGGATTAAACAACCTGTGGCATTCATTTCAACGGAGTTCTTTTGTTACTGAGAGCGTGCGTTATTGGTGCGGTTTGGGATATTGTTTTACCGGCATGCTCCGCCGGTGAGCGCGCCACTTCTCACGGGTCCACCGGCAGTCGGAAGGAGCAAATACTTTGGGAATATATATATATATATATATATATATATATATATATATATATATATAGATCAATAGAGAAGCAATTGTAGATAGTTATGATAAAAAAGATGTACTTATTTATGCAGTCACATATACATGTTAAAAACAGTAATGTATACATTTTTTTAAACATGAGTACTCTACACATTTATACAAAGCAATACACATGTACATATCTATAAGAGAAATACATGCTTATGTACAGAGAGATATGCTGTATATTTCTATCTGTTTGCGTATGGTGGTTATGTGGGGAAGAGCCAATTTTTGAGTAGTTTTCTGAAGATAATGTGGTTATCCGTGGATCTTATGTTGGGGGTAAAGAGTTCCATAGTTTGGCTGCTTGAACAGAGAATGATGTGCCACCCATTGTTTTTTCTTGGATCTTGGGATTTTGAGGCGAGGTGCCACACTAGAGCGGAGGTTCCTTTGTTGAATGCGTTTGGTGATTTTATTCCTGATGAAGAGTGGTCCAGTTCCATGTATCGCTTTGTGGGTGATACAAAGCAGCTTGAACGTGGATCTTCTGGGAACCGGTGACTAATGCAGGGCTTTCAAGGCAGGGGAGATATGGTCTTGCGGTTTTATATGTAAGAGTAGTCTGGCAGCCGAGTTCTGGATCTGTTGTCTTTTCATGGTCGTTAAAGGTGATCCGTGGTAGAGGCTATTGGCGTATTCGAGTTTGGACAAAACAAGGGAGATGGTAGCCTGGACCTTGTGTGGAAATCCCAAATGGGGGAAGGTTTGTTGCAGGGTTTTTATAGTAACAAAGCTTGATCTTGCTAGTTTGTCCACTTGGGCATTCATTGATAGCTTGGAGTCCATGGTCATTCCGAGGTTGCTTACTTCCTTCGATATTTTAGGCGGTGTTCCCAGATCATCAGGCCATGCGGCGAGCAGGTCGTAATGTTTCCAATCGCCACACATGAGTATTTCCATTTTGGAAGCATTCAATTTGAGACGGCTCCACGTCATCCATTGATCCACGGCTATGAGACAACTGAAAATTGGCATGTTTCCAATGTCTTTGGGGCTTTGCAGTTGAAGGAGTTTTTTTGCGTGTCATCTGCATAGTTATAGCACGTGAGGAGAAATTGATTGATCAGTGCCGGTAATGACTTCATGTAGATGTTGAAAAGCATGGGCGAGAGAATAGAGCCTTGAGATACCCCTGCTTTTGTTAAGTACGGTTTGGACGAGAAAGGTGGGGTACGGATGACATTAGTTCTGTTGCGAAGTGAGGACGCTATCCAGTCTAGAGCAGTCCTTTCTATGCCGGCTTCATAGATTCTTTGTAGCATAGTGTCATGGTCAACCATGTCAAAGGCAGCCCAGAGGTCCAAGAGAAGTAGCGCAGCAACCCTGTTGCAGTCAACTGTGTTCTTCAGGTCATCCCAGATGGCAAGGAGGGCAGATTCTGTGCCTCTTCTTGGAAAGAATCCAGTTTGGAAGTCTGAAGGTATGACATTATTTTCAATGAATTGTGACATCTGGGCGAAAGCTGCTCTTTCTATCAGTTTTCCCAGGAAAGGTCCATTTGAAATCAGTCTGTAGTTGTCAGGGTTCAGCAGGTCCAAGTTTGTATGTATGTCTCTTTGAGTTCTTCTGGAAATATTCTGGTATTTAAGGAGTTGCTGATGATTCTCCTTACTGGAGTGGTAGCAGAGGTTGTTAGAAGAATTGTCTTTAAGGTTTCTGGTGGACACGGGTCAGAAGGGCTGCCGGCAGGTCCATAAATTCATTGTGTGAAATGTGTTGGAAGGAACGGAGAGGCTGGGTTAGAGTATTCTTGGATTGTAGCTTTGTAAAAGGGTTAGCGCTGATGCTTTGTCTCTGCTTTGTCCATGTAATGATTTGCCAGTTTGTGTGAACTTTTGAGTAACGAGATGAGCTGCTTTTAGGCAATTTGGTTTACGAAATTGAGAATTTTATAGAATTCTTTAGTTGCACATTTAGCATTTTGAATACTGTCTGAATAGTATTTTTTCTTCACTTTTTTGATAGCGGACTAGTACAATCTTTTAATTTTCCATAGGCAAAGTTTGTCTTGGTTGGCATTTGTTTTGAGCCAGGCACATTGCAGCTTTCTAATTTGTTGTTTTATCTCTTCTCTGTATTGTTCCAAGGTGCTTGTTTTCTTTTGGTCGGTTGTGTGGTTTTTAGTAGTATCCGGATATCAAAAGCTTCCTGTAGCCACTCATAGTTTTTTAACAGAATTTTAGTGTGTCTAGATCTCCACTGGATGCTAGTTGTGTTTCTAAGTGTTCCAAATCGAGTTTGTCCCACGGCCGATAGGTGGATGCACGTAAGGTGGTTTTAGGTGCATCGCTTAGTGTTGCTTTATGTTGAACGGCAAGCAAATGTTTGGTGGTCTGACCATGTGACCGCAGTCATCGTTTGAAAGGTAACTATTTCCGTATTAGCAAAAATGACATCTAGGATGTGTCCAGCGATGTGTGTGGGTTCGTGGACGATCTGATGAAGGTTCAGTGCTTCTAGGCCAGCGATGATAGTTTTCGGATGGGGCATATTTGGTTTGTCAAACCAAATGTTGGTGTCACCCAGAATTCATAGGTTGGATTGTAGTGTTCTCAGGTTTGAAACCGTGCCTAGAAGTGTCTGGGAAGGTTGCCTTGCTAGCTGGAGGTCTGTAAAGGAGCAGGAAGTTACAGGAGGAAGACTGTAGTATTGCATCTGGTGAAAAGGGCCTCACAATCTTTTATGGAGACGTTGTCAACTTTAGTGATATGTAATGTTTGCCTGAACACAACAGCCAGGCCGCCTCTTTTTTTGCCTATACGATTTTGGGTGATCGTTTGATAGCCTAGAGGAACGGCTTCATGCAGGACTGGAGCCATATCATCTCCCAACCATGATTCAGTTATGAATAGCAAGTCTGGTTTTGCTTCAGTGAGAAGGTCGTGGATGTGATGTTTGTTCTTAGAGAGCGATCGAGCATTTATTAGTAGACAGTTTAGAGAATGTGCTTTGGAGATAGTGTGACTGTTTTGTAGAGGAGTGAGCAGTATTTTGTAGTGTTGCAGCTAGTGCGTCCTTAATGTTGGTATTAGGTATATGAGGATGGAAATCGTGTAGCTTTTCTGTATATTGTTCTTCGTCCAGCAGGCTAAGAAGACATTTTGATGGGTCTGTGTGCGTAGGTGGTGGAGACAGTGTTTGAGAGTGAGTTGGTTTGCGGTGTTGTTTTTGTAGTGTAACCTTGTTGTGCAGTAGACATGGAGAAGCGAAG
This sequence comes from Calotriton arnoldi, assembly GCA_963921515.1. Classification (NCBI taxonomy): domain Eukaryota; kingdom Metazoa; phylum Chordata; class Amphibia; order Caudata; family Salamandridae; genus Calotriton; species Calotriton arnoldi. The sequence goes on along the minus strand of CAWUFW010001083.1, from coordinate 2,661,596 downwards.
TTGTGGCATGTTGCTTATTTTGTTTGTGTTTAAGGCGGAAGGTGTATGAGCTAGGGGTGGCAGTGCAGCATGTGGGTCATGTAGTAAGGTTCTAAATTGTCAAATGGATGAGAGGCAGTTGAAAGAGTTGCTGTGATGTATATGTGTTGGGTGTGGTGGGGTGGAAGAGCAAAAGCTTGGTATTGGAGTTTGTTCATTTGTGCAATTTGAAAGATGGGTGTATGATTGTAGTTTGGGATGGTAAGTATTATGAGGTGTTGCGCTTGAGAGGTTTTGTTGTGCTGGTGTGCGCAATATGTTTTGTTTTTGAGGAGTAGTGAAAGGAGATGCTGATGTATTTGTTTTAAGAGATGGATTTGTTAGTATAGTTTTGTTTGTAAGTGAAAGTTGTAAAGTAAAGGGGATGGTGATGTGTTTGTGAGTAGAGTGTATGTTGTGTGTAAGAGGGGATGAAGTAGAGTTGTGAGTGTTTGTCTTAGACTTGTTTGCTGCAAGAGGTAATGTGTGGTGCAGTGCAGTGTATATGTTGTGTGGTTGTCTAATTGTGGTTGTAAGAAGAGGAGGGTGTTGGTTGGAGAACTGATGGAAGGCGGAGTACAGGTTTGTTAGTGACAAAAAGGGGTCGGTTAGGAGTAATTAGAGCAGGGAGTGTGTGTCTGGTTGGGATATAGTTCAGTGTGGTGTGGAATTGGGCTGTGTTAGTCATGAGTGGATTGGCTAGTGGTATAGTATAGAGTTGTGTACTGTTTGTAGGTGATGGTGCAAATGTGTGGTAGCTAGGATAGACGGGTGTATAGGCGTGGTTTTGAAGTGGGTGCCGAGACAGAATTTTGTATGAGGTTAGTTTGTAGTAAATGAGTGGAGTACATGTGCTGTGAGTGTGTTAATCTGGGTATGGATGTGGATGTGGATGGGGCAGGGTGGGTGCTGGTGTATATGAATTTGGTCAGCATTTCTGGCCCTAGACCCGACCAGTCTCAAACAGGTACTCACCCTTGTCCCCTCCACCCTTAGCCTCGACGCCATAAGCCCTGGCCTTATGTAGCCCTAGTAATCAGGTGACCCCTTCAGCCAATGGAAACACTAGCCTTAAACCTAACCAATCACAACACTAACCCTAAATCCTAGAACAAACAGGAGACCAAGACCTTTCAACCAATCATAGCCCTAGTCCAAGTACTCAATCAGGCACAAAACCCTAAACCCTACGTCCAATAGAAAGACTAAATCTCAACCCTAGTCCCAGCAACCAATCACACAGGAAGCCCTAAGCCCTATATCCAATAGAATGCCTAACCCTAGCCCCAACCCTAGTCCCAGCAACCAATCACACAGGAAACCCTAAGCCCTACGTCCAATAGAAAGCCCAGCCCCAGGAATCAATCCGAAACCCTAAACCTATCCACAATCAGATCACAAACCCCAAGCCCTACCTCAATAGAATAACTGACCCAGGAACCAATCAGTACCCTCAAATACCCAACCAATGAGAACACTAACCCTTATCCAATAGAAACACCAGATGCAACCACCAATCAGTGCACACATGTACCATCCAATAGCAGACTATAAATCGGGTAAGGTTTGTTGGCCAGGGAGTTGGAAGCTGCTCCTCTAATCAGAATCTCCTAGGAGACAGACAGGCTCAATCCACACTTTGGACTTCTGCACGTAAGGGCCTAACAAACTTTGCCTTTTAACAATACTGTTTGTATAAAACTTTACTCACTCTCCTAGCCAAAAAAGGAGTGCACAATCCCTAAAAAAATACAGCTCACAGCAGATCACTGCAGTCTCAGAGCACCCTTTGTTCACTCTCTGATGTAGAATATCCCTGTTGCTAAGGGGGAAGAGGTTGGGGGGGTGGTCTGGTTTCACTCACTTGCTAACAAAATGGGAGCTGGGGGTGGATTGCTTAACATACAGGTCTGAGCACAGAGCAAGGAATAAATCAGGAGGGAAAAACAGGGTAGTCACGGGGAATGTGAGGGGGAAAAAAACCAGGTTTTGGATTGCAAATCCCACAATTCAACAGGTTAAATGAAGCAGTCTCTGGCAAGTAAATACCACAAGTTTCTAACCAAAACAGGTGAGAAATGATGCAATCACTGGCAGGTTAAAAACTTCACTTTTTAAACTGTAACAACCACAAGCAAAAACAGCTGCCTGACGCCTGACCGTAACATGGCGCCAGGAGGCCCGGCACCAAGCTGAACTGCCTCCTTGCCTGGATGACTTTGCGGGGTAGGGCAACCTGTTCCGGCAGAACCCCGGGGGGCAAGTTGGCGGTATTACCAATGTGGAATCAACGCAACGGAACCTTAGCAGCTAGCAAGAGACCACAGTGAGGAAACCCTAGATGATGATACATTAGCCCTTGCTGAGGAAAAGCTTAGCCCTCTCTGTTAAAAGGCTCTTCGATGGACCACGCTTCTGTGCGAACCAGGAGCTCGAGGAGCGAATGACGCCACTGGAGGAGGGATCCTCCAACCTGAACAACCAACTGCACGCCGCCCTCCTAAAATGTGAAGATTAGGAGAATCGCTCCCATAGAGACAGAGTGAGAAACCTGGAGGAGGGCAGTGAGGGCCTGGAGGTGTTTATGGTGGGCCGTTTTTCCAGCGTCCTGGGAGACGATAGCCCGGAGGTCAGGCTAGAACATGTTCACAGAGTGGGCCAGCGTCTGACGGGGGAGAGCAAGCGCCCAAGGGATGTCCTGGCCAAATTCAGCGCCTTCAAAACCAAGGAACTTGTTCTACGAAAAGCCAGAAACAGTGACACTATTACCTTCCAGGGGGTCACATGCTCGCTCTTCCAAGACGTAGCTCAAGCCACGTTGGCCCGCCAGCAACAGTTCTGACCGATCACTGCGGCGTTAAGGGAACGCCAGATCAAATACAGATGGACCTATCCTTTTGGCATCAACTTCTCCTTTGGCAATGGAGGGGCGTGGCCTAGCCGGCTAAGATGACGGACGTACCTCCCTAGTGCTCCGTCCGGCGGCCTGCGCAATCCATAATTATCCAAGCCATCACCCCTTCCAATCCCGCTGAACTCTGTGCCGGAGCCGACAACGCTCTCCTAGGCACTTGTTGACCGCTGGATTTAGGACCGAGCAGCGATCCGAGCCGTACACGGCCTCCCAGCTGTCCAGCAACGAGGCCAACATGGCGGTGCCCACCGATCGCTGAAAACCCGCGGTGGAGACGGGGGGGGGGGCACGAGGCCTGATACGGGGTCCCCCGACGCTTCCTGGTGTTTCCTGGCGAGACGGAGGGGAACGCGACAACGAGGGCCCCTCCGGGCGCCCCCGCAGCTCCGGGGACAGCAGGTGAGAGCGCGACTCCGGGGATTGCGTAGCCCCAGGAGGCCACAGCGACTACGAACGGGGCCTACCCAAAGCGGCGGCGATACTAAGCACTACTGCCAGCCCCCCACCACGAGGTGCTACACCTAACGTTAATCCGCATCCTCCCCCCCCCGCACGGCACTGGGACTCGAGGCGCGCAGTGGGAGGTTAGCACACACCGGAGGCCACAGTGACCACTACCGGGACCTACCCGAAGCGGCGGCGATATGGTGGACTAGTGCCAACCCCCCACCAGGAGGTGCTGCACCGATCAATCCGCACCCGAACACAGCGTCCTCCCCCCGCACGGCGCTGGGACTCTAGGTGCGCGGCGGGGGGTTTGTACACACCGGAGGCCACAGTGTCCACTAACGGGGCCTACCCGAAGCGGCGGCGATATGGTGGACTATTGCCGGCCCCCCACCACGAGGTGCTGCACCTAACACCAAGCTGCACCCGAACACAACGTCCTCCCCCCGCACGGCGCTGGGACTCGAGCGCGCGGCGGGAGGTTAGAACGCACCAGTGGCGATTGAAGGGCGGCAGAACACATCGACGCTCCGCAGCCATACGCCGGTGACTAACACTTCCCCACTATCGGGACACAGCCAGCAGCAGTAGGCCTCCCAGCGGCGTGGATTGAGGCCACTGAGAGCTCCCCCATCAGCGGCCACCTACCCTCACTGAACTTGTGCAGCTCCGGTTCCCCCTCTGGCCCAGTCTGCACCGCGCCAGGCCACGAGGCGTGCAGCGGCCGAACCGAGGCGGACGCAGAGGTCCTTCCCCACCCCCCACGGCGCTGGGACTCGAGGCGCGAGACCGGGGGGTCCAGGAAAACAGAGGATACCCCTGTCCCGGCAGCTACAGAAGGAATAGTCGACCACACTTCTCCCGGGCCTGCTACCACTGCGCACTGCAACCCAAGGTCAGGTCTGACTCTCCCCCATTATCGGAAAACAGCTGGTGGACACATGAATCCCGGAGGCGCGGCTCAAGGCCGGTAAGAGCGCTCTACCTGACACGGCATCCCCCCCTTGTTTGAACTTGGCAGCCTCAGCTTCTCCCCCCGAGCCCCTAGGCCCCGACTATGTGGCGTCAGGCCACGAGGTGTGCTGCGGTTGAGCAGAAGTGGACACTCCGCTGGGGCACCGCGCCAGTCACGCCCGTGGCGCAGCAGCCTTCCCCCAGCATGGCGCTGGGCCTCGTAGCGCGAGCCGGGGGACCACAGACGACGGGAGAGGTTCAAGCAGAGGGGAGTACCCCTGGGATGCCGGGACTCGCCGTTTGGGTTCCGAACTGTTTCACCAAATATAGAAAAACGGGTGGTCACATATCCACAGGGCATACTACCACAGAGTGAAGCAGATCTTCCCGGAGACCCGTAGACCCCCCCGGCCAGCCCTACATACACAGCGCCAGGCCACGAGGTACGTGGTGGGTGGCCCGGGGTGAGCGCCCTGCAGTTGAGCTGATCTATCAGTCAAGAGGGACTGAGGGGACCACTTGAAGCCCATATGGAAACGACTAAGCACTACGAAGCTAGGAACGGATACGAAGGAGCAGCACGACAGGGGCTGCGGCGGTCTGAGGGCGGCAGAATCCAGCCATACGGAGAGGAACGCATAGCAGTGCCCGATCCCCAAGCTACGTCCTATGTAGAACACACCCCAGCGGTGCACTCACATCGGCAACACCGTCTCGGGCAAGTGAGCCCCCACCGGCCAGCACGGGCACCAACAAATGTCGGAGAGACAGCATATAAGTACACAACGTCTGTCAACCACAAGCCGACGGGGTGCAACTTGCGAGCCTCCCTGCGGACAGCAACCCAATATATCAAATCAACATGGGACGCCAACGCAGAACAAGGACACCACAAATACCAGCGAATCGGAGGCAGACCTCCCCAGACCCTACGATCACCCATCCGGAAGGAGAGCCCTCCCGAGCAGAGTCCATGTCTGACAAGTTGGACAAGGTTCTAGCGGCAATCGAACATTCAAGAGCAACCATGGAAAACAGATTCGGAAAATTAGCAACAGACCTTAACCTCCTTCGGGATGATCATAGGAAACTGGCGGACAAAGTCAAACAGGGAGAGAAGACACTCCAAACCATGGAACCGAAAGTGCAGATGCACCAGGATGCCAAAAGACCTGCAGTTACGAGTAAGGTCCCTGGAAAACAAGACGGACGATCTGGAAGGCCGCTCGCGCAGAAGTAATATCCGCATTCGGAATCTGCCGGAGGGGTCAGAAGGATCCAACCCTCTTCGATACATCGAGACATGGATTAAAACATTCACTCAGACAAAAGACCTGACCCCGTTTTTCTCCATTGAGAGGGCACACCGGGTTCCGGCCCACAGACCACCACCGGGATCGCCGCCCCGACCGTTCCTGCTGAAACTACTCCACTACCAGGACAGAGACCCAATTCTCCGAGCTGCTAGACAGAAAGGGCTGCTTCAAGTGGAAGACAAGCAAGTTATGTTGTTCCCGGATTACTCTCGAGCCGTCCAGCAACAAAGGGCCACCTTCCTGGCAGTCAAACGAACACTGCGCCAAAAGAACGTACAATATGTCCTCCTTTTCCCTGCCAGTCTCAAAATCTTGCATGACGGAGCCGCACATTTCTTCACTGACCCTGCGGAAGCAGGTGACTGGGTGGAGCAACGATTGTCAGGACTGGACGACCACAGAAACACACAAAGCCATCGGCCCACTGGCCGCCAAAGACAACACAAAAGAATCACCCTCACGCAACTGAGCCCGCGCTCGGATTCCCTCACGAAACACTCCCCTGACCTGGAACAAATTATAGCAGAGCGCAGGAGAGCACTGCAAGCAGCAGCGATAGTCCGATCGACAGGGGACAGCTCGGATGGTGAGAAGGCCCCCCATTTGTTCACTTCAGAAGAGGAAGTCAGCGATGCACATACCTCCCGAGATGGCTCAGTCACACCTCCAATAGTGACCCCCTCAAACGGCGGACACGCTGATATAAGATCCGCTTGACTGCAAGATGACCACGGGGTGCACCATCCTCTGCGGGGTCGGCTCCCGGACAGAGGACACTACTAGGAGTGCATGGGACACTGCGACCAAATATCCAGAACGGCACAACACGACATACCAGACTGGAACGTTGCGGAAGGAAAGTGATGAGGGGGAATCCTTAGGCATCTTTGATTCAGAGTCACAGAGCGGGCGGCCGAGACGACAGTGACTAGAGGAGCTGTGCAATCACCCCCCACATACAACGAACTAAAGACAGTACATGAAGTACAGTTTGGACATATCGTCCCCAACGACATGTCCTCTAAGTTGGGAATGCTCCCTATTGTTCAGGTTTAGTTTCCCCCCGTCTCAAGATTCCCAATTCCCCTTAGCGGAGCAAACTAGCGGAATCGTAAGATGTAAGTGGGCGGTTGATATTCGGAGGGGGGAGGCCGGGAGAGGGAGAATGGGCATCACAAATACACGACCTTCTCGTAGACACCACACAACATGACCACTAAGATCCCCAACACGGATATAAAAATTATTACGATAAACGTCAGGGGCATGCACACAGCAAATAAGCGATACGCTGTCTATGCATATATAAAGAGACAGCAAGCACAGACAGCTCGCCTACAGGAGACGCACCTGTCAGCGATCGAGGTGGATCGCCTGCGTAAGAAATGGCGGGGTATTATCTGCGCCACCACATACTCCGCATTCGCCAGGGGCGCCCTAATCTGGATTCGACCTGGGATCCCCTTCAGGGAGCAGTCACGTATCATAGATAAAGAGGGTCGATACTCCCTAATAGAAGGACTGTTGGAGGGTCAGTCAATGCTGTTGGGGAGCATATATGCTCCAAACGTAGACCAGGACCAGTTTTGGAGACGCCTTACAGGGGTGCTGACCCAGTACACCTCGGTCCCGTGGCTTTTAGGGGGTGATTATAACTGTGTTCTGGACCTCCGTCTCGATAGATCCCATCCCACCCCCGGCGCACTCACCAGAACACAAGCAGACGGAATATCAAACATGGGTGAAACACTGGACATTGGTAGACGCATGGTGGGAACGAAACCCAGACACTAGAATTTACTCCTTCCACTCCATCCCACATAACCTATGAGTGCGACTCGACAGATTAATTTGCTCCACAACACTGCTCCCGAGAGTACAACATACAGACTATCTGGGCAGGGTGCTATCGGATCATGACGCGCACATACTGACCCTCAGATGGAGGCCTCCACACCCTCCAGTGCCCACCTGGAAACTGCCACGAGAATGCCTCACAGACCAGGTGTTTCGCCACGAACACGGGGATCACATTCAGGAGCATTTCACCCTCAACACCGGCACGGCGACATCCAGACTAATAGAATGGGATGAATTCAAAGTCGCAGCAAGGGGGCACTGCATACAGCAAATAGTGGGGGTATGTAGGACACTCGAAAGATCACTGCAAAGTATGGAGATGGCGCTAGCGGCTCGAACGAAACAAACAGATACCGATGGAGCCACCCCCGACCAAATAGCAGCGGCCAAAACATCCCATGCAGAAGCAATGAAGGACTTACGCAAATACAACTTCCGGGCATACGCCTCCAGAGTGCACAGAGAGGGCAATAGAGTGGGGACACTCCTGGCTTGGCTAGCCAAGCAAGACACCGAGACGAAACCGATCACGGAAATACTCGATAAGGCCGGGACCCTTAGACACTCACAAATAGATATTTTACGCATTTTTCACGAATATTACTCGAATGTCTATCGAGCCCCTGCACAAGCATGTCAACACAAGATCACCCAGTTCCTCCACCCATTGCCTATTCCCCGCATACCACCCACAGACAAAAAAGCATTAGAAGTAAAGATTAAATCCCCAGACGTTACCCACGCAATCAGAACACTGGCACGTAACAAAGCTCCAGGAATGGACGGCTTCCCGCTCGAATACTACAGTACCTTCTCAGCCCAACTGATCCCCTGGGCAGTAGCCATGTACGAGGACGCATGGAACAGAGGTGAGCTCCCAGGCTCGCTCAGGGAATCTATCCTGGTTACATTTCCCAAACTACACAGGGACCAAACGCTCCCCGCCTCGTACAGACCAATAACGCTGCTAAATGCAGACTGCAAAATATTAGGCAAAATCCTAGCGGACCGGTACACCCAGATCCTTGTGCAGTTGATCCATCCCGACCAATGTGGCTTCGTTCCAAGGCGCAACACCTCGCAGAACCTACGCAGGTGGTTTCATGTCCAAGACAGGGCGAGACTGCACTTTCCTAACGCGGCGTGTTTGATCCTAGACCTCGAAAAGGCCTTCGATGCCCTGCTATGGCAGTACTTATTCGCTGTCCTGCATAGAATAAACGTAGGGCCTATCCTGATGAAGTATACACAACTCCTCTATAAAGGCCTAACTTCACGAGTGAGAATAGGTAAATATATTTCCACTTCCTTCCTGGTCGAAAGAGGGACTAGACAGGGGTGCCCCTTGTCCCCCCCTCTTATTCGCCCTGGCAGTAGAACCCCTAGCAATAAGGCTACGGCAGGAGGGCAAAACTTGGGGTATCCCGATAGCAGACACGATACATTGCGTATCATTGTACGCAGACGATCTTCTGATGTATGTCAGGGACGTCACAAGTGACCTCGCTCCAATATGGGCGACATTACGAGACTTTGCGGAGGTCTCTGGCCTCAAAGTCAATTGGGCCAAATCCACGATTTATCCACTGAGCCCTCATCTAGCCCCGCTCGACATATCTGTTGGAGTTCACACACTCGCCTGGAGCACAGCTGCACCTAGATATCTAGGGGAGCGGTTGTTTCATTCACCTGTGGACCTGTACCAAGGGAACCACCGCAAGGTGCTAGCGGGGATACGCGCGGCGGTGGGCTTCTGAAAGACACTGCCTCTCGGCCCCCCCCCCCCTCCATTGGACGAATAGCCCTTGCAAAAATGATCATGGTCCCCAGACTCCTTTATCACTTCACCAACCTCCCAGTGATACCGCCACGCCCCTTCTTTCGGGAGTTAGACACTACTAACTGCACTGATCTGGGGAGGAGGTAGACATAGGGTGGCCTTGACCACACTATACTTGCCCACCAATCAGGGAGGGCTGGGAGCTCTGTCCTTTGAAGCATATTTTCTGGCAGCTCAATTCCAGTGGTTATTACACTGGACAGCGGAACGTCACATAGGAGAAACAATCACGGAGGAGGGTCGGATACCCCTCCCAGTAATCCGGAGGCTGCTAATGCCAGGTACCAAGCCTCTTCGCACATACCCTATGCAAGTATCCCTAGCCCGGACATGCATGCTGAAAATTCATCGTATGTCCAGGGGGAAACCCCCTTACTCACCTCTGCTCCCACTGGTAGGGTTTCCCCGAAAAGATAAATACTATAACACCCGAGCCCTTCAGGTATGGACCGAACACTCGGTCACAGAGATGGAATCCCTGTTTGAAGACGGACAGCTAAGGACATATGCCCAAATGGCCACTCACCCCGGGCCAATTCCTACTACACAGGCAACTACTAGACAGTAGTCGACCCTACTGGGACCCCAATGACGGGGGGCCCCCCCCCCCCCCCAACACACCCGGTGATACACACTATACTGCATATGGGGGCAGGCAGACATTTAGTTACCTGGCTATACAAAGCCGTTCAGGAACTGATCATCCGCCCCTTGGACTCACTACGGCAGACATGGGAAGACGAAGTGGGACGGGTATTTAACGATAAAGAGTGGGAAAAAGCCCTAGAATATCCCCCAAAAAGTCTCCAAAAATGCGCGTTTCAGGAACATTTAATTTAATTTCCTACACAGGGCATTACCTAACCCCACACCGCCTTCACCGTTTTTATCCTGACACACACTTTGCCTGCCCCCGCTGCCAGACTCCTGAGGCGGACTTCAAACATATGTTCTGGGACTGCCCCGCTGTCCAGCAATATTGGGGCAGAATACACCAAACACTCCGAGAAACGACCAACATTCTGACCTTGTCATCATGGGAAGCCAGTGCCCTCGGAATTTTCCGCAGGCGGAAACCCGAAACAGTTCAGTACCGCTTCGCCTCCCTAGCCATTCTCTTAGCAAAAAGGGGTATAGCCATGCACTGGCGAGCCCAGACAGGACCCCCCGAAGCAGCCTGGATAGGGGCCATGAAGAAATGGGGTGCGGCGGAAGAAGAGGTACTAAGGGAAGAGGAAGTGCAGGGAATACGGAAACACCCCATATCTCTGGAGTGGGCACAATTATTGCACCAATTTACCCACGAAACAACACAAACGGAATCACAGGTAGCCTCCCAATCACAGACTCCACCCCTATCCCCCCTGAGACCGACGGATGATAATGCAAGACCAAACCCAGACGCCTAGGGCTGGAAATGTAGAGGGACAGCATCAGGCAGTCCCACCCACCAGGTCAGACCGACCCATCGCGGACCCTCCCCACACACACGATGACGAACAATGTACCGAAATCACGACCAACCACACAATTAATACATTCTGATAGCTCCACAACAGCTTTCTCAGTTAACCCCCAAAGTTAATAATTTTACCCCTACATCAGTGGTTCCGAAACTGATGGGTTTTAAACGGGACTGCATGCACCAAACGTCATACGAGCATTTACAAGAACGGAATGCGAGAGGAACACATAGCAAACCCATAACCGCAAATAATGCACCCAGCCGAGAGCTTGTGAGCATACCAGTACAGAATCAAATGTTAGGCACAGGGATATCACCCAGAGCGTTTTACAGTACTTAGCCTGAAATGTCGGATATGCAATAAGGTTATGAACTCTGTTCTCCACAGTGATTTCTCAACAGATTATAGATGTATATTAATGTATTACAATGATATGATGTCAATTGATGCAATGAAATGCAAAATCCCAATAAAAAAATAAACAAAAAAAATACTTCTTTGGCAACAAGCACTGACTTCACAGAGTTGAAAGGGGCGGCGGCTCTGCTCGGTTTAGAAATGACAGCGCAGAAGACCCTGGCACAGGCGAGTGCGTTACAGCCGCTGGAGCAATGCCAGCCGAGGTCCTGGTAGACCCCCACATTGAGGGGGGGAGGGGGGAGAAATTGTTGAAACAAGTGTTGGACCCCTGACATATGACTCTTTATCTATGTGGTATGTAGCCCTCAGACCTATGTGCGTCCAGAGACCCTGCGCCTGTGAAAATGCTGATCTGCAGCTGGAACTCTGGTCCAGGGGCTGGGGTCACAAGTCCGTGACGAGCTGTGGACTCCTTCTCCTATGTAACCGGGACCTTCCCATCCACCTCAGCCCATGCAAGAAAATGCTAGAGACCGTTCGGTGTCCAGTGATTCGCAAAAGCGGGCCTCTAGGTGCGGTCCTCGACGCACCCCTAGAGTCACCAGTAGTGAAGATTTTTCGTCACCTTGGAGACTTTGTAGTTGAGTTTTGTTCATATTTTGTGGTCTTATTACCGCGGTGCATGTCGTATGGTTTTACATTCTGGAGGGGTGGTGGCGGGCGAGGTGGTTGCTCGGGGGCGATGAGCGACCTCCGAGGCAGATTGTGTTCTCCCTACACACGATCTAATGTTTCTTAAGTATGTCCTGGAATGTTAGGGGGCTAAATTCCCCTAATAGGATAACGCCTTTGGAGGTTTTGTGGGACCACCACGCCCACATAGTAGCGCTGCAGTAAACCCATCTGAAGAAAGGGGAAGACCTCCATTTACGGCATAAATCTTGCCCACTGATTCTCCAGTCATCTGCTGCCACTAAACATAACTAAGTCACCCTCCCGTTTCATTCCTCAGTGCCCTTCCAGCCCCATGACACGAAGTTGGATGAATCTGGGAGATTTATTATGGTTAAAGGGGTTCTGATGAGTCGCCCATGTACTACTGCCACGGTCTATATGCCCCTAACTCCAGGCAGTCAGACTTTCCCCTTGCGTTTTTCACAGCACTAGATGGGTTTGCGTCAGGAGATATAATTTTAATGGGGGACTTCAACCTTATTTGGGATCAGTCTGTGGGCACTACTCATCCACACAGAGCGCCTTCAGGAGTCTTCACTAAGACGCTTAAATCCGCACTGCAGAGGTTGGGGTTGATTGATATTTGGAGAAAGCTGAACCCCTCAACACGCGACTACTTTTTTTTTTTCACGCTCTCACAGATCATATTCTAGGATAGACCACATCTCTGAGTCGCTCGCTCCGCCAAGCAATTCTGACAGCTAAATTGCATTCGATATGCTTATCGGATCATGCACCACTGGAAATCTTGGTTGACTGGCCGGCTCCTAGCTCTAAACTTAAAAGATGGTATTTCCCTAATATTCTCAGTAGGGACCGGCTTCTCCGGGATGAATTGAGAAAGTCAATCAAGGACTTCTTCATTAATAACGACCCTAAAGATACCTCCTGCTTAAACAACTGGGATGCCTTTAAGGCCGTCATGCGGGGCAAATGCATTGCCCTGGCCACCACATTGCAGAGGCAACAAACCTCGGAGCAGCTGTCCTTGGAGGGGGAATTACAGAAAGCTGAGAAATCGCACAAGGAGGGCCTGTCTAGGAAGGCCCAGATGTAGGTAATGGCATTAAAGGGCAAGCTCCAGGCGATCTATACTAATAGGGCAGAGAAAACCCTTTTACGCCTCAGAGCCCAAGGGTACGATGGTAGTGACAAAATTGGCCCTCGGCTGGCGAGACGGCTTCGGGCAAAACAAGAGAAGGAATACATCAGACAGATAGATGACGAACTGGGCACTTCTCACTACAGTGAGGAGGGGAAGGCAAGAGCCTTTCGCAAATTCTATAAAATACTCTATAAAGCGGATCCCCCGGATGAGCGGGATCAAGCTTAATATTTAGACTTGGTTGAACTCCCGTAGGTCGCCCCAGCCTCCAATGAAGTTCTGAGTCAGCCCATAACGAGGGACGAGGTCCATATGGCGATAGATACTTTAAAACTCCAGAAGGCCCCGGGACCTAATGGCTTCAGTGCAAAGTTCTACAGAACGTTTGGCGCTGAGCTGACACCCCATTCGACGGATCTCTTTAACGAAATAGCAACCTCGAGTCAGGTATCTCCGTCGATGGGGGAATCGTTAATTACTTTGACCCCTAAAGCAGGGAAAAACCCACAAATATGCGCCTCCTACAGACCTATAGCGCTTCTAAACCTGGACGCTAAGCTATACTCTAAGATACTCGCAAGCAGGCTGGAAGAGATTCTTCCAGACTTGATCCATACGGATCAGTCTGGCTTTATTAAGGGAAGCCAGACTCATGACAACCTATGTAGGATAGTGCATCTAAATTGATAAAGTCCAGAAAAAACACATCCTGGCAGTCTTGTTATCACTAGACGCAGAGAGGGCCTTCAACAGGGTCGATTGGTTCTTCCTGAGGTGCACCTTGCGACACTTCGGGTTCAGTGAGTCTTTCCTGGGCATGGTGCAGGCCAATTATCACGGTCTCAGGTCCTTATCAATGAAGTAGCCTTTGACTTTAATTTATCGAGGGGTACGCGACAGGGCTGCCCTCTTTCACCAATGCTCTTTGCGCTATGCATAGAACCACTGGCTGCGCGTATCAGGGCTAACCCAGGAATCCACGGGATCAAGTTTGGGCCGGATGAGCACAAAATCTCTTTATTTGCAGATGACGTTCTGCTACCCATTACAGAACCTCGTACCTCGCTCCCCGCTACTCAAGCCAAACTCAAAAAGTTTGAGAAGGTGGCAGGGTTCAAGGTTAACCCATCAAAATCTTTCTTACCTAATATATCAATGTCCCCGGCGGCGATGACAGGCATTGCAGCGTCCTCACCATTCCAGTGTGTCCACAAAGAAATCACGTACCTGGGCATTAAAATTACACCCAACCTATCAGCTCTGTATAAAGCTAATTTCCCATCCTTGGTATGACAACTTAAGGCAGATTTCAAGAAGTGGGGCCCACATACATTACATGGATCGGTCGCATTAATGCGATTAAAATGAACGTATTGCCTCGGCTACTCTACCTATTTCAGGGCCAGCCGATTTCCGAAGATAGAGTTGTTTGCCGAGCTAAAGATGACAAAAATCATTAGGCAGGGTTGTAGGGCCTGCTTAGCCCAATGACTATTCACCAGACCGCGACTCTCAGGGGGGTGGTTTGTCTCTCCCAGATTTCCTCCTGTATTATAGAGCAGCCCAACTCGGAGTTATGACTGAATGTTCTTGCAGGGCCTCGGACAAGCATTGACTCCATATGGATAGGCTGGTGGCGGGCAGAACTATATGGGACCTACTCTGGAGACCAAAGCAGGACAGACCAAAGAATGTTTACCTTAGCATCCCTACAGCTACCACTCTTAAAGCATCGGATACAGTCACCAAGACTTTGCCCTTGACACGGCGGGTCCTTCTCGGCCCCGCGGCATATGGTCTTTTGGGACAATATCCTGCAGACCACTTTAGCAGAGAAACAATGGAGCTCCCTATATAAAGATATTGCTAAATATAACAGGTCCATGTTTTTAAGAGAAGCCCATTATAAGCTTATGTAGGATTGGTACCTATACCCCCAAAAACTACACACTTTTCCCCAAACACTTCAGACAGATGTTGACGGGGCTGTGGGATACTGGCTGATTTTCGCAACATATGGTGGGATTGCCCCACCATTCAACCGTTCCGGAAAGAAATTCTCTCCCAGATCAAAAGGATTCTAGGTTACCCAATATCAGACTCCCTGGAACACATCCTTCTGGGGGTTTGTGATCCCTGCCTGAAGCACCAAACCTTGGAGGATCATTACATCATGTGGCTATGTCTGGGGGCAGCCAAAATGGCAGTGACAGCAGCATGGAAGATGCAGGAGGTCCCCTCCCTCTCTCAGTGGTATAGATATCATGGCGGACTCCCGCAAAGGGTTAGAGTATATATGGAGTCCACTTGTGGGGTACCTATCGGAGGGTCTGCCGCTCTTTGCCTGTGGCCCCAGATTGCGCCCCCCACCGTGCGGCCCCCGCTCGCCCAGGAGTGGTGGGCTCCCCGCCCTTCCCCTGGGTTGGCCCGTGCCTGCCCTACGACTTCCACAGTCCATGTCAAGTATGATAAATGCCACGGGATTGTTTAGTTTTATATTATTTCTTGGTTATGTTGGGGGCCCTGGCTTATATTGTAAAGGTGCATTGAGAGATGTAGATGGTTTGCAGGTACAAATTGACAAAGGGAAAAGATGTACCTGAATATACTATGGAATATGCTGAGTACTTGTGGGAAAGATGTGTTGTGTCTTTATGCAACCTATTGCTATTGGCTTATGGTAATGCTGTGATGAGCTTCATAAGTTGTTAATCTTTGAAAATGCAATAAAAAGATTGATTAAAAAAAAAGAAATCCTGCCTTATACCCAATGCAAGTTTGAGGAAGTCTGAAATTATTTTGGTGGTTACACTTACTGGGTTTGCTACCAGAAGGTAGTATAGGGCCTACGGAAACTAGAAAAGAGACAGCTAACTTGAAATCCTAGGTAGATCACAGGTTTAGGTTCTTGGGGAAGACGTTGGTATGTTATATACCTGACCAAATAATGTCAGACATCTAGCTCCCAAATCTCACTTGAGATCAATTACCAGATGTCATATTGCTTCTGTAAGAATATCCTACAAAACTGTCTGAACAAAGCAATAACATACCAAGCTGAAGTGGTAAGGGGCATCCGAGACTAAGTGAAATTTTGAAACTAAAAACTGGAACAAGTACAGAGTTATGTGCAAGTGAATAAAGGTGAGAGCAAAACACTCACTGTCAATCAGCAAGTATTTTGATAAGGGCTTCGCGTCACAGCATTATTTTGATGGCTCAAGAACATGTCAACAAAAGTTATCCATTATGGTACAATAATGCAGAAGTAATATGATGGAATAACTACTTCAAATGACTAGCATGGTAATAGGGCCACAAGAAAAGAATCATCCAGTAAAACAGAACAATTACTTATGTTCCATAACATTTAGTGATAGATACTTCATATTACAAATTGCACTTATGCTTAAGCAGGCGACTAGCAACCCTGCTCGTGTTACTGTGGGATGGAGAGACAGAAATGGCATAGGGAGGTGTGTACAAATATGGGTAAGCGGGGTTCCAAGTTTCAGAGAAAATGTAGGCTACCAGGAACCTGTTGTGTAGATGTGGTTGAAGGGGATACAATGTTGGGCTAAAACCAGATTTTGTAAACAATTCCAATTTAAATTAAGGGTTTATCCCTGTAATCAACCTGCAAATACTGATGCATATGACCAGTGCTTAATTTGAGCTGGTAGTTGCAGATGGGGCCCGGCACTTACATTTGCTTATCAGACATTTACAGAGAGCAAACTGGAGAAAAACACAAAGGTGAAAGGAGGTACAGAACGATGGAAAAACTGTCACAAAGGGAGAAAGCAGGAACCTGCAAGAATGAGATAAAGGGGCAGGGAGTGCCAGATGGTGGATTAAAGAGGCATGAGCTGGATTCAAGTCTACACAGCCTTGGTATTCCTTGTGCCACCATTTAACAGCAATAGGCGGGGGAGGCTTCTAAACCGAGCTTTTGCAAAGTGTAATGATGTGGATCCAAAATGGCAGAACACGGAGTAAGGCGAATCAGGAAATTACAATATTAACATGAGCTAAAACCGTTCAGCCAGATCTACTAATATAAATAGTAGGCTCAGACTTGGGTACTCCTAATTTTGGGTTCTCCTTTAACATACTACTTCTTTTCTTAAGAACTAGAATAAGGCCTCTGAGCTGAGGTAAATAAAATTACTAAGCATTTATGGAGTGGAGAAGTTTGTATTCTGCTAAGTACGGAAACCTCCTGATACCGAGGTCCAGGAATAAATTAACGGAAAAGCTAACACCACGGCAGACTGTGCTAGCAGTATGCTGATCAGCTTAATCCAAGAACTGAGGTGGTCTATATCTGTAGCCCAGTTACACACTCATCATTGGACACACCAAATACTGTAAATTAATTCATCCTTGAGAGTTTCTGTAATGAGTCAAAAAGAGGAATGCTTGTCACCACTAGGACACAGGACAAAAATGGAAGAAACATCTAGTCAAACCAAAAATAATGGATAGATCCTTAATATCTCATGTAGAACATAATTCAGCTGTTGCCATAAAGCGAGCCTATCTTCAATGAGACACGGGCAAGAAGAGTGATATAACAGACTGATGTGAAACTGTAGCAATGTCAGCTCGGAATATGTGATGAAGAGGACATGGGAAAGGCCTCAGAGATTAGATTGTATTATAATGCCTAATCGGTCATCAGAGTTATAACCCTGCGATACTAAGTCTGTGGCAACACTTTGAGCACTAAATTACTAATTATCCAAACAGAAGCTGCCACTCTGCCATTAAGAGTCCAGTCAATGCTTCAAAAACTTGTGAAAGATTGTTGCTGTTATTCCCTCAGGAGTCCTGACTCCTGCTCCATACAACTCTGACCTGATAGACAGAAGGGTAATCTTGCACGTCCTTGCCCCATAGCAACTTTTGGTTGCCTATCAAAGTTCTTCCAAGGAAACCAAAGCGGTCTGATAGTGTGTCTTGGGGGTGGACATGCTATGTGGCCACAATAAGAAAGGTTAAGATGATGTTCTGCTACTAGTTTAGGAAGACATAACGGCAACAAATTTCTATATTGTTGTTGGCCCCTTCATGCTGGGGAGGCTAGGTCAATGCACGAGCTGCAGCTTTGTTCCCTCCAGGGAAGAGAATGCTTTTTCTCCAAACTGCCACTGGTCATCGAAGAGCATGTCCATGAGTAAGGTTTGATATCTCTGAATGGGCCAGCAGAATGCACCCAAGAACGCCAAAATAGCATGGCAGCAGTGACCATGAATTGAGCAAAAGTGTCAGCAGAACCCAGGCCACACAAAGACCTGTTCAGATGCATCCAATTCATCACTGGTCGACCAGGTCCATACACTGCTTTTTCACATCATCTGGCAAGCTGATCACTAAGTGTTGCCAATTCCCACAAAGTCTGAACCGATCAACCCTTGGGCAAGTAGCATTAGCAATGCAGAGGGTCAGGTTGTAAGAAACAAAGGCTTCTCAGCCCACAGAGTCAATATTCTTTTACTCTCCATCAGGAGGTGATGCAGGAAAGGCATTCAAGTTCTGCTTATAGGATGACCTTTGGACAACCAGACTTTCCAATGATGGGTGAGGGGTCAAAAAGTAGAGAACATCTGGAGCAGCCTATGAGGCCTAGCTTGACTGCTTCGACCAAAAAGGTTTTTTTCCCAAGCAGGCACGACAGGCTCCAATAGGGCTCCACTAAATGGAAGCAAGTGAACCACTGCTGAGAAGGGGAATTGCAAGAGCTCAATCAAAATGTTAGACTGCTCTTTCACAGAGGGCAAGGTCACTGTCAAGGTTCCAGCATCCTTTAGGGCTTCAGTTGTAAATGAATACACTTCCACTGAAGCAGGCCAGAGGAATAATGGGTGTAATGGATGCCGCTTCCGGTGAAGTGCCCAGTCCATTAGCATTTTGTAATCAAGATACAAGACAGCAGTGTTATTATAAGGAAGGCCGTTATCTGCCTCCGAATCATCCTCTGTACAGCACTATTGGAACTGCAAGGACTTTGTGATCGGAACTGAAAATCTCCTCCATCCTGGCAAATGTCTAAGCCCTGGGTAGGTGCTATATCCAGGGAGCATGATTCTACATTGCCTCAATTTTTTCCCTCGCCACACAGATAATTTCCTCTGGACGCTGACTGTTCTGAGAGCAGTCTTAGTTTTCGTTGTCCCTGAATGGTGTTCCAGCTGAACGGTAGATGGCACCTTGGCATGCTGCGTTGGGGGGGGGGGTTGGGGGGGGGGAATAGTTCAAGTGTGCAGAGTCAGCAAAGGTGGGCCTCGGTGTTAGGATTTTAATCGGACATGGAGGCGCTCGGTGCCAGGGAACATCATCGCAACTCCTAACTGACATGGGAATGGGATCATTTCCTCGAGGAAGAAGAGAACTTCACCTTCCTAGGGTGCTTTTGTGAGATTTTTTTTAATAGGAAGAACTCATAAGAAATCTTTTTTTTTTTTACACGTGACTTGCCTTTTGGAGGAGACAGTTTAGGCTTGTCCTTGCGAAGCTTAGTCAGAAGCAACTTGGCCTCCGCCCCCTGATGTATTTTTGAGTGCATTGTGGCACAAGAAGCTAGAACATTTCAGTATTAAGACTATGCAGAGAGAAAAGTATTCATTATACTCCAATTCAGGGTTTCCCAAGCTGTGGGTCAGGAAAGTGGGAGCAATAAATAGAGATGCCTTTGAATTCTTTGTTTAACTTGCCACATTTACCTGCGGTGCTTCAAAGACAGAGGTCAAATGTCGGGTTAAGTCTTCTCATAAATTGCCTTAGTATATGTGTTTACATTTCCTTCTCCGACAGCAAAGTGAGAGGGGTTTTTAAGTGAATTATGTGACAATCTTGAAGGAGTCCAGGGGATGCCATGTTTTCACAACATTTAAATCCCTGTAAATTAACTATATGCATTCAGCAGTTAGGAAAACAAAAATGAAGCATATTTCTTCTGTAATTCTGAAGTGTGCTGGAGACAGATTTTAATAGGATCAAAACAAATCAATACACGATACTTGGTGATGTACTAATGATAAATATTCACAGAAAACCGATCTCCACACTGTCATGTGTGGTAAATAGTTCTATCAGTAAAACTGTATGCCTGTGCAAAGTTAGTGGCCATTTCAATGGAAAATGTGCTTTCTCTGAAGGACAATGCACCACCACACGAAGCTTTAGTTACATTTGAAAAATCTCCCCTCCTCACGTCTATTAAAGGTAGGTAAGCCGCGAATGTTGGTCATTCTAAAAATTGGGTTATGATTCCAAAACGTTTGGGAACCACTGATTAAACCATTCCGCAACTGACAGTTACAACAAACAAGCTTGACTTAAAAATGCTCCGATTTGTCGTTTTCCACAGTGGCTTCAAAAATGGAATGAAATAACCTTTTTGGTCATGTGAAAAAAATACATAAAATTACACCATTTTCAAATAGCTTTGACAAGATTTGATATATCAATTCTGAACTTCCGAACTTAAAATTTAAACGTCACTTAAGATGATTAACATTACTAAACAATAGTGCTTCTACCGTGTTACACATACAAATAAAACACATTTATACATCGAGAGAAATAAAATGACTGGATAAGTTATTCACTAACCTTGAATGACGAGGTGGATGTAGCAGAGTACCCGCTTGCTCCAGATACAAGAGATGCCACAGAGCCATGTCGTCGTAAGCTTGTTTCCGATCCATAGCCAGATTCAGACTGAAATCAGAAAGAGATGCAATTTTCAGATAAATTGGACAAAGAAATGCTTTTAAGTGCTTCCTAGTTGCTTCAAAGAGACTTAGTTTTCCAGACTGCCACTGCATAACAGGAGGGTTTGCTTCATTTTGCAGCATTACAGAAATAAAGACAACAGATTTGAAACAGTAAATAAAGGCTTTCATGTTTTTTTGTAGTAGTTGGTTAAGGAGAGGCTCGAGCTTATGCTAGGTATAATTTGGGACCCTGCATTTATTCTTAGCAGTGGATTGGTAGATTCAAGGAACAAGTTACTTACCTTGTTTCTGGTGTACACGCTAGATAAATCACCTTGCGAGTATCCCCAAGCTCCAGACGGGATCCAGATTTTTTGAAGCAACTGCTCCAGCGCGGTCGCACCATGGAACATTGTGGCTGCCTCACACCACCTCTGAAAGTGAAGATATAGCGCCAGATATAGGCCCAACACCTGCGCACTGACATCAGTTTCTCTTGAACTTTGGTGGTGAAAGTGTGCCAAATTTAGTTTTGTATCTTTTGAGAATCATAGAGGAGTCCATTCCACTGAACAGAGAGGGGGGAAGCAGGTGAGAAATCTGCAGTTAGATAGAGTTCCACCATAAAGAGCATTACCAAGGCTGACTGCAGCGAGTCTTCTGTCAGCAGCTAGTCACCGATAAAAGGGAATGCATGTTTCACTGACCTGTAAAGATTGGTTGCGATCAGTGCCATCATCTGCGCAAACACAATAAAAGCAGGGGTTAGGCTGAACGGTAGAACAACAAATTGGAAATGCTCTGTCCCCACCACAAACCTAAGGTAGCAACATGCAGCGAATTACGTCATGCAGGTCCAAGGACATCATCTAATCCCCCGGATCCAGGTAGGAAAGGCCCTAGCGGAAGTCCGCATCTTCAATTTGTCTTTCTGCAAGAAAGCGTCCAGAGAGGAAAGATATAAACATCAGCAAGAATCCTCCATCTTTCTTGGTACCAAGAAATGGTGGGAAAAAAGCCCCTCGCCATCCTTTGTGTCTGGGACTCTTTAGGACTCCCTTTGCCAAAAGCAAATGAACTTTCTGCCGAAGGATGGTGGTATGGTCTGCAGAAGTTTGAGAAAAAACATGTGGAATGCAAGGGGCAGAGCATAACCTATTGATCTGATGTCATCACCCTACAAGCGGGTAGGAAATATTGAATTCTGCCTCCTACCAGTTGAGCAAGACCATGGAAGGAGAAATCAAAGGTCACTGGCCACTGCTGCAGCAGGAGAGGAGGAAGATTAGTCACTGGTGGTGTCCATGACCTTTGCTACTACCACAGCCTAACAAGTTACTTACCTTTGGTAAAGATATATCTGTAAGAGACATATATAAGTTATAAATTCCTTATCTTAGAATTACACCCAGGCGTCAGACTGGATCCGGAGAATTTTTCTTCAGCAGTACCCCTGCGCGTCGGTAGGTGGCGCCGGTCGACTTCACGTTCGTCGTTGGCGTAGTCATCACCGGAATGACGTCGCGGTATCTACTTAGACATCACCCCTGCGCGCTGACGTCCGTTCTTTACACGACATTCCACGCAAGAAGCGCAGAGCCATGCAAGACACTGACCACTGGTGCATCAACTAAGGCCATGAAAGGGAGTCCCTCACTCTAGAAGTCAGTACGCAGAATGGGGAGGATGGGTGGGGCAGTGAGGAATCTATAACTAATATATATCTCTTACAGATATATTGTTACCGAAGGTAAGTAACTTGTTCATCTGAAAGAGATTATTAGTTATAGATTCCTTACCTTAGAATAGATACCCCAGCAATACCAACCCCGGAGGTGGGTCTGTGAACCAAGTTCACACCAGAAAGTCCTGGAGAACTGAACGGCCAAAGAAGCCGTCTCTCCGGACTTGGCTATCCAGGCAGCAGTGTTTGGTGAACGTGTGCAATGATGCCCACGTAGCTGCCTGGCAGATGTCATGAAGGGGGACTCCACGTCCCAAAGCAGTAGTGGTTGCCGTCGCTCTGGGAGAATGGGCGCGCAACCCCACTGGAGGTTCCTTTTTCGCCAGAGAATAGCACATTTTAAAGCAGAGAACGACCCATCGAGAGATGGTTCGTTTCTGCACGGCCCGACCTTTTTTGGCGCCCACATAGCCAACAAAGAGCTGATCATCCACCCGGAATTGTTTAGTGCGATCCAGATAAAATGAAAGCGCACGTTTTGGATCCAGACGGTGGAGGCTCTCCGCCTCTTTAGAAGGATGCAGGGCGGGAAGAAGGTGGGCACGGTGATGGTCTGTCCTATGTGAAAAGAGGTAACCACTTTGGGGAGAAAAGAAGGACTAGTACGTAGGACAACCATGTCCGGATGAACAGCCAGGAAAGGAGGTTTAAAAGAAAGAGCCTGAAGCTCACTCACCCTACGAGCAGAGGTGATGGCAACCAAAAAGGCAGTTTTGAGAGTCAAGAGTATGAGAGGACAATTGTGTAGCGGCTCGAAAGGAGCGCACATCAGGTAAGTCCGAACAAGGTTCAAGTCCCACTGGGGAATTACGAAAGGAATAGGAGGAAACAGGTGAGTAATGCCCTTAAGGAAGCGATTTACAATGGGGGACTTGAAAAGAGAAGGCTGATGAGGTAGGCGAAGAAATGCTGAAATGGCTGAAAGATAGCCTTTAAGAGTGCCCAGAGCAGAGCCTCTGAAAGCCTTTGCTGTGCAACATGCCACAAATTTGTTCCATCTGCAGGCGTATACAGTTTTGGTGGAGGGATGCCTGGCTGCCAAGATAACGTTACAGACTTTGGGAGGAAAGTCAAAAGCTGTCACTTGTCGCGGCTCAATCTCCACGCAAGGAGGTGGAGGCTGGACAGGTTCGGATGGAGGACCGTCCCCTGCTGCTGCGACAGAAGATCTTACCGAAGAGGCAATCTGATCAGAGGATCAATGGCCATGTTCAAGAGCTCGGGATACCAGACTCTTCATGCCCAGTCCAGAGCCACAAGCTTGGGCCCGGTCGCGCTTGATCTTCAGCACTCTGGGCAGAAGTGGAATAGGCGGAAAGGTGTATAGAAGACCGCAACTCCAGTCGCAACGAAAAGCGCCGCCTTGGGAATTCCAACGCGCAGAACTGCAGACATTGCGGGTTCTCTTTGGTGGCGAATAGATCTAACCAAGGCTCTCCCCGCTGCTGAAAGAGACCTTGCACCACCTCCGAGTGAAGACGCCCTTCGTGATCCATCATGCACCGGCGGCTGAGTTTGTCCGCCCTGGCGTTCAGGGAACCCGCCAGGTGTAGAACCACTAGGGACATGCCCTAATGTTCCAGCCACTTCCACATACAAAGGGCCTCCTGACCGAGGGTCCACGACCCCACCCCGCCCTGTTTGTTGCAATACCACATGGCGGTGGTGTTGTCCATGAACACCTGCACTACTCTTCCTTTGACGGAAGGAATGCCTTCAGTGCAAGACGAATCGCCCGGAGCTCCAGAAGGTTGATGTGCAGCCCGGACTCCGCCGGAGACCAGAGGCCTCTGATCTCCGCCTCCACCATGTGGCCACCCCACCCCAGAAGTGATACATCTGTCACCACTGTGAACTCTGGTTGGGGAAGGGAGAGGGATCTGCCGCTGACCCAATCCTGGTTCGTTAGCCACGGAGATCTGGACGCAATCGGAAAGATTCCCCTGATGCTGTGCTCACTGGAACTTCAGGTCCCACTGCAGAGCCCACAAATGCCACCTGGCATAATCCACCAGCAGGATGCAGGAGGCCATGAGACCCAGCAGCCTCAGGGTCATTCTGACCGAAACCCGGGATAGAGGCAGAAAGATCGGAATCATAGCCCGAATATCCCGGGCTCGCTGTTCGGGAGGATAAGCCCGAAACTGCACTGTGTCCAGAACCGCCCCGATGAAAAGGAGCTTTTGAGAGAGAATAAGGTGCGACTTTGGCATGTTGATAGTGAACCCCAGCAAATGCAGGAGGTCCGCCGTAGTCTGAAGATGGGAGAGGACAGCCTAGGGCAAACTCGCCTTCAACAGCCAGTCGTCGAGATGGGGTAAGACTGGAACCCCTGATCTGCGCAGATGAGCTGCGACCACCGCCATCACTTTCGTGAACACCCGGGGGGCGCTGGTAAGGCCAAAGGGGAGCACGGTAAACTGAAAATGTTCGTGGCCTACCGTGAACCGTAGGTAATGCCGGTGGGAAGGCAGGACGGGGATGTGAAAATAGGCGTCCTGCAAGTCCAACGCTACCATCCAGTCTCCAGGGTCGAGGGCAGACAGAACCTGAGCCAATGTCAACATTTTGAACTTCTCCTTCCGGAGGAAGCGGTTGACGTCCCTGAGATCCAAGATAGGGCGGAGGCCTTTGTCCTTCTTGGGTACCAGGAAGTAGTGGGAATAACAACCACAACCTACTTCTTGCACAGGGACTCGCTCGATGGTTTCCTTGGCCAGGAGAGCCTCAACTTCCTGACAGAAAAGGGCCAAGTGATCCTCCAACATGCGATGGAAAGCAGGTGGCATGGAGGGAGAGGTAGTCTCGAAGGGGAGGGAGTAGCCCCTTCGGACTATCTGCAAAACCCACCTGTCCGATGTGATGTTGTGCCAGTGGGGGAGGTGATGGCGAATCCTGCCGCCCACTGGCAACTGGTGGCCCTGAAAAGTCGGACTGGGAAGGCTTGGAGGCTGCTGCAGAGGAGGCGCGGGTGGACTGGCCCGCCCGCTGTCCTCCAGACCCACGACGCTGGGTCCCACGTACCCGGTCACGCGGAGGCTGGGCAGCTTGCGCAGGCCTGTGGCTCTGGGCAGGCTGTAGAGAGGCGCCCCTTCCGTAGCCACGTGGCGAGAGGTGGTAGCGAGGCCCAAGGATCCGGCCGTAGCCCTGGAATCCTTAAAGCGCTCAAGTGTGTTGTCCGCTTTGTCGCCAAACAAGCGACGGCCATCATAAGGCATGTCCAAAAGAGTTGATTGGACATCACCCGAAAAGTCAGTGGACCTTAGTCTCTGGGCTACCGACGTTGAAATAGTCCTGCCTAGCGAGTCGGCGGTGTCCAGCCCACATCTTACGGCAAACTTCGCTGCATCTCTACCCTCAGCAACTGCACGGGAGAGCACTGCCTGGGCCTCCTCCAGGCACTGTGGCAGCACCAACGCGACCGTGTCCCACACGGAGTGGGTGTAATGGCACAAGAGACATGAGGTGTTCACTGACCGCAGTCCTACGCTGGTGGAAGAAAACATCTTCCCAAAAGGATCCAGCTTCTTGGATTCCCTATCTGGGGGAGCGGTAGGGAACGCGCCCTTGGACGTTGAGGCTTGGACCACCAAGCTCTCAGGGGTAGGGTGTTGGGAGAGGAAAGTGGGGTCGCCCGGGGCCGAGCGGTGGCGTCGGGCAATCGTCCTATCCACAGGAGCCCCTGTGCTGGGCTTGGACCAGGTGCCCAGAAGGATGTCTGTGAGAGCCTCATTGAACGGCAGCAGGGGCTCCGAAGAGGCTGCTGCTGGTTGAAGCACCTCAGTCAGGAGGTTAGTCTGTACGTAGCTCAAGGCCCAAGGGAGCGCCCTACGCAACACCACGGCGTAGGAGGCTCCCTCCTCCATAGCCACGGTAAGGGGAGAAAGCATGCCAATATATGGGGATGTATCCAGCCCACTGGCCTCACCCAGTTCCTTTCTACAGTCCGGCTCTTCCAGGTGGTCTGCTAGAGGGTCAATAGACCCCTCCCAGTCCTCCTCACCCTCCTCTGGCTGCCACTCAGGGCAATAAGGAACGCCAGGATAGAACAGAGGTACAAAAGTACTGGTCAGTGCCTGTACCGGTGTCGGTTGACACCGGTCCGGCTTCGTGTCCATGTCGAGGTGGAGGCCGGGGTCGACGTCAGCTGGGGACACACCAGGCGTCGGAGGGGGCGGAGGTGTCGCCAATGGATTTGGCGCCGGAGGAGGTGTCGTAAGGTCGACCGGCGCCGATCCGGATCCAGGCCTGGATCCCTGGAGGCCCTGCGGCGCCGGAACCAAAGCCGCCGGCATCGAAGGCCTAGAACCCCCAGCCAAGTCTGCGGGGCCTGAAGACGTGCCGGCAGAGTCGGGCTGCCCAAAGATGGAGTGGAGGGCTTCGTAACAGCTACAAAGTTGGGCAGGGGTCGTCCCGGCTCCCGGGAAGGGAGGGCGGGAGGCTCTGAGTCGACCCAACAGGCTCCGCGGGCGAAGCCGGACGACTACCTTCCACACCTCGCGTTGTGTCAGCCGACGGACGGGAAAAAGGCGAAGAGCGGCGGTGCTTCTTCGTTTTCTTCTTGTGCTTCGACTTACCCGAAGACTTCAAAGAGGAGTGATGGTGGTGACTCCGCGACCGGTCCTGCGACCTCCCTCCCTACCGGGACCTCGAACGGCGCGGAGCTGACTTCCGGGCCTTGAGAAGCTTTAGGGACCCCTCCCACAAAGACTTCGGGTTCATGGCCCGGCAGTCGGAGCATGACTTCGGGTCGTGGTCGCGCTCCAAACAGAGGCACACGAGATGAGGGTCCGTGACCGACATCAACTTGTGACAGGAGCCACAAGGTTTGAAGCCGGTCCGACGATGTGACATTCCTTGCACCAGGAGTCGAACGACTTGAAAAAAGAAGTTGACAAAAAGTCGAAAAAACTTGTCAAAAATTACTACCGCTCTCTCCGGATCTGCGCTGGCTGGTGCGGAAAAATAAAGAACCAACGTCAGCGCGCAGGGGCGGCATTCTAAGTAGATACAGCGACGTCATTCCGGCGATCAAGGCGCCAACGACGAACACGGAGTCGACAGACGCCACCTACCGACGCGCAGGGGTACTGCTGAAGAAAAATTCTCCGGATCCAGTCCGACGCCTTGGGGAAATTCTAAGGTAAGGAATCTATAACTAATAGTCTCTTTCAGATAAGCTGTGCAAACTGTACTGTTGGTTGAGATGACAAGCCTGTGAGAATAAATGAAGACTAGGCTGTAAAGCGGATGTCTTAAATGCTCCAGAGCAGTCAACCATTTTCGCGACAAGTTTGGGGCCATCATAAGGCATGTCCATAAGGGATACCTGCAGGTCATTGGAGAAATCCTTTGCACATACCTGGTCATAAGGCCTCCTACCGACACTGGTGCCAATGGCACCATATACACAGTCTCTCAAATTAAGGCCAGCTCTCTTCACATTTTGATGTATCCTGTATGCCTTGGACTGTTTGAGCAAGGGCAATCCTGAAATAGTGAGGGATGGCTGGCAAGATCTCGCTGGCCATGTACGAAAGGGCATGTTTGTATCGGCCCAGACGACGACAGACAGCGTTCAGGGACCTATTTGCCAATCTGGCATAAGAAAATATTCTTTTGCCAAATGAATCAATGCGTTTTGTTTCCCTGTCAGACAGTGCAGAAGGAAATGCATTACGGATGACCTTACTTGTAGATGCTTGTAAGACCAAACTCTCAAGGGCTGGGTTTAGAGTCCGAAGGACGGGTCTCCATAGGTTGGTCTATGAAGCATTAAAGGTCAACTAACTAGGGAAGCCAAACATGGCTTAGACCACAACGTCATTAGGGTGTCTGAGCCCTACTGCCCTTTAATGTGGCCCTGTGATAGCAGATCCAAACTTCTACATGTCCGTTTCTATAGTCAGTAGTTGGAGGTCTAGTACTTCTGCCGCTCCGCAAAAGAGGCACTCACCTTACTGAGGAGCCCTGGAAGAGATTCAAATGCGGCTTCAGAAGTTTAGGACATTGTTTCTTGTAAATCCAGGAATAGTCCAGCATCAATATAATGAGGGGAAAGCACGATGCAAGCCTCCTCCTCCTATGGACCATTCTGGTGCCCTTGAAGAGTGTCTGAATAAGAGCAAAACAGGGTTTCCCACCTCTGGTAGTATTGGCATTGAGGAAGAGGCTGGCAATCATCTAAAGTTGGAGGTTGCATCTTAATTATCGCATAGCAAGACATAGGCCTGGTATGAGCCAACGTTCACTCTGGAGTGGAAGCCGGCATCTGCACTGGTTCCAGAGTGATGGCCACTTGAGTATGGGTCAGCATCTAAGTGGTCAAGCCCGATGTGACCTACGGGGTCAGAGTGGAGACATGGGCCAGTGGGATCAGAAACCTGGATGGAGGCCCAATGGAGTCCGTTGAAATAAGGGAGGGTCTACCAGTGGAGGTGCGAAAGGTGGCCGAACAGCTCCATGGGATCAGAAGGTGTTCCATTGGATCAGAAGATGGAGGTGGCCTCACTTTGAAAATTTGCAGCATGGCTGCCTTGAAGGACTCTGTTGGAGAGTAGACAATGGCCTGTGGAATTCTGGGCACGTCGGGACCAGCCTCAAAATGTGCTCTAAGTCATGTGATGCCTACAGTGTTGAGTCTTTGGAGTGTCAGCTGTGATGCTTCTCACCTGCACAGCACTTGGGAGAAGGTGATGAGTCCCACTTGGCCATCTTGTATTTATGGCAAGACCTAGACTTATCCCAAGGATTGGTCCAGACACCACAGGAAGACATCATCTAGGCCACTGGTAGGTTCGTGACCGACATCTGCTTTCTGCACTTGCGGCATGGCTTAAAGCCCGTGGTCTTTGGGGAGACTGTCTCCTAGCACCTTGACTTATTTGGAAATTTTACTACCTGCAAAAAACAAACGAAGTTGGGAGTGGATCTCCAGATCAGAGTAGAAGGGACAGACATACATGCAGGGACAGCGCCTCTATGAAGAACCTTGCTATCACTTCCAGAGGCGGTGAGAGGCTGTTGCGGTGTAAGATGGCAATATCTGTAGCTGGGCTGGAGCAACTGCATAAAAAAAAATCCAGATCAAATCTGGTACGTGGGGATATTAAAAAGTTGAGGAATCTACAGTTGGAAGCATCCATCAGAATCAAAGATTCAAAATAATAATGAATGCAGAGTGAAAAAAAAAAAAAGACTTGGCAAGATATAAGAAAGAAACTATAGAAAATAAATCTTAGCAATTTTGGTTGTCCTGCTGGGTGCGTTTTATCCAGTCACACACGTTCTGTTTGCAGGGAACTAAAAGTTGAACTGAACAAAATAATACCTCAATCTCGTAGGGAGCAGCGGACAGGCACTGATCAAGGTGAATCTATCAGTGCTTGGTCCCTGCACCACAGAAAGGAACAGAAAGGTTAGGCCTGCCTGGTTGAATTACAAGGCTGTAAAGAATAGTGCTACACAAGCCAACAAATGGTAAGCAACGGGCAGGATCCAAGCCCTTTTTATTAAAAGTGTCTTGCAAGTAAGAAGCATGCGCTAGTGCATGCTCTTGCAGGATCAACCCTAAATAGGCTGCAGACAGCGTTCACCCACGCTCTTCACATCTGGTTTCCATGTCCACCCTCATCCTTCTAGCAACGAGGGAGACTCGGGAAACAGTATGGCACTGCCCTGGCTGCAGACTGACTAATTAGGCTGCATCTGGATTCCATTAGGCGTTGAACCTCCTGCAGATGAGGCTTCTGTCCTTATTAGGACAGCTCAGACACGAGAAAAAACAAGTGCTGGCAAAGCCAATACGTTTTGCCTATACAAGAGCTATTGGCTTTGCCAATGAGTTTCAGCCATGTTGTACACCAGTATGGCTGCTTTTTAGCATGGCTGAAAGTTAGTGGCGTAGAGTGGAGAGGCGTAGAGTGGAGAGGAGTGGAGAGGCGTAGAGTGTTGTGCAATGGCACGGAGGGGCGCAGCGTGGGATAGAGTGGAGTAGCATAAAGTGTCGTAGAGGTGAGTAATGTGGCGTAAGGTGGTGTGGAGTTGTGTGGAGTTTGTTAGAGTAGGTTACTTGCTTTCAGCTCTTGTAAACACCATTGAGCGCAAGGTTCTTCTCTAATGGTTTCATTTTTATACATTCAGTATGCAAGGGCCTAATAGCCAACTTAGTGCAAACATTCAGTAGCATAGCTATAATTTCCAAAACGCACATTTTTAACACCTTTCGTTTTTACTCTTTATGGAGCATTAAACATGCTTGATGTTCTTGCTACACAATATGAGTTTTAGCAACAAAAAAAATCCTGTGTTGTGACGTTTATTTTTTATGGGTAGCTGTTTTATATTTGATAGGATAAAGAAGCTGGAAAAAACAGCGCGAGATAGAAATTGGACTCCCAACAGGGTCGAGTCAAACTTTCATCATTCTCATGTTGATAAATACTTAAAATAGAAACTATCACTCATAAAACAAAGAAAATGAACTAGTAAACTGAACAAAAAAACTAAAATGCAATTAAGCAGACCTTTTATTCCTGATTGACCCTTGAAATTAGCGATGTACATTAAAACATTATCTTTTATTTCATCGTTTATAAATGACGACGCTAGGTGTCGTGTTTAGAATATCACTTGGAAGCGGTACCTGTAATAAACTGAACTGAGCATGTATGATAGATACGTAGAAACAAGTAAGAAATCGCATGACCGCGGCAAACCAGGGGATTAGCTAGCTTTTTTTGCAGCAGGTGAAGTGACACCATGAACTATTGTGCTCAACGGAATCCTGTGGAAGCTTGAAATAAATTGCTGGATTTTCCCCAGTGTTGCTGAGTGGCAGTCAGATATTCTTGGCAGCTTGTGCGTTCCACTTGACCACCAGCTGCAAAGCATTACTTACAATAACATTATCTGCTGTTGAAAGCTTAGATTTACAGCGGGAATACCTCTTCTCTACTGACAGGGAGAAAGGGGAGGTATTTTATTTATAGGTAACAATAAACAAATAAACAAAAGCTATACGGCGGGAAACGTTCATTTTGCAAATACCGTTTGGCAACAGTAGTAAAAGATCCCCAAGTACAGCTTGGTGATGCTTTTACCAATACCATGTCAAACAAGCATTGGCATAGCCAATAGGTCTCGCCGATGGCTTTGCCAATATGTTTTAATTTTGTTGTATGTTAGTGGGGTTGCTATTTAGTATGGCTAAAAGTTTGTGGTGTAAAGGGGTGTTGAATAAAGTTATGTAAAGTTGAGTACAGTGTAGTGTTATAGAGTGGTGTGTAGTTTAGTGGTGTAGAATTGAGTGTTATGGAGTGGCATGTAGTGTTGTGTAATATAGGGAGTATAGTGTATAGTGGAAGGGTGTAGTGATGAGTGGAGCTGATGGAGTGGAGTATAGGTTTTGAGTGGAATAGAGTGTTAAGTTGTATAGAGTGTTGTGGAGTGCTGCAGAGTAGATTTGTGTGGTGTAAAGGGTGTTGTGTAGATTGGAGCAGAGTAGAGTGGTTTAGAGTGGAGTAGATTGTGAGTGTGGAGTAGTATAGTAGAAGGGTGTAATATTGAGTGGAGCAGAGTGGTGTAAAGTTTAGTGGCTTTGTGTATAGTGGAGTGGCATAGAGTGGAGGTGTAGGGTGCATTAATGTGTTGTATATTAGAGTAGAGTAAAGTGTTAAGGAGTGATATAGAGGGAGTTGTGTAGACTGCTACTGAGTGGAGTGGTATTGAAGAGTGGTATAGTGTGAAATTGATTGGTGTAGATTTGACTTGCATAGAGTGATGTAGAATTTTGTTGAGCGAATTGATATAGGTTGGATTAGAGTGTGATGTGGGGGTAAAGATTAATGGGCTTTTTGCTTTTTTGAGTGGAATATTTGTGTTTTGTTGACTGGAGGTGAAGTGGAGTTTTATACAATGGAGTGTTGTAGAGTGGTTTTGAGTGAAGCTGTGTAAAGCAAAGTTGTGCAGAGGAGTAGGTCAGCCTGGATTGCAGTGCTGTTGATTGTATTGTGTGTGAGTAATTCCATGCAAATAAAATAGTCTTTTTTTATATGGGACTCAGCTTTTTATTTCGCCTTGTAGTTTTATTGCATGCATATATAGTATAATATACAGTCAAAATCTTTGACAGCACTTAAACATTTTATTTACAAATAAAAATGTACTTGTTTTTAAATTTTTTACACTTAACAAGAACTTGAGACAAGCAAAACAGGTTGGAGAGGGCACTGTAAAGGAATGCTACAACGGAAATAAAACAAGCTTCAAAAGTGATGATTAAGCCCAAAAAAAACAAAAAACAATTGTACCTGAATCATGTTGGGAGCAGTGGACATGCAGTGATTGCTGCTTGGTCCCTGCTCCACAGCGAGCGGCGGAAGTGACGTTTCGGCTGCAATGACGAATTAAAACAGCTGCAGAGAAGAGTAACGCAGAAGCAGAGAAATGGTAAGCATGGGCGGGCTCCAAGCCCTTTTTTGTATACAACAGTGTCTCGCAAGCGAGATGCATGTGCTTGTGCATGCACTCGCAGGCTCGACCCTAGAAAAAGAGCAGAAGGAGGGCAAACAGACTGAACACCCAAAACCCATTCAACGTTGCACAGATATCCCTTTATAGCTAGGTATCAACAGGCTCACAACAACACTCTCCTTCTAGCAATAACAAACATTCAAACATTAAACACTACCCTCCACACCCATCCAACACAGCTCAGTTATTCCATATAACTGGGTGTTAACAAACTTGGAACAGCGTACAATGGTACGCAAGTGCACAATTACTGCAGCTGCACTTGTATGTACAAGCCGTGAGGAAGTTATTATTATTTTAAAGTTGAGGTGCACACAACTGTTCCATTAGAGAGCAAACACCACCAATAGAACACATTAGACATAACACTGAATACATTTCCAAGTCAGATACTGATTCACAAGTAATCAATCATAACCTCTAAAGAAACTCAGTAAGCCACAAGGGAACTTTGTTCTTCAAAACGTAACATACCTCCTTTCCACAAAAACACACATGCCTCACAGCTAGGTGGATTTAAGGGGACTGTGTGAGGGTAAGAACACACCATAATCACAGCTACGTCATGCACATACCTAGGGTGACAAGATAGACTTATCATATGGACACCACTTGACCATTCATGGACTTTGCTTTTACACATTGTGATCAGGTGTTGGTCCAACTGGCTTCATTAAAATAAATGCACTAATACGTTAGATCAAAACCTAGAACTTGATGAGTTGTGTCCCAGTGACATGGAGTCATATGGTCACCCTAAATATACCTTGCTTTCGGAAAAAACACATACCAGTCGTTCTAAACCCACGTAAAGCTCTCCAGTCAGGCACACTACAACCAAAAATATAGATGAAATATTAATAGCACTGACACCACCAATTTGCCTACTCAAACTGATAGCTATCGCTGGTCTGTAAAGGAAAACTCGAGACATGAGTGCTAAGGTTACCCAAACCTATAGCTCTGCGAGACTATACAGCAGGACACAAATCTCTGGTAACATGATGACGTTACCTGAAAAAAGCTATGCCTTCGAATATTCACAGCCACTTATCCTTGACAGCCCCCTCCCTGCTCAGGTTTAACAGTTTTAGACATACGCACCTTTAATTACAGCAAGACACTTCTCCGCCACACCCCCACACAAAGTACACTGGTCTTTGCTGGTCTATGAGCAGTGTAACTATCAATGAATATGCAGTGTCCACTCTCCCCCAATCAAGGGAGCGTCTATACCAAAACTATACTCAGTCCATCAAGCCTCGGTCACCCTTCTGACAAACTTGAAATACCTCTGAGGCCCCAATAAATGCTGCTCGGACACTGCAATCTCACGCACAGCGGGAGGCTCTTACAGTCACGAGACAAGGAGTGTCAGTATAAATACACCACACACTAAGTACCAACAAAGGCTCGCCTATAAATACTGAGATACATCACATACCCCGCAATGGAGGCATGGCCACACACCCTGCCATGAGCTGGGTGCTCCACCAAGCCAATAATTACTCCCGGGCACTCTTTGCCATGGGACGCACTCACAGCCGGTAATATTCTTCAAATAACTGCAAAGCCCAAGGAGAACCCGGTCCCGACCCGGAGGGACAGCTATGAATGGAAAAGGGTGCGGCTAACCTGCCCGCCCTTCAAAAACTGTTGGGTATCCATTTCATATTCTTTTCGCTACTTAATTACGATATCTGCCTGCACACTCAGTGCGTAGCAACAGCTTTGCAAGAATGTTTTCACTGCTGAAGCTTACATTTGAAATATCAATTACTTTAGTAAGTGGTATTTTAAAAATGTCAAATAAATTCGGTGTTTAACGCATACAGTATGACACGAACAGGACAGAGCGATTGTAAAAACATTTGCAGGAGTATATTTCCTTTGCCGGTATTGAACAAACATGTGGGGTTTGTTAGAACTGGTACTTGCAATTACGTTTTGTATTATGGCTGCTTACGAAGCAAATAATGAGGCCGGGAGATAACAGGGGGATACGGGTCCGAGTCCTGTATCAGTTTCCGTCTCTTTGTTAATACTGCCCTCTCAAGGCTTTGCTAGTCAGGAGATCTGGCTGCAAGTTTACATAAGAATGTAAGCCCCCAAGAATGGGTTTGAACGGCAATGTTCTCAATAGGGGAGCGAGCGATAGTACAAGCTAGCTTTGCATTGGTATCTTAACTATCTGTTTTCATAGTAACCCTGCATTATTCCATCAAAGCATACAGGATAATAATGTGACATAGTTCAATAGCAGCTCAAGAGGAGTGGTGGGGGCGGGCACAGGGAGACAAGGGGGAGTGGTGCAGGGGAGACAAGGAGGCACTGCAGCTGCCACACTGCGCGCCGCTGCTCGCTCCCGCCAGCAAAACGCAGTGGGAGTGAACCTTTTCAAAAGAGGTGGGACATGCACCCACCTTTAGCCATTTGCAGGCTACGATTACAAAATGACACACGCAAAAGCCAACCCAATGCATGGGGGGGGGGGGTCAGACCCACACAGAGTAGTTTAGAGTAGTTACAAGAAGCCTCGCAGAGCAGCGCATGCGCTAGGCTCGACCCAAAAAGGTTGACCGTGGACCTCTGCCCGATGCATCGCCAGACAGAGCTTAGTGGTTACTGGGAACAAGGCCCCGTGTGGGGTGAAAGGCTTGGGCTCACAAACATTGAAACAAATGACACATTAACATATGCAGAAGCTGTGCGGCCAGGTCAGCTCATCACTCCGTTTACCTCAGCCAAGAGGTGACAAAGTCATTTGCAGATGATCCCACTGATATTGATGACATGGCTTATCTTTGGAAAAACAGTACTGCGTCCTTACGTCAGTGCATGGTCTCGGGCTGCTCATACACGATTAATGAAAAATGCCGGGGGTTCCCGTTTTTCAAGATACAGAGAGCGAAAGGTAAAACCACGGACAAGACGCATTTTGCCAGTGGAAAAATAAATGCAAAGGCGTTGGTGGGCTGGAGTCCCCCTAGCTGCTGAATTCTATTGGTATCCTTGACAGAAGCACAACATTGAAAGCACAATGAATGGCTGACCCCGGAAAGCCTAGGCGCAGACGCGGAGCTCGGTCTGTGCTAACCCAACATCCAGCCATACACAGGTGCTCGCCTCTTGTGAAGGCTGCCCTTCAGCAGGCTTTGTCCAGACAAAGTGCATGCTAATGTCCCCAATATCCTAATCTCACAACCGTGATAAGTTCTGGTGTTGTGGCTGGAGCTATGAACGTTAGAACCAGGTAACTTAGGGGCAGATTACGATGGCGGACGGACTGGAGTCAGTCTGCCATCGTGGTGGTGACCGGGACAGTCCGCAATACATGCGGCGGTTCCGCACACCACATTAGGCTGCAACCGCCACCATGGCGGTCGCATCTTGCATTTTTAGCATAGCAGCGGGTGCTGCTGACAGCAATGCTGAAAATGCATGTTGTGCATTACAGTGCACTACGTGGCAGGCACCACACGGTGCCTGCCAATTAGTGCACTGAAATGTAGGGGGTACCCCCCCAGTGCACATATACCCCCCCACCCCCATTGGGGGCCTGCAACAGGCCCCCAAACAGGATCTCCACCAGCCTTTTCATGACGGTGTTGCCGTCATGGAAAGGCTGGCTCACAGCCTGCATCATAATATGGTGGACAGTGCCTGCTAGGCACCACCACCATTTTATGCATGCAGACCGCTCCGCCAGGCAATCGGTCCGATTGCCTGTGGCAGTTCCGTGGCGGACGGTCTTTCCGTCTGCCACAGTCGCAGTGTGGATCCGCCCGCCATCAATCTGGCGGGCAGTCACTCCACGTTTGGGGACGGACGGATCGCCACCGCACGGCTGGTGGTGGCGGTCCGTCCGTCAACATAATGAGCCCCCATGTTCGAATCCCGGCTTCGGTAGCAACATCTTGTGTAATTACCTAGTAAAAACAAGTTGCGTCAGGGGAGTTGATTTTCTTGTGTAACCCTACAATGCCCTCATGCCAAGTTTGCACAATAAAAATCTACATAAAAAGCAATGCAGAAGAAATGGTTGTGAGATGGGTAAAAGCAAAACAGGAGGAGTGGGAGAGAGCAAAGAAAGCAATTAAAAAAACAGGTGGCGTCAAAGAACGAAATACCTAAATCGCAGTGTGAGCTGCTGACGGGCATTAATTAAGTTTAATTAATCTGTGCTTCGTCCATGCTTAACTGAAGGAAAGGAACTAGCGCATGGCTTTGTGATGCCCAATTACAAGGCAGCAAAAAAGAGCGAAGATCGAGCCGACCAATGTTAAGTAATGGGCGGGCTCCAAACCTTACACTGAATGCAATTCGCCTTGCAGCAACAGCGCATGCGTGCTGTTATGTGAGACCTAAAAATGTACAACATATTCTGGGTCTCTTGTAAACCGCTCTAATGCCCTTGGGTCAGGCTTGTGTTATAAAAACTGTCAAAAAGAGAGCGCCTAGTCGATTTGTCTGCCAGAAATATGGTACCCTTTCCAGCTGAGCTAGGGGTTTCTGGGCACTGGGGTGCGATGTCTCAGTCGAAAAGCCAGGTCTTGAAGAAACTGCAGGAAGAACCGCACAGAAAAGGCAAAATAGAGGGCAGAAAAACGAGCAGAAAGGCCAAACAGAACAGAAGAGTGTAAAACAGAGGGCAGAAAAGACAGGCAGCAGAGGGTTGCGTACTGCAGGCAAGCTGAACAGGTAAAATGTTGCAGGGGGAGCTGCAACGAGCACCCGCTCTTCATCAGCGCTGGTTGGGAAATGCACATAGCCCATCACCGATGTAGAGGATTCCCGAAGAAAATAGGAAGATAGGAAATGCAGTACAAAACGAGTTCATAAAAACATCAAAACACGCATCACATTATTTGCCTCTGTAACCAGAGGTATTGTGGACTTAATTCATATAAGAGATCATAGTCAGAAAGACTAAATGATTTCAAAATATTTATATAAGTTATATAAAAAAAAGTATAATTATATTTTAATCTACAGAGGTACATAGAATACGTCATCTCAAGCTCAAGTTTGGGTATTTATTTAGCGGTTCACGCCTTTTCATTTCCCAACAACCTCTGTCAACTTTCAAGATGGCCAGGAAGGAGCAACGCTTGTGCGACACAGTAAGGAAACCTCCCAGCAGCCGCAAATGTCGGTCCTTTCAAAGAAGCATCCGGCAATGAAGTGCCGAAATGACAATCGAGGTTCTGGAGAATTTGGTTCGGTTTGCTTGCTGCTCCCATTTTGCTGGGGAAAGACACTGCTGCTGTAGGGTATGAATCCAATCCCGCTGTATCATTTATTTGACAGACACGCTTTTTAAGGTAAGGAATTGGGAGAAGAAAGCAAGATTGCAAATAGCTGGTCTCTCTAGGGTAATCTGCTGGAGGGAGGAACCAATAGGCATGCGCAAAAAACACTTATCACATGACTACTCCCGAAAACTGTGCTTGCTATCCAGTGCTGGAATTGGAAACAAGCAGTGACGGGAGGGAGGAGGTGGGGAAACAGGGAAAGAGCAACGAAGGGAAAAGCATTGATGGGAGAGGGGGTGATCTGTGGGCGGGGCAAGAGGGCGGGTGGGAGGAGACGGAGCTGGTAAAAGCACAAGCACTGTGTAGA
The DNA here is from genome assembly GCA_963921515.1 of Calotriton arnoldi. NCBI lineage: Eukaryota > Metazoa > Chordata > Amphibia > Caudata > Salamandridae > Calotriton > Calotriton arnoldi. The sequence continues at coordinate 2,622,961 of CAWUFW010001083.1, read as the reverse complement.
GTGCTGAAAAACAAAGAAAAAAGTAGGTCCTAAAAACGGTAGCACTGGATATTTACAAGTACTTGGTCCATGCTCTTAGGGGAAAACTAAACACAAGAAGAGGCATGACCATGCATGCCATGGGACCAACGGTGACAAAGAATATGAGAGACGATGGAGCGAGCAAATGGGAAGCGTTTAGGCGGGCTGAAGCCCACAGAATAAACTCCTCTCTTCGAGACAGCGCATGCACTGTCTAGCCGAGACCTAACAAACAAACATTACCTTGCTGTTGCAGGCATGAATTGCAAAGGAGTCAGCACATCAAGTCGTCCAAGTAAATTACAAGTGTAAATCTTCAGTACTAGCGTGATCGAACATTCCTCTCTAAAATCTAATAAAAGCGAAACAAATGCACGGGTACGTGATTATTACCCTTGTATTGGTCATTATTTTGTTAATCACTGGGGATGATTTGGTTCCAACAGAGTCAAGCAGGGGGTGTCTCCCCTCTATAGGAGGTGACAGAGGCCTTGGGGAACAGGCTCTCCCAAGGACATCAGTGAACATATTTCATTAATTTGACTGTGGTCCTCTTCTCCCCCTAGGCTTTTTGTAGGCCCCCGAGTAAAGTTAGGCAGTGATTTGCTAGTCGGCACACTTTATTTACTGCAGATAGCCAAATTATTATTATTTATTTCTATGGCTCTTATTATTGTGACCTACCATTGCAAACAACACAAACAGATTTTGGGGAAAAGGTGTAGGAAAGAGAAGAGAAAGTTTGAGCTTTCAAATATGCAAGGGGCCAAACTGCCATCTGTGCAGTTGCCAACATGTGTAAAGAACACTTTATCCTGTGTGCATCAGCGCTGGGGGTGTGTACGTGTACACACACACGTGTACACACGTACACACGTGTACACACGTACACACACACGTGTACACACACGTGCACACACACACACACGTGTACACACACGTGCACACACACACACGTGTACACACGTGCACACACACACGTACACACGTACACATACACACATACACACGTACATACATACACACACGTACACACACACGTACACACACACGTACACACACACGTACACACACACACACGTACACACACACACGTACACGTACACACACACACGTACACACACACGTGTACACACACGTGTACACACACACACGTACACACACGTGTACACACACGTACACACACACGTGTACACACACACACACGTGTACACACACGCACACGCGTACACACGCGTACACACGTACGTACACACGTACGTACACACGTACGTACACACGTACGTACACACGTACGTACACACGTACGTACACACGTACACGTACACACACGTGTACACGTACACACACGTGTACACACACACACGTGTACACACACACGTGTACACACACACGTGTACACACACACGTGTACACACACACACATGTGTACACACACACGTGTACACACACACACATGTGTACACACACGTGTACACACACACACATGTGTACACACACGTGTACACACACACACGTGTACACACACACGTGTACACACACACACACGTGTACACACGCACACGCACACACGTACACACACGCACACGCACACACACGTACACACACACACGTGTACACACACACACGTGTACACACACACACGTGTACACACACACACGTGTACACACACACACGTGTACACACACACACGTGTACACACACACACGTGTACACACACACGTGTACACACACACGTGTACACACACACGTGTACACACACACACGTGTACACACACACGTGTACACACACGTGTACACACGTACACACACGTACACACACGTACACACACGTACACACACGTACACACACACGTACACACACACGTACACACACACGTACACACACACGTACACACACACGTACACACACACGTACACACACACGTACACACACACGTACACACACACACGTGTACACACACACACGTGTACACACACACACGTGTACACACACACACGTGTACACACGTGTACACACGTACGTACACACGTGTGTACACACGTACGTACACACGTACGTACACACGTACGTACACACGTACGTACACACGTACGTACACACGTACGTACACACGTACGTACACACGTACGTACACACGTACACGTACACACACGTGTACACGTACACACACGTGTACACACACACACGTGTACACACACACGTGTACACACACACACACGTGTACACACACACACGTGTACACACACACACGTGTACACACACACGTGTACACACACACACGTGTACACACACACGTGTACACACACGTGTACACACACGTGTACACACACACGTGTACACACACACATGTGTACACACACGTGTACACACACACACGTGTACACACACACGTGTACACACACACACACGTGTACACACGCACACGCACACACGTACACACACGCACACGCACACACACGTACACACACACGTGTACACACACACACGTGTACACACACACACGTGTACACACACACACGTGTACACACACACGTGTACACACACACGTGTACACACACGTGTACACACACGTGTACACACACACACGTGTACACACACACGTGTACACACACACGTGTACACACACACGTGTACACACACACGTGTACACACACACGTGTACACACACGTGTACACACACGTGTACACACACGTACACACGTGTACACACGTACACACACGTACACACACTCGTACACACACTCGTACACGTACACACACACGTACACACACGTACACACACGTACACACACGTACACACACGTACACACACGTACACACACGTACACACACGTACACACACACGTACACGCACACACGTACACACACGTGTACACGCACACACACGTGTACACACACGTGTACACACACGTGCACACACACGTACACACGTACACACACGTACACACACACACGTACGTACACACACACGTACGTACACACACACGTACGTACACACACACGTACGTACACACACACGTACGTACACACACACGTACGTACACACACACACACACACACCTAACTGCCCTGAAATGTTGCCCTAATGCGAGAGGAGGACGGCAGAAAAATGTGATAGTCAAAACGGTTAAAAATTTCAGAGCCAAACCTGTACGTCAAGGGCATGTTTAAAAAAATAAAGTCAAGAGAGCAGTGAGTACGCCTTGGTTTGGACATCATAGTATTGACTCAATTTAAATCGGAGCGATATGTCGATAGTCTGCAACGTTTGCCGTTTTCTACTGTGCTCAGGCACAGTATAGACTGGCACCAGATTATACCAGCATATCTTTGTTCCTATTTTGAAAGATTCAAATAATGAAATTATAAATTCAAGGTCAATATTGGAGACTCAAAGCCAATTTAACCACAATACAACTTTCTGTGCTGCATTCACTACTGTGAGATTTGGTTGTGCGTGTATGAGCACTGGAGTGTTCCCTGGTGGCTCTCTGGTATCATCCACCCATACGTATGTATGTATATATGTATGTATGTATGTATGTATGAATGTGCATGTATTTGTTGAACGCAACGGTGTGCTGAACAGTCGCAGAAGCTCTGGGCTACGATTCAAGATATTTTACAGAGAAGCAGACCGACTTGGAGGATTTTTGGTTGTTAATTTCGAAATCAATTAAATTGTTTTTGTCTTTCACAGTACTGTAGTGTCTGCCTTGCAGGTTTTGAGTTAGTAACAGAAGCAACGCAAAGATAGCTGGCCAAAGACAGAACCTTCCAGTGGCCAAAGACAGAACCTTCCAGTGTAACAAACGCCAGCTCCATACAACAGGGATCTGTGTCTGTCTGCATTGCCAGGGCTCGAAACCCAGCAGGCCCACACTACCTACCATTCATCCTTGCAAGGTCGACAAATCAGTACCATCGGTTTAAGCAACAGCAAACACATTATCAGTTCCAAGTGACTCTGGGAGTGAACATGTGTTTTACAAACACATAGATTCTATTATTTAGTAACCCGAAGTACATCTTTGAAGAGAGTTTACTGTGCTCAACTTCCACGGAGTGTCGATCGCCTTAAACGTTAATGTGCAGTAACCTGTAGAAACTCGACATCCTGCTACCAGAGAAAAACAATGCATGATAACTCGGATAAGGGCACACGAGGTTGCCTTGAAAGCCAACCTAGAACACATTTATAAGTTTAATCATATAACTAAAAAAGTGCACCTTTATTATTACTTACCAGTGTAATAACGTTTATTGTATAGTTAATTAAAACCATAACAAATAGGCATAAAATCTTTCAAATAAAACAAAATGAATCACATAATCTAAGACTCAATAAATACTGTAATCGCGTTATTCCATTCTTTAAATGACCTATACAGTACCCTTATTAAAATACCAATTGCCTCGTTCTAACCCAGTCCGACATCAGTTCCATCCGTCAGATTAACCGAATCTCATTAACACTAAAATACTATATAATGTAATCCTAAAACAGAATCAGCTGTATGTACACCAGGCTAGATTATAATATCTTGGGCTCAATTAAAATAATGCCATAGCCTTTACATGAGGGCCGATGGGGCAATTCAATCTAAAGTACAAGATGTGTGTAGCCTCCAAAACCTGCCTTACTTTGAGCTACCAATACTTCTTTTGCGAGCAGTGCCTCCCAAGATTCTGTCTAGGAAGGATTGCCCTCAACACCAAGCCCCGTCCGTAATGTCCACTGTCTCCAAGCTCAGCTCGAACGTACACATCTACAAAGCAACGCGGACGTTAATTCGGAGGTACTGCTCTTGCCCGAGTATTCAACAATAATTTGTTTAAAATATTCACAAATTTAGCACATCTCCCCAGCCCACCAGGAGAGCTGCAGCTGAAGCAAAAGTCAGATGGCTGTGCGCAAGAGCGAACGCCCACTGCCAGAAAAATAGGTTTTAGCAGTAGTCTCCTTTGTTGGTCTAAGGCCGGGCACCAGCATAACAAATGAAACCATGATTCCCGATAATTGTTGCTTAGCCTACACAGTCACCCCGCCACCTGCCCAACGCGGTTAAAATCTCTTATTGGTAACGCAAGCACTCTCATATATAGGATTTGGTCCACAGTATTTGCGTTAATGAGATCAGAGAAATAGTTTTGTGGCTTCCCAACACGATAGGACTCCGCCAGGGGCTGAGCCCATCCTTGACTCTCAACAGCCCGTATATCTTGTTCCCAGGAAGACGCCTTCATTTGCTTATAGATAGCTGTTTTCCATGTCCGATAACGAATGGAACCGACCCCCAAAGCGGACTCCTCGATCTTGAGTAACAAAATCGCTTCTTTAAGCTGGCTGGACCAAGGATTACCCAATTTTTCATAAATCGATTGCAAGTAATTATTTAAGGAAAGTGATCACATTCCTTATCAAACAAAAAAATTCTCCTCGGGAAACATGGAGTGCTAGCAAACCTTTACTGTGACAATTAAATACTGCCCACAATTTACTAACTTAATACCTACCATGTGATGCACAGTTCACAACATCTTCCAGAACGGGAGAGAAGAGTGGGAAAAAGCGGGGGGATAGATGAAGGGAGAAGCAGTGTTGGACAATAACATGGGAGAAAGAGGTAAGTGGAAAGCGGCAGGGGACACAGGCAGATGACGGAGAAGAAGGGTGAAACACACAGATGCACAAGTGGAGGCACAGAAGCAGCCAGTCAGAGGTGTACACCAGCAATGCTCCACGAGAGGGACAAACACGAGCTGGACGGTCTAAATAAAATAAAAAAATGCTACCAAATAGAAAGTAATAAAAAGTGAATGACAAAACAAAAAGAGACTGTTAACCAATGGGCAGGCTGCATTCCTAGGCCAGCTTTTGGCAAGTCCCTAAGAAATCTTTCGCAACCAGACAGCTACGACATCGAAAAGGCCTCCCCTTCACGACACTGGCAAAATGGGAAGACCCAATCGGTGTCACATGGGTGTGACGGGCTCGTCGGAGCAACAAACATTCACATTTGTCAGTGTGTATGCCCCTCCAACACTACAGGACAAGATGCTCAATAAAATAGCACAAACTCAGACTGGAATCACTGTGCGTTATAGTGGGGGGCTTTAATGAGGCACTGGACAGTTCACGTGACAGATCCCACAAAAGACACCACGGAGATAGGGCGAGGACACAACGGACAAGAATTTGAGAATGGGTGCAGCTTGATCAATGTCTACAGGAAGATGGCCCCACACAAACCAATACTTCCATTACTCAGGGGCACATCGCACATACTCCCGGAATGACTATGCATCTCCATGGGGTGAACTACCTAAGGTAGTAGAAGCAGACAAAGGACAGGAGGATATCGGACCATTACGCCCTAGTATATACATTGCAGAAGGAGACCTACAGGGGGAGAGACATTTGGAGACTGAGTGCATGGGAACTCCAGCATTGGGTAAACAAGCATTGGCATAGACAATAGGTCTCGCCTTTGGGACCTTATAAGTTTTTAGTTATGCTTTACATTATCTTGGGTGGAAGCTTTAACATACGTATTAGGCATATTATAGAGCTGCATTGAGAAGTACTTATTTAAATTGTTTTTTTGTACAACTAAACTACAGGGTACATATGAACAATACTAATAGGGTACCAAATTAAACTGGCAGAGAATTTAACAGAAGGATTGGGATGGTATAAACACATGGCAATAGCAGCTGGTATAGCATGGTTAAGAAGTAAGTTCTTCTGTATACATATATTAGAAATATGTGAATACATTCGTATATGAGCTAAATGTTTTTTCAAATTAAATTGCATACTAAAAACATATTTCTTCACTAAAAGCAAATTTATGCACTTTAAGCAACAACTAAACTCAAGTCTTGGTAACCCGCTCACATCAGGGTTATTTTTGGTTCCAGCTCACAGGCTTAGATTCTTCGTGAACCCAATTTATGTTCCCTGAAGTCAGTGTGCGTTTTGTGTGCGTATATATAAGGGTCGCGGTGCCTGCCACGGATTAAATACGGTAGAGTGTATTAAAAAAATCGCAAAACGCATTTTGTTACCTTTTTGCACACTTTGCTGCAGAGCGAAAAGCTAACCTTTGGCCTGTTTCTGCTACTGTTTAAATACCACCACAAACAACAACTTTTTAAAAGAATCCTAGGTGAGAATTTCGGTATTTTTTTAAGTCCACGAACAGGAAACACGTGTACTGAAGAAATCTCTGTGCACGCAGCAGCCACAGGTACAAATAAAAGCAGGGCGGACTGACTTTCATCCTTCCCACTGTTCAAAAAGCATTAGCGCATTACCATTACGTTAGGTAATAATAACAGCACGTAATGTTATAGTACAAAAAACTAATAGCTTGTAAAAAGTGGTATGTAAATAGAACATTTTATTATTAAGAGTGATTCCCAAACAGAGGCTGCAGGCCACGCCTCTGCTTGGCGCCAACTTTACCTTAACATAGGCGTACACAAGAACACTTAGCAACATTTATTTCATCTTGCACCTATAAATAAACCTCACTTGCAGAAAACAGGATTCCATTCCAAACTATTGCAATAAAATAACTATATATATATAAAAAAAAAAAAGAGCGATTTTCATGCGTATCCGGAGGGTTGTTTATGCTCTCAACGTTGTACATTTAGCATGCCCTGAAAAGTGCACACAGAAAGAAATGGGAAGGGAAAAACGTACTAACAAGCAAACACAAATGAGCACCATAAATAGTTGTGTATACAAACAGAGAGAGCAAGACACGGACAGTGAGAGAGGGACAGGTATAGATACGCAAGCATACACAGGGATAGACAGAAATAAAGCAAAACAAGGGCAATGAGAAAGGCTATACAAATAACTGAACAGAGACAGTAAAACACGGACATATACACAGAAACAAAGAAACAGAGGCACGTTGCATTATCGTCACAGGATTACCACTGTCTTTATAATGTAGCCAAAAAGACACTTGGGGGCACCCGCTGCGCAAGACAACAGTTCCATACACAAGGGTTCAATAGTATATATAACAACGCGTTCAAACGTATATACAAAAAAATTCAACGTCAGCCAATGCAGTGCGACATGTTTTAATGCAAGGATTTTTAAGCTCACAACAACACAATTTTAAGTCACTCGAAACAGCTTACGTCAAAGTTCCCAAAAAATAACTTTACCGCTCTGTTACATATACTGTATGCCTCTGCTCTGTTAGCGGTAAAAAATAGAAAAAAGAAAACGTGAACGCGTGGCAGCGAAACTTAAAGACACCACGCTAATTAAAAACAGATGGCGCCCTGCGTGCCGCTGCTCGCTCTCGCAAGGTGGATGCCGTGGGAGGAAACATTTGCTTAAAAAGGAAACTGAAAGACACCGCGCTAATTAAAAACAGACGGCGCCCTGCGCGCCGCTGCTCGCTCCCGCAAGGTGGATGCCGTGGGAGGAAACATTTGCTTAAAAAGGTGGGACATGTACCCGCCTTTGGCCAATTGCGTGCTTTCTTTTTGGAAAGACGCACGCAAAGGCCAATGCAATTAATGCAAAAAAAAAAAAAAGGCACACGCACGAGTTTCAGAAAAGTCCTGAGTGATTCCAAGAGGTCATCTCCTAGAGCAGCGCATACGCGCTGCGCTAGGCTCGACCTAAAAAAGCAGTGTCACTCAGAAATGCCACAAAACGCTACTTCGAGGAAAACAGAGGAACAAGTAGATAGGTAGAGATCCTTTGAGAGAGATAAGTCTATAATCCGTGGATGGCAATAGCACAAATGCCCTAGAGACGGGACCAGCTCTGGGAGAAAGTGAAGAGATTGAGGAAGAACTGGTCTCAACAGAAAGGGTAGCACTAAGCCAGCAGGATCGAATAACCCAAAGGCATCTGGACTGTATGAGGGCAGAATACAAAGCCTCAGTGAATTAGGAGGCAAAAAAAGCACTCCCACATCACACAAAAGAAAATAAGTGAGGGAGTCATTAAACCCGGTATGCTGTTGCCCTGCCTTTTATTAAGAGAAGAAAGGGAATTAACATCCAATTTATCTACATTATAATTTTTTTAACTAGTTTTTAATTGATTTCATTCAACAGACACTGCATGCGGTCTGTTTAATCCATGCATCATCCGGTTCTGGTCTGTTCTTGTGCCCAGGGTTTAACATATTCATTATTATAAATACTAATAATCATGTTTACATTGTACATGTCCGTGTATAACGAATAAACTGTATTTTAAACTATTCGAGTGTACTTTCTTGTAGGTGTAGTATTATCGAGCGAACACTGCCACAGCTTCACAGCCCCCCTCCCACCCCCCCACCCGGAATGCATTATAACACCCTTCAAGGTCTGTCTCGGTTTCCTCTCCAGGCCACCCTGTCTTTGTCCCTTGAGTCCCTTTTCAGTGTTCCTCTATATTGAACCTGCTGTTCACGGGGCATATGGGCCTGACCTAGCTTCCAACCTTTCCAGATATGACCCCGACTCGGAGCAGAGTATGCCTCTGTCCCCCTCGTTTCGTGGACCCGACAATACATCAATCTCCGCTTCGGCCCACTTCCTCACGCCCCCCACCAAGTCTATGGTTGGCGCCATTGCTGCTTTCTGCATCACGGCAATGCGACGTTTAGCAAGCACTAGTGCCAGATCAATAAAACAGGACCGTGTTTTTGTTTGTTCGAGCGAACCATTAGCCCCACATGTATGTTGAGGCGTCCCTCGGTGTCAGCCTGCCTGTGAGGTCTGATATGTATTGGAGTACTGTGTCCCAGAATCTCACCATGACTGTACGGGAAATCGGCGGATTCATCTCCACATCAGAGGCATGCTGCCTCTACCTCGGAACATGTGGCATGTCCTTTGTGGGTGAAATAACTGAAGTGTATACATTGCAGTCTGGCATTCCTGGATACCCCCTTGACAGCGACCTGTTAAGACCTTGTGTCAGTAGTACTTGAAGGGTTTTTGAGGTCACTGGTTCCGAATTAGCCATCCCTACATCACTCAACTTATACAGCAATCAAGGTTACTGGTTGGGTTACCCTATTCAGAAGTAATAAATAATAACGTAGGTTTGAGAATCATATATCAGTGGAACTTGACCCACATTTCCAAACCTAGCATTCTGGCACCTCTAGCTTTTGTTCCGGAGATTGTGAATTCAATATCATATATAGTGCACATTCTCTTCCACTAATGTACATATTCTGATGGGTTCTGATTTTTCCAGTGTTCTGCACCGGCCACAAAGCACAACCCTACACAAGGAGAAGAGATATAACCATCCAAACCTATTCCTAAAATAATGAATGTTGTGCTAAGATATTCTGGTATCAGTCATTCTGGATAATTTACAAGCTGTAACCACAAAAACTCCCTAAGAAGTGGACAGATAGCAAACATACAAACCTCATCTGGGCCGTCCATAAAACATCTAGGACCGCTGGAGCCAATATGGGTGCAGCCTGCTAGAGGTAAATTATAGCTGATGAACTGTCCTATTGCTGCATTGAAAGGTTGGCTATACAAAGATATACAAGGCCTCGGCTAAAGCTTTTAAGTATTCTCAGTTGATTTTGGATAGTTCAATATTGTAGCCCACTTCTCAGCTAGCTGGCAATACAACCTATTGCAGTTTGGAAACTGCGGTTTCAAAAGTGTTGTGATTCTTTAGCGTAGTGGCTTTCAGACTGCTTAGAATCTCAATTATCTCAATTTTATCCACTCGTACCTTAGCTTTCATTAAATAGACCCTCATTTGTAAATATTTTAAAAAGCCGCCTTTAGGAAGCAGATATTCCTGGTTATCATATCGTGTTGATGCCTATAGAGGAAGCCTAATTGGGTAACCATTCTTTTGGCACATTTTTGTGCCATGTCATTATAGAAGGCCTGCAACAAGCACGTTTGTACACCAATTTGTATGCATGGATTAAATGAAAGGCTATTTAGAATCTGAACCCACTGTAAGCAAATATTTCTGGAGTCCCTAACCATCTCAAACTTGACTCGCTTGTAATTGGGATCTGTAAGCCAGAGAATCCAGCCCCTTTTATTAGTTCCTAGGCACATTGACTATATATTTATAAAGTGGTCCAATCTAGGAATATGTAGCAAATTTGAAAGTCTGTTGCTAATGGCTGGCAGTTGGTAAAACTGAAAGTGAGGTAATTATCATCTGCTCTCTTCACGAGAATGTTTAACTTTAGCAGCACAACATATCTTTTTTTACTCTCAGACAAAACTTGATATGGCTGCGAGTAACTGTTTTAAAAGGTTTAACCGAATGTGCATTGGAATAGAACAAAATAATTATAAAAATGTGGGCAGGATTGTTATTTTAACATGTTACATTTGCAGTTATAAGTATATGGGAAGTCAGTCCCACCCTTTCATTAAAGCTTTAATATTTTAAGGACTATGCCGCAATTTGAGTAGAAAATCTCATGATCAGTTGAGATACTTCCAAGTATTTTACAACTTTGCATGAGGGTAGCTCAGTAATTTAGGAAAACCTTTGTTTTAGTGCGATTTAACTTCTAACCGCACAAGCTGCCATAATATTGGACTATCTCGTCTAAATTGGGAATGGCTGTTTCCACATGGCTTAAAAAACTGAAACATCATCCGCATAGGCAGCTATCTTTAATTGACCATCATTTTTTTCTTTAATTTTTAAACATCTGTTTACTGAGTTTTTGTTAATAAGCAACTGCTTACATGTTATACATGTGTCGTTTGTACAATACAGGATTATAACAGCTTTACAATGTACAATCGCTAGTTACAACTATTTTGTTAGCTCCTGTCCTCCCACTGATCATATAGTGCAGTACATTAGTAATATTACCAGTGGTTCCCACAGGGGTCCGGTAACCTAGACTTGCTAGGACTACTAGTTAAACCTTGTGCAACAGATTTGAACATGTGGAACAAGAACTTCTGAGCATACTGATGTGACTGCATTAGGTTTGCTGTTGTCCCCTACGTTTACACAGTACTGTAGTAGCAGTGCGGATACAATATAAGACATAACCTGTTTAAAACATCTGTTGAGGTTTGGTTTCCCTTTTTTTTTTTAAACAAATGAATTAAGAGTGGGAGGGGCGAGTAGTACGTCCTTTACGGTAAATATACAAGGCATTGCCACTGTTATTTTGGGTTGTGAGGGAGTAGTGTACGCATATTTGCTTGTATTGCCTTTGCCTGGGCAACTCCATAATCGCCCCCCCGAACCGGGGGTGTGGGGGGGGGGGGGAGAGGCAGTGATTGAGTCTCCATCACTATACTCCAATAACCCATGAACTTCCTGCAGCATGGCTTCCCATTGCATCGCTATGGGCACTTTACGAAGGCCCCGGGTGTCTTCTACACCGAGCGCCTTACCCTCTGCCCTAGCCCATACTAAGAATGATTGTATCCATGCTGATATTGCCGGCGGGTCTGGCTTTTTCTACCTCTTAGTTGACAGACGTTTTGCGGGTAGCATCCCCAAATCCAGGAAACGGGAGGTTGCGCTTAGTTTCTTGCCCCTAGGATTGAGATGCAGTATACACTCCTCCCAGGTGCATTCTAGTTGACGATCCGTGGTTTAATTGACCATCATTAAGGTTACCTGGATTATACATGGTTCATCCCTTAATCTCCTTAGATAGGGATGCAAGTCCAAAGGGAAAAGCAATGGGGCGAGTGGGCATCCCTATTATGCAATTCTCTTAATTTACATGATCGTGGATTCCTTCCCCAGCACCACTATTCTGGCTATAGGATTTTGGTATAATTTTTCTACTGATTTCATGAATCCCAAGTTCAATTGTAGCAACATATCCCATATACATGCCCAAACTACCCTGTTGAAAGACTTATGCATTGAGAAGAATCATACCTAACCTTTACCCCAGTCCACTAGCAGCATCGAACATGGTTACCGCCATGATATGTTTGGTGGTGCGTCTCCCCGATATTTAGCTGTGTTGCTCATTCTAAACCAGTTTTGGTATCACGGTAGATAATGGTCTAGCCAACACCTTTTGTAAATTTCTGCATCAGCATTTATCGAGGAGATGGGCCGGTAAACCCCCAACCCCACTACCAAATTTTGTATTATGTACTTCACCTCATCCACAGTAAATAGTATCTCTAAAGATTGTGATTCCATGGTCGAGATGGGTTTACTGGATATGGGTTCTATACTATCTTCTGATGTTAATTCTTCCCGAGTACATAATTTTATAAAATTGCCTAAAAAGTTCTAAAATTAAGCTTAGTTCAATAGCCTTTATGCCGTTACCATCCTTGATATGTTTTATACCAGCCTTTTGTTCTTTAGTTTTATATGCCATTATATGCCTCACTCACTCACTGCAGTCCTAAGTTAAACTACAATGTTACATATACAGCTGTGCATTCTTCTCAGCGAAAATTCTAATGATTTGTGCTTTTGCTCAAAGGAATTCAAGATATCTGATTTTGCAATAAGGTGCTTAAAACTGGATATCTTTAATATGCCTATCCTTCAGCTGGGCCATTTTGTATTCTACGAGATTCACTGTCATCCCTTCTTTTTTCTACTAGGATATATCCACTGTTGCCCCCCCCCAACTATTGTTTCATGGTATCCTAGAGCACTGTTGCAAATACAGACTTTCCATTATATTGTGAAAATACTGCAGTTTCTTGCTGCCTGTATTTTTAAAATTATTCTACCTGTAGGAGCCTCCAAGCGAAGCTCCATCTATTATGTTTAGTTAGTAGATTAGCAGTTCTCAACATCAATGGGCTGTGATCTGATCCAATCCTTGCCTTCTTCCGTATGCTACACTCCCTTAATGCCTCACTAGGAGCTAAATAAATTATTCTAGAGTATTGTCCACGAGAATTAAAATAAATTAGTAAACCCACTGTCTAATGTACCAGCATCTATATATAGTTTACACCATATATCTGAGACATCCAAAACCATAATTAAATTTTTTAAGGCTAATCTGGTCTTCTGCGTCCTTCCAGGATTGGTGACATCTCTTATTACGATCCAGTGGACAATTAAAATCCTCATTATTTATGGGGCAGCCCAGCTCGCAATCTGCAAAAGCTAAGAAATTGAAAAGTGGCGGGTTATCTTTATTGGTGTCATACTGTGCATAAAGTATATTGCTGACCCCAATCCTAATCGAAGTAATAAACCTATCGTCCCATCCCATCTGCTAGTATTTTAATCAGTTACCTTCTATTTTTTGCATAGGGGCAGCAATTAATACCACCCTTGGTGTGCTAGCCTGTGATGAGCAGACTATTAAGCTTAATAACAATTGTTTATACAATGTGTGTTAGGCATAAGGCAGATATGTTTCTTGTAAACAGATTATTAAGCTATTGTATTTTTCCAGCTGTCTTCCGATCAATATTCTTTTGGAGCGCAAATTTAGACCACTAACATTTCAGGTAAGAATTCTAGATGAACTCATGCCTGTTTCTATGTAACGGTATACATAAGCAGGCTTTTATTCTTGATTGCTTGTTTATATGCATGCATCTCTTATACTAACCGCTCAGCTGCTATCTTAACAGACTGTTTTCTTCTCAACCCCCTCAATATTTTCCTAGTCCCTACCCACCTCGTGGCTTCCTTCCCCACCCACCCCACAATTTACCCTACCCTGTGCCAACCCCCGGTTGATGACCTATCCACTGTGGGTAGGAGGACAGCCACCCCACCCCCAACCCATTTGGATGCGATAACCTGCATCCTGTGTGCAATGGATGATTAGAGCGCACTCCTGTAGCCAGAGCTCCCCCTTATCCACAATCCCCATATACTCATCTTTTATGGTCTTTTTTATTTTTGATACAAGTGCTAAAACGTCCTCAATATACTGAATTAATCTAAATTCGCCCTTCTGAAGCATTTTTAGATTAGCTTATAGAACTATTTGGTCGTCTGCCCAAAGATTTTAAATCGCTGGAATTTAACGCTCTCATCCGGCGAGCTCTCTGTGCGGTCTTCATGCATCATGTCTAGAAATATGATGAATATCAACACCAACTTAGCTTCAAAGGTGCATTTACTTCTGGCCATCCCTAGAATCCTTTTTGTCATCAAGTAATCTGAAAAGCAGATGAGAACAGTGCAGGGTTTAATGTTCTTGGGATTCATTTCAAAAAGGTACTTGGTGCGCTCGGATTGTCGACAATTCTTGGTTAACTTGATTCTGAAGAACAGCTTCATTTCACAATTCAGTGGTTGTCTCAATTAAAATATTGGTACTTTGTTTCTTCGGTGATCCCCACCTTTCTCAATTTACAGCGGCAGGACCTGTTATCCAAATCCTCATTCTCCCATTTGAGTCTATCACTAGTAGAGTTTCGTTGTGTTGATCAATTGCATAATCTTTTATTGACTCTACCAAACCTTCCAAGTGGTCACAAAACATCGTCATCCTTTTATCCATATCCTCTACCTTGCTACTGTTATAATGGATCTCCTTGCCAATTTCAGCTGTCCTCGACTAGTAGCTTGTGCTGTTCCCAACATTAAGTGCAATAAAGAATTCGTATTTTTCGTGTGTAGAGGGAATTTCATTGCTGTACATGCCTTCTGTACAGTCTCTTACATCAATGTCAGCTTCTTCCTCAGTCTCATTCCGTCAGCTCACATTCAGTCCCATTAGTCTGTTCAACCCCTGGAGCTTCTCCTCTCTCTTAGCATTCATTGGATTTGTTATGGGCAAGTGAGAAGATTTAGAATGCTGTTCAAATGATAATCATTTGGCAAGTCTGGACAGCTTGGCAAAACAGCGAATGGAGGAGCTCCTTGGGAAGCAGCCTGCTGCTAAAGCTCCTGAGCACTCCTGAAAGCAGAGCACTTTAGCATTTAGATAACCAGATATCGAAGAGATATGAGATTGTGTCCTAGAGTTGCACAAAGAATAGCTCGCTTACTTGCATAACTCACCGCCTACATACAAGCTGGAAAGTTGGGGGCTCAATTTAGATGAAGCATCTGCCTACCTACTGGTAAGTTCTCGTCCTCCTGGCGTGAAGTAGAGAGCAGCAGAGCATGTTCTGACACGCAGAGGTGCCGACCCAGAGCAGCGGGGGAAAGTTTATTTACAGTGCTGAGCATGAGAAACCAGGTTCTGGGGATAGAACATTTTGCTTCAGGAGGCTGATGTTAGCGGCAGCATCGCAACATTGTAGCAGAGACAGGCCGCGGCAGCACTCCGGCTCTAGCATTTTATGTGGAAATATAGCTTAGCCAGAGGAAAAAGTATTTAGTGACCTGAACATGCAATCGGATGTGTTGAGGGAAGATACACCAGAGACTGACCTTAGAGAGGAGCCTTCAGAAGCCACAGAGGTCAGAGAGCACCGAAATGCTCTCATTTTCAGTCTGGGTAAGCACTGCAGCCTTACCAAACTACAACCACAGCAAAGTTACTAGAAAGCGCACATGGCAGAAATAGTAAATAAAGGTTGGATTAAGCATGCAGCCACCAGAAGACACATTAAAAGGCAACGTTTCTTTAAAATGTAATAAGAAAAAGACTAGTGAACGACAACCATTTATAATTGCGACAATTAATAGCGGCCCTAAAAAGTAACAGCTGAATCACCGGCGCAGCAAAATAGTACAGGACAAAAACTGGACGCCTTTTAACAATGCATGTCAGCTGGAGGCATGGAAGATGTACCCCCGCAAGAGGAGCAAGGGTTAGAGGTTGGACCTAAGGCCAGAGGTTCAACTGGTAAACCTTCTGTAGGGAGAGGCAGGTGGTGTCTTTCCCACATGAAATCTAGCACAGTAGAGGGAAATCACTGCCAATGAAAACATGGAAATCAAAGTGAAACTATGAGCAAGCAAACACAATATACCTGATGCTGCTCAGGCGTTACCAAGCAGTCAATCTTGCACAGAGGCTTGTACTAATTGAGAGAGCTCCATACCTAAGGTCAGAAGCTTAGCAGCAGTCGACACGGCTGGCTCTGTTGATACTGCCAGCATTGATACAGCAGGTGCTGCCTCAACTTTGCACAAACAATCAGAACTGACTACTACTGACCCCATTATCACTCAAAATAATATAAGATTAGCTTCTCAGCCTCCCATAGTCAGCCGGTTACAAAATGGTCGGTGGCCTATGGATTACATGGAAGGAAATAATAAAGAGCAGACGCTGATACCCAAAGATTCATTAACAACTATACCGTTGCATCAGATTAGATATGCAACACTGGAACAGGCTCAGCGGATTCAGCCAGCAGAACTATCTGAATCATTTGGACAGCATCCTAAACATTCTGACTCACCCTTAACACATCGCATGAGGGAGAGGAAATATGAGAGGAAGACAGGGCCCAAACCTTTGTGAGGTACTATGAGAACATGTATAGAAAGAAAGAATGCTGACCTCCCCCCAGCCCCCCCCAACCTAATCTCACTAGACATACTACAGCGGATTACAAGCCCAAAATTAATGGAAGATATGGCTGCAGATCTCGACTGCTCTGATAACCCTAGAGGAACTGAATGATGCGATCAAGCAGTTGCAAGCATACAAGATGCTGGGCCTCAATGGCCTGTCGGGTGAACTGTTTAAGACATTTGCCTCACTACTGGACACACCCGTGCTAGACATGTTTAATGAAAATAAAGAAACTGGCAAATTACCTCATGATCTCAGGAAAGCAACTACAGTTGTGATCCACAAAGAGGGGAAGATGGCGGGCAAGTACTCCTCATACCGGCTGATATCTCTGCTAAATACAGAAAGCAACCAACAGCAGAAGATAAGACATCACTCTACTCAGATGACCTCTTGTTGTAGGTGTCCTGTCCAAGCTACATGATTCCTGGGCTGCTGGGAATCTTTGAAACGTTCTGACAGTGCTCGGGCTACACACTAAACTGCCAAAATTCTGTGGTGCAAGACATGCGGCTGGTAAAACCAGGACTTCAACAAATGGCAGTTTGAGGGTTAGATACCTGGTATCGAACTAACAAAAGTCAAGGCCCCATTTCTATGTAAAAACCTGGGGTTGGCAGTGTTTAAATTTACAGAAGTGGTCTAGCACTGGTGAACACTGTCCCTTGTCAATACCAAGGAGAGCGGCAGTTTAAAATAATTTCCTTACTGCACTTCCTGTATAATATACAAACCACCCAATATTACCTAACTGACTAATTTTCTAAACAACTAGATGGAGAACAGAGGCCCTTATGGGAAGGGAAAAGCACATGCATGACAATGCCCACCCTATACAGATCACCTTCTCAAATGATCGATATTACTACTGGGCATCTCAATTGGTGATGACAAACGATTGGGCTTACACAGAGAAGGACAACCAGAGTAGCCAAAGAGCGGACCAAACACCCTGTGGAACAGCTCTGGAAGATACCAGAATTAAACATGTCAATTGCAAACACTAGAATAAGATGTTACCTATCTGGGATGTGGAAATGTTTTGTGATCAATCTACTGTAAATCCCAAGAATAAAAGGAAGTTAAAAAAATGTCAAAGTACTATAAAAGATTTTAATTTTGCCCAGTGGGCAACACCAGAAAGAAAATTAGTATTGGTAATTGCTTTTCAAACTTTTTTCTTTGACAGAGAGCGCTCCACTTCAGCATATCCGTAAGGCAGATTTTAAATTGGCCAAGGACTGAGGTGAATCTGCAAGTAAACCTGAAGTGCATTTCAGAAGCATATATTAAGTCTATTCAAATAGAATTTCTAAGCTAAACATCATCAGCTCGATAAATACGAAAACCCCAATGAACAATCACTTCCAGGGGGTTAAAATAAGAAACAGTCATTCCTGATTCCAAATGCAGAAGTTGCATGGAGAAACTCTTACATATATTGTGCATTTGCATACCATCACTTCCATTCTGCCTTTTTTCTCCATGACAAGGGGACAAATGCTAAGCATGGGTACTTCAGATCAAGCCTCCTTCATCCTTCCTAACTGCTTCTGAATGCAATTTAACACAAGATTTCCAGGCAATTCAATGGTAAGACTAGGGGACAATGTCTTACTGAAACCACAAACTCAAACTTATGACGTGTCACTGCATTCCACTCTATTCTCTCAACTTAACTTTTTCCTTTTGGGTATAGGCTTAAAATTATATATTTTAGTAAGTGTGGGAGACATAGTTACTCTATTTCCATTGCTTTTAGCAGATTACTTTAGTGAGCAAAGATGGCAGTCATGAAGCGCATTTATATATTTTTGGTTAAGACTGATAGCATATTCTCCCAAGAAGGGCAATATGACAACAATTCTTCTGTTTCACAATTTATGGGCTGCCCCTACAGACTCAAACTCCAACAAAGACTTATCACAAAACATGCAACCATGTAGGAAGTTTTTTTTAGTGGCACACAAACCTGGGTGAGGCAAAAGTATGAGCTACAATCTCACCAGTCTTAGGAGCATGACCTGCATTGGTAATCAGTGACCTAACGCAAAAAATGAGATCCCTACAGGATGTGAAGAGGGGACTTAAGTCTCCCATAGCTCACAGATATTCATTGGTCTTGGCCTAAATGGTGCTCCCAGCTCTGCAGGGGCCTGTGTTACGTAAGCCACCAGGTAACCACTCAGAAAAAAGTGCACAACTGTTGGGGACAACAACCCAAATCTCTCATTGAGTCGTAAAAATCTCTAGATACACACCATACACCAAAGCTGCATAGGCCCTCGAAGTTAGTCCATCTGCACTGTCCCGTACAAAAATTCTCATTCATTGACCAGGATAAGGGTTGCAGGTTACGGCTTTAAAGGTTTACAACAACAACAAGTGAGTGTTATCCTTACCGTGTGCAGTTGGGGCCCAACATAAAGCTGGACAGGGTTGGACTCAAACTGTGACTGCTGGAGAGCAAACAATATCAATTTCCCCGTTCACAATCTCATCTTTGTTGAATGAAATTTCTAACTGCATATACATAACCGCTATTACCATAAAAACAAATGTCTAAAACATTTAAGACTGTGGGGAATCCCAAGCAACATCAGTAGTTAATAGATATACAAACCACTCTCGAAATGGGTCTAAAAATGTAAGTTAAAAACTGTTTCCTATGCATTAACACAAAGAGGCACAATGGCTTATTTTCGGAAACCGAATGAAAAAGTGTACATAGCCACTGGCATATACATGGATGCAGAATAAGCCCAGGTGAAATTTCATTTAGACCAGCGTAATCTTGTATAATTTCCGGCATCTCGCGTTAGTTGTTTTCACGCAATAGAAATTTAGCTCGTGTAAAAATCCTGTTCAGCCCATGAAAAATGTGACAAAACCGAACGTGAGCCGCACACAATTTGGTGAAACATTTTTTTTTCTTCCGCGAAATACATTCTTATGCCAATTGAGAGCAAGGGAGCATTTTGCGCTAAGAGATAGTAAAATTCAGAACCTCGCGCAATTCCGTACGGTGGGGGTGAGGGGGGATTGTGAACCATTAAGACAAAATCAAGGCTTCCGCACAAAATGAATCGCTACGAACAATCGCAAGGGGAAACGTTTGCCCCCTGCGCAGAATGTTTATTTAATGGGGTAAATCCCACGAACTAGAGTCAGTCGCCACACGCAACGTAGCTGTACACCAAGATGGGTTCTCTCAACACAATCATGTAACAGTACATTAATAGAGGCAGCAATTCTATTTAAGTGTTATGTAACTAAAAGTACCAAAGCCACGCTGGAGGACTCACACTGTCGAGCGCTCTGCCATCTTCGCCAGATTTACGAAAGTCGCTCAGGATTCTATAACCGCCTTCGAAAAGAGGGCGATGGCAATAAACGAGTGTTAGCAACAAGAGTATATACATGGTTCACGACAAAGCATTAGAGAAACACTGCAACACGGTTCACAATAAAACATTAGCGAAACGCTGTCACTCGATGAGATCATGCGTCATTAGCAGTGAAAAGTTTCTTAAAGCGGAGTATGGCGCAGTCAAACTTCTCTCAGTGGACCAGTCACTCACTCCCCCGTGTGCACCTTAGATAGCCTGCCCACCATTTCCTTACTTAACCCTGACCGGGTATGGGAATACAACTGACCGTCTACTTTAAGTAGATGCTTTGCAATTCATCCAATATATTATGCAGGAAACACATACGCAAAATGTCTCAAGAGTAACCCCGCAATTACATTTGCTGACAGACTACTATAAAAACAACATTTGCCAATAGACCACTATAAAAAGATGGTAACCCGAGGTAATAAGCTCATACGCAACAAGCATAGGCAAAGCCCCTAGGCCTTGCCTATGCAAGAACTATTGTGTTATATCCTGCTTATTTAATCTTATGTATTCCAGTTTACCTTTCTCCTAGCTGCTCTGCCAGTGTGAGTGTTGACAGTGGAATGTTGGTGTGACTGATGCTTGGAATGCTTGGGTGCCTGTGTGGATGAGTGGTGACAGTTGGAAGATGGGCTGAGAAGCAGGCAGGCTGCTCCTGGTGGGGCTGGCGTAACAGGATCACCAGGCTTATGGACTAATAAATATAATTACCTTCCTGCAACATGAAGTCAATAAAGAAATACTTAAAATACAACTCAGCTACGTCTGGTAAGATACAACATATTTTGGCGACGACCTGGACCAAGACTCAAGCGTGCTACAAGATTTAAAGAACCGGTCCATGATATGGACATGAAGAACCCAATGAAACCAAGAGAAACAAAGCGTCAAGAATGCAGATCCAGGCAAGCCAGCCCCACCAGTGTCCTTGTCAGCAGACAGTCCCAGCCTGGACATGCTTCTTTGGTCTATGCTGGTGAATGCTTACTAAAATTAAATGTCAGCTACAAGATACAGCTTTCCACTATGGGGCATCTGTGTGTAAAGAAACGCGTGGTTGCACAGAAGCGGATTATGGACACATTTTACTTTGCCTTGTGGAAAGTTAGACTCAGAGTGAGGACTTCAATGGGGCCACACAGGAGCAATATGGTTGTAAAGCATGGATTCTTTCATTTCTTTACAGACTGCAGCATTTGTACAATGACCGTCAGGCTCGACGGTCTGACTTTTTATTTTCTGGAAACCCATGGAGAACGGAAGCGCTGGGGTTACAGTGTCCGAGTTGAGACATATTTGGTCCGTTGCTGTATTTTAAATTTGAGGCCGGTCTCGAGTGTGGGCCGTATGGTGAGCGTGCTATACTTTCAAAAGATGCTACAAGTCGGTTACAGTGCGCGCAATCTTACCTGCACCTCGTAGCCGCGCGATCCATCTCGATGATCTTCTATGACGGTGTGTACCAATGACGTATTCAACCTCTGCCGCGGGACGCTTGCTAGCAGTAACGTGACTTGAGCCATCCGGTGTGCGTCTCCTGCGTGCCGCCATTTTGGGAATGGAGGCACCACACAAGCACCGGAGCTACCATGTGTCCTGTAGTGTTTAGCCTGTTTGGTCCCTAAACTGCCAACCACGTGTTTTACCAATAAGTTTAACGGAAATTTGAAGGAGACTGGGGACGTCGCTGTACCCACGTGGACTGCGGATCTGTATCTCATTCATGTGTTTAAGAAGGATTTGGTAAAGTACTGGGAAACTACAGGTACTCTTTTCTTTGTGCATCATGTGCATATTTACGACGGAACGCAAGCGCACAGTTGAGGGGCAGCCACAAATTTGCTCCTGGAGACGCATGGTGCCGGTGACACTCACAGCCCTTAAAACGTTGCCTCTGCTCAAAGTAATTGAATTCCGGTGTCTTATGCGTGTACATTTTGTTCAAACTGCGTCATGTGGGGCCTACATCTGGCTCACAGTGTGCTGTTTGGGTATCATCACAGTGTACGCACGTCAAATTTCCAGGTAATAGCTCAGTGACTGTAGCAAATGCGTGTGAGACATCGCTCACAGGTGGTTTTGCTGTGTTTTGGGCTTGGCTGGGTTAAAGTTTGTTTAAAAAAAAAAAAAAAAGAGACAATGGAAAAGTGCTTGCATGACTTGTAGTTCATATTGTAGTAATGTACATCTCTTGCATTTTGTTTTAGTGATGCCAAAGCATAGGTTCCCTTACGCAAGGGAGGTTCTCGTCTTTTAGTGGGTGGTGATCACATTACACTCCCTTACATGAGGGACGGGTATGGAGGTTGGTTCAGTTTTTACTTTTCACTACCTTACATGAGGGTGGTTCTAGTCTTTATGTGGGTGGTTTCTCACTTCTCTGGGTTGTAGTTACACTACGTTACATATTGTGTTTTGTTGACGGTGTGTAAGTCGCCATGCGCTACACGTCTTGTATTGTCAGTGTGCAAGTCGCCATGCGTTACACTTTATTTGGTGGGTAAGTCACCTTGCGCCACACGTCTTGTACATACGGTATGTAAGTCACCAGGTGCTACACGTATACATTTGTTTCTCCCTCACACAGTGTAGGTCTGATGGGTCTTGTACCATTTTCATTTGGTTTCACCCTTACGTCAGGGGGTAGGTTATGGGTGTTCGCCCCATGTACACTTTTTACATTAAATCCCCACACAGGGTGTGTTCACAATGGGTTACTTAGTCCCATTCTCTGAGTGCATTTCATGTTCCTGGCTTTAGGAATCTTGTTTACACATTTCGTTCCCTTGTTGGTGGGATCGTTGTCTAGGAGTGTGGTCCACCCTTTGCTCCATTTTACGTATTTTTCTAAATTGTTTTATTGGAGAGGATGGGTTATATTGCTTGTCAATTTTTTATTGTTGCTTGTCAATATATTTACCTTTCTTTTCAGGTTACTTCGTGTTCAGACTCTCTCGTGAAGTTGTATTCTAATTTGCTCCCCAGAGTCTTGAACTTTTCTCTGCTATTGTACATTCTTGTGTATAGTTCCTCCCTTGTTCTATAGTTCTTTTGATTTTTCATTTAAAAGGAGGGGGATATGTTATATCCTGCTTATTTAATCTTATGTATTCCAGTTTACCTTTCTCCTAGCTGCTCAGCCAGTGTGAGTGTTGACAGTGGAATGTTGGTGTGACTGATGCTTGTGTGGATGAGTGGGGACAGTTGGAAGATGGGCTGAGCAGCAGGCAGGCTGCTCCTGGTGGGGCTGGCGTAACAGAATTACCAGGCTTATGGAATAATGTATATAATTACCTTCCTGCAACATGAAGTCAATAAAGAAATACTTTAAATACAACTCGGCTACGTCTGGTAAGATACAACATATTGGCTTTGCCTTTAGGTTTTAGCTACGTTGTACACCAGCGTGGCTGCTGTTCAGAATGGCTAAAAGTTAATGGCGTAGAGGAGAGTGGTGTGGAGTGTCCTGGCATAGAGGGGAGCAGAAAGCGCAGAGGAGCGGAAAGGGCAAAGAGGAGCGCAGAGGGCAAAGAGGAGCGCAGAGGGCAAAGAGGAGCGCAGAGGGCAAAGAGGAGCGCAGAGGGCAAAGAGGAGCGCAGAGGGCAAAGAAGGGAGGGCAAAGAAGGGAGGGCAAAGAAGGGCGCAGAGGGCAAAGAAGGGCGCAGAGGGCAAAGAAGGGCGCAGAGGGCAAAGAAGGGCGCAGAGGGCAAAGAAGGGCGCAGAGGGCAAAGAAGGGCGCAGAGGGCAAAGAAGGGCGCAGAGGGCAAAGAAGGGCGCAGAGGGCAAAGAAGGGCGCATGGAGCAGACACGCAGAGCGGAGCGACGCAGAGCGACGCAGAGTAGAGCGGAGTCGAGGGGCATAGAGTGGAGTGGCCTAGAGAGGTGCAGCGTGGCGTAGAATGTCAGAGTAGAGTTACACAATATTTTTTATGCACAATTACTTACAACCTCAGGGTAATAGTTCTGTCAGTATTATGTTTAACTCTGCTCAGCACCAACAAGCTTCGGTGATCAAGAGCTTTAGAAAGGATTTTAACATATCATACCATAACGCTACATGAAGGATCTAATACAAGGTTATCTGGGAAGTCTTTGTTAAAACAGCATTCAAAGCAAATCAAAGAGAGATATAGGCGCAAGTGGAGGGATTCGCTGCAGTGGGATTATACACAGGAAAAATGGTGAACTAAGCACTCTGAACTATACCACATTCTGGTTGTTCAGAAAGTGTAGCCTAAGGAGGATGCACTCAGCCTCCATAACTGCTATGCATCTCTGTTGCAGGTGTAGTGATTTCTTCATAGTTACACTCAGTCATTGACTTAAAGAACTTATCTAAAATCAAACTTCAAACTGAAATCAGAGAAACTCAAAAAGAAAGCAGCGATTCCACAAAGCATGTGCAAAGAGAAGAACCAGTCCAGATAACACAAAAGCAGATCTTGAATATAATCAAACATTTGAGATCGGATGGGGCCCTTGGCCCCACTGGCCTACCGAATGCTTTATTCAGGCACGATCCAGAGTTCTGGTCCTGTCACTTAACCCCCCTGTTCTCCAGCAGCTTCGAGACCGGTATTATTTCCGATTCTTGGAGGGGCAGTATTCTTCAACCCACTTATAAGTCAGGGACACGTTCAGACCCTAACAACTACAGACCGATCGCCCTTATAGACGTAGAGGCAAAGATCTATGCAACAAATCTACTGGCAGACCTGGAGACATGGGTAAGCAGTAAAAATCTGATTCCGAAAACGCAGACTGGATTCCGGGCCGGCACGGGGACTTTAATAAATATTTCGGCACTCACCCTTTTAGCAAAGAAAGCAATTGTCAACTCAAACACCCTCTACACATGCTTTGTAGACCTCAAAGCAGCTTTTGACAAAGTGCCAAGAGCCAAGCTATGGGCCAAAATGAAAGCGTGGGAAACCCCCCCCACCCCCCAAAATTATTAGGAGCAATCATCAACCTATACACACAAACTTGGGTTCAGATAAAAAAAAAAAAAGTGGGATGGCCGGAGTCTAAGAAATTTCTGACAATAAACGGGCTGAAGCAAGGATGCGTTCTGGCGCCCTGCCCATTTAACATCTACACTGCCGATTTAGAGAGTAACCTTAGTCTCATTCAGGGTGACCCTCCTAAACTGGGAAAGACATCAATAGCGAGCCTGCAATATGCGGACGATATTGTGCTACTCTCTCAAACTCCACTCGGCTTGCAGAGGCTGATTTCACAACTAGCACTATAGATCTCGAATGAGCAACTGATAATTTTTAAAAAATCTAACGTCTTATGTTTTTCCAGCACTCACAAAAAACGCCCCAAATTCATCTGGAGGATAAATTCCAGCATTTTATTGCAGGTGAATGCATATAAATACCTGGGGGTCCTCTTAGATCGTCATTTAAGTTACAAACAACATCTAGAACACGGTCAAACTAAAATTAAACTATTATTTGCTTTCAAAACCTTACAGAAAAGCCTAAGTGGCAGTTCAACAAACCACCTCTTAAAGGTAGTGGCTGCAAAATTTTTGCCATCAATAACTTACGGCTTGGAAATGCTGAACACGAATGACTCCTCAACGCTAAATCTAGCCCAGTCAAGATTATTTAAAAAACTGTTTTTAATTCCGCGTCATCTCTCAGGCGCAGATACGTCTGGAATATGGACTAACTAACCAGATACAGGCCAGACAAGGAATCCTGGTTAAATATTACTGGCGAATGAGGGCAGCCGAAGACAACACGCTAGCTCACCACTGCTGGGAGGAGGTCGAAAAACAATCAAGGCAGAACAACTCTATGTGCCAAATTTTAAAACAAGCACTTCTATCGCTAAATCTGGAGGAAGCCTGGCATACACCTATGTCATATCCTGCTTTCAAAAAAATCACCAACAAATCAACCAAAAATTAATCGTTACAAACTGATAAAGCCAAACTGGCCGGTAAAAGTCACGCATGGTCGGTGATGCCAACTTACAAGCAACTGAAACCACAACCCTACTTGCAAGAATGCTTCAGAGACCACTACAAGCGGAAATGGACTCTACTGAGATTGGGGCCTTTTTCGCACAAAGATCTTACCCCAAAATGGCTACAGACTTGGCAAACCCTGGACTGCCGCCTCTGTGGTAACGGAGCAGAGTCGCTATTACATCTATTATGCATCTGCCCGGTGTTCCATAATCTAAGGACGTCACTCTTAAGGCCAATCCTAAGAGAAACCCAAACCAGTACCTGCAGAGCAGCTGTCATAAAATGCCTCAGTGGTTCCTCAGTCCAACTGTCTTGTAAGACTATCAAATTCTTGACACTAGCAGCACAAGAACTTGAAAAGAAAGAAACAGCGAAATAGGAACTTGGAAAGAAGGGCATAAAGCAGCCGGCCCGAGTCCTTTTTAGATCTTTTTTGCCCTCCCCTTCTTTCAAGGCTCTCTTTTATGACAAGCATTACATTTGAAATAGGAGGCATAGTAACGCTTATATCAGTACACGATCTTGAATAGAAAGCCTTAGTGACTGAAGAATCTGGTAAGATGGTCAATCGCAGCTGGGCTAAACCCCCCCCCACCCCCAGATCGTTTTGCACTTTTCTCCTTTCCCCCTCCTCCGCCAGCCCAAGCACTTTACTGAAATAGAAGGCATGGACATGTTTACACCGCTGCTTATAACAAATTGTTGCACTTTGGTACCATACCACGTGAGGGTCACAACTACTAAAAAATGTTTTATTGTAATTTTATTTTGTGTATTTGAGTTATGTTGTTTATATTATGGTGGTAAGTTCCACCCTTTTAATGATTTTAACAAATCAAATAAAAGTATTATCTTATCTATCTTATCACTCAGTCATACTCGCCCTTCCACACCAGTTCTATTGTTGGATGAGCAACATCTTCCATCATCCAACTCCACTTGCCTTTATGCATGTCAGGAGCTTTGCTTTACGTACTTTACAATGCGTACCAAATCAGGTCTTTAGCCTACCGTTAGCCACATGCTTCGAAAACAAACCAAAAGGTTTTATTGGATCGAAGGA
The DNA here is from genome assembly GCA_963921515.1 of Calotriton arnoldi. Classification (NCBI taxonomy): domain Eukaryota; kingdom Metazoa; phylum Chordata; class Amphibia; order Caudata; family Salamandridae; genus Calotriton; species Calotriton arnoldi. The sequence continues at coordinate 2,595,054 of CAWUFW010001083.1, read as the reverse complement.
TTCCGTTTTGCTTCCAGGCGGTCCAATATGCTAGCTGAGGTAATAAAATATGACCACTGGAAGGACCTGTTCACTGCTCACGTTTTTAGACAGCAGGGAATCAACACAGAACACTTGCCTCTATTTTCACACAATCTGGGCCAGCCGAGGCGCAGACACTGCTGAATGCCTACTACCAGCCACAGTCACAGCAGGAATTCCCACTGGAAGGCGTCCATTAGAACCATCTCTCAGCTTTGAGAAGGTCTCTGGTGAGCAATTAAAAATGCTTACCATGATGATCATGCCTCATTAAAATTACTCTTCCTTCGAGGCGTCTAACCTTTAATTGGCGACTCAGATGCTCTTTTATTTATTCCATTAAATATGTCCAGTATCAGTCACCTTCTCTCATATTCGCAAAGCTAGCTTTAGTTTGCAAAAAAACGTTTTGATTTTGGTTGCGGTTTGTCTTAGTGTAGGCAAACACCTGCCGGACTTCCCCTAGTGCTCCGACATCGACGTGGGAATAATAAATAATGATCACATTCAAAGTTCAGCTATGAGAGATACATTTGCAGGTGGTAGGTGCAATATCGCAGGTTGGATGGAGCAAAACAACGTGGGTTCATACTTGGATGTCATTGACTTTCGCCCCCTTCTCATTCATTGGTACATTCAACTGTAGAGCAAGCAGAGGCAGCCTGAGGTTAGGTTTGTACAAGGACAGGAGGTAAGGGTTCGACAGGCAGGCTTTCGATCACTGAGGTCTTGAACCTGGGAGAAATTCAAGCTCAGTGGAGCTCTGGTGGAGAACCTGCCGACAGGGAGGGTTTCAGGGTAGACTGAAAGATGATTTTCCTGGGAGTAGTTCAACCTATGAACTACAGAGTACTTTGGTGCGCGCACTGCAGCTGTGTTTTGGGCGGGGGTGAAATTCATAAGTCAGGTGGAGCACCGCTAGAGCATTTCATCACTTGGCACACCCACGGTGGCACCTTTTCCTGGGATAATGTGTTCCACCAATGCACGACAGCTTCAACAGCCACAGGCAGGGCCACCTGGGAAGTAAAGTTACCTGAATAACAGCTTCGATCACATCCCCAAATTCACCCAAAAATCAAACTTAATTAAAGTTTATTTACTTTTTTTTTTTTGTAAAGTGCCGCATGCCTCTTCTCTTACGTGCGGGCAATCCATTTCTTGGACAACAGATCTTCCCTCAGTTGACAGTACATTTACAGTTCGGGCTTGATCAGTACGGGTTCAAACACCGCAAGGGCAGGCTGACAAAGCACACTTCTAAAGTGTAGAAATACCGTATGGCACGTGCTGCAGCAAGCACCCAATCACATGCCTGGCAGACTTCCCAGGAGTGACTGCCGACCCTACACCACAGCCAAGTCTCATCTTCGGAGCTCTAACAGCCAGCCACGTGATGGGACTTCTTCAAACAGACGCCTACGAGCAAACCGCTGCATTCAAAACCAGTCTTTCCTAGAAGCCTATGCTGCCTTGACATGAAGATTTTAATGTACAACTACCTACAAAGCAACTACATTTGTTTTTAGGGCCTAAAATTCGCTGGAGCATGGGGATAATATCACCAGCCAGGTTTACAAATATAGGATCCTTTTGCAGAGAAAATGATGATGTTACTAATTTAAATGTGAGGAACCAGGCTAATCTTACTGCATCAACTGAAATAAGCTTCAAGCTTCTTTACGTTTGGTGCTATGCCAATTCAGACAAGACAGACATTGTAATTGTATTGTATTGTAATTGCATTTGTATAGTTATGCCAATTCAGACAAGACAGACATTGTAATTGTATTGTAATTGCATTTGTATAGCGCTTACTACCCGACGAGGCGTCGAAGCGCTTTTTCGGCGAGTAGCACGCTACTCCGGGACCCATAGAGGATTAGTGTTGAATTAGTATAGTGAAACATGCAAGTAAATTTTAAGTGGTGGATAGGTTAGTCAGTTATTTGGATTCGGAAGGATAGCAGAGGAAACAAGCATTGGCATAGCCAATAGGTCTCGCCTTTGGGACCTTATAAGTATTTAGTTATGCAGCAGGTCCCAAAGGCGAGACCTATTGGCTATGCCAATGCTTTTTTTTTTTTGCTGTTCAATGTCAGCAACAAGCACTGACAAAACCTAACTGCAGGAGAGTTGAGAAATATTGGCTTTGCCAGCCTCCAGGCTTTCTTCCATTTGTTAGCTTTTCAGTTTAATGGGTTTCCTCTTTATCTTAATCCCACGGGGCATTTAGATAACACACATTTTACAATGAAACTAAACTGTTCAGTTCAATGAGGGTGAATAATGGAGAAAGTCGGATAAATATGCGAAAAATATATTTTTATTTTGCTATTTTATTCTCCTCAACACTGGATATAAGTGCACGTACATGCGTGCAAGCGCACATGTATGAGAGTTTATGAGTGTGTACTGTATGAGTATTTGTGTGCCTATGAGCGTGAAAGAATGTTTCAGTCATTGTTTGTGTAAATGTGTATGTGATGTGTATTAGTCCGTCTGTGATTGTGTATGTGAGAATGTCAGTATGTGCATATTTGTGTTTGTATTTGTGTGTATTATTTCTGTGTTAGTGCGTGTGTGTGTGTGTGTCACTGGGTCAGTGTATGTGATTGTGTCAGTGCAAGTGTGCAAGCGCGTGCATTTTTGTGAGATTGGTTTTGAGTGTGCAAATGTGTCTCAGTATATATTTATGGGTCTGTCGGCGTGTGTGTTTGTGTACCCATGAGTGTGTCAGTGCGCTTGTGATTGTTGACTTGCAAGTGTACGCGTGAGTAAGCGTGCGCTTTGCACAGGTTACCTTTTGCTTTTCTTACAGGAAATGAAAACGCCTGCATCATGTGTCAAAATCACAGACTGAGCTTTTGTGAAGAATTCCCATTAAAAAAGAAGCAAAAACCTGTATCAGAGGGTGGCTGAGGCATGAGAAAGCGAGGGAACAGTGGGTCATGTAGCCATGGCAATAGCTCAGCGGCACGCGGATGCAGCTAACATGGCGATGAAAGCCTGCCTTATCTTATGCAATCTTGTATGAAAAAGGGCTCCATCAGCCGTGCGCGACAAGGAGCATCTCGCTAACCTCGGCTAGGATTAAAAATAAAAAAGGGTGTGGAAAAGAACATCTCGGAAGCTGCAATGGTGTCGCTTCTTGTGACTGGATTAACAAGCCCGGGAGTGGTGCGCACGCAGTCTTCACTTTTCAAGCACTGCACTCGTGCTTGTGGCGCGCCGCTGCTCGCTCCCGCAAGGTGGATGCCGCCACAAGCACGAGTGCAGTGCTTGAAAAGTGAAGACCAAAGGCCAAAGGCCCTCCTAGAGCAGCGCATGCGCGCTGCCTAAGCAAGACCTAAAAAAAGCCTTGTGTAGACCAGGGCGGGTTTATTAGGCGAGTTGTACTTGGATTCTGCATAGTTTTACGAGGAACGTCCTAAACTGGAATTTCATGCTGCAAAGATATAGCAGAGTTCAGTCCAGGGTCCGATGATCTACCGTACATAAAAATTCACGTGCGACTAAGAAAGGGTCCCTAAAGCATAATTTACACAAGCATTAAAAATGCAATATGTCTCGCCTTTCATTAAGTTAAAGCCATTTGCTGTGCTATACAATACCATTAGCAAAAAAATGGCTTTAACTTAATCAAAGGCGAGACCTATTGCATTTTCAATGCTCGTTTTGTTAGGCACGGGGAGATTAAGTGATTTGCCCAGAATCACAGGATGTTCAGCGTCATTGCCGAGACTCGAACCCAGTTCCCCAGATTCGAGGTCGACCGCCCTAGCCGTTAGGCCAACTCCTCAAGATGGCAAATCAGTATATACTGTATCTGAATTGGGCTGAATCTTTTTTGGATTGAGCAGATAGAGAAGTGGGCTACAGTTCTATTAAAATGCTTAGCGAGCAGTTGCCTTACCCTTGATGGCTCAAACATAGCAGCAGTTAATGATGTGAAGAGCTATTGTTAGGAGTGGTGGGAAATTCATTTGATAAAAATGATAACCTCGCCAAATTATTTTAGGGCACTACTACTATGTTGTCTTTTTTTGATAAATAGAATAACACTCCTTCTTTTGGGACATTAAGCGCAGACGTGTTAACAGGAAAATGTGGTTCCGTTCCCTTTCTGGGTGGAAGACATGGGGCTGCTCTTCTGTTCATGCATGGCTTTACAGAGTAGGGCAACATAGAATCTTCTTTTTCGTGCTTAGGCCATACCCTCTTTGAGGATTCCTATTTAGATTTCAAACAAACCATTATATGAACAATACATAGTTCAGTCGTTAAAGAGTTATGCATTATTTTCAAGACCATCATTGTAGAAATGTGTGTTACTTAAACTGCATAATTTGAAGACTGATAATTTTACATCTGAGAAGATGAAATATTCCCTGGCACTTCCAGCAGTATGGCACTGTATAAAAAAAATAAGAGGTGGAGCTCTGTTGAATCTGGGAAATAGGAAATATTATTTTCTGAAGTACAAGCAAAGTATGAAATCTCTCAGGTATGCCTCTATTTTAGATATTTACAGCTCCGCACCTTTATTGCAGCATGCAAGGGAGCGTTGTGTGTATAGGAGAGGCAAATAGAAGTGGCAAAATGATGTACACTTAAAAAATATCTTCCAAATCTACACCATATTAAAAGTCTTCTCTGCAGTGGGAGGGGAAGATATATAAGAGCTTTGAAGGACGAGGCAGCTATAGAAATTGAGGAGGGATGTAGAGGTTTATGCACAGCAGTGCACTCAAAATATAATGGCTCCAAATACTAACGTATTAGATATGTTGTGTGTTAATAGTATAGTGTACCCCAAAAGGGCTTCATAAAAGCCATATGTGCATGCAATGTTGTCTTTCAGGGTAAATGTTGGGGCAAATGGTATGGACTTGATCCACGATAGGGTATATTTTGGAAGGTTATGTTTGGGTTAATAAGGATCATGATGGAGAGAGAACGGTACACCCTTAAGCATGTATTGCTGCGTTGGTGCAGGAAGTAACCATGAGAGGGATTTTTTTATGACCGGTTTAACTGTATTTGTGAAATTAAACTTCGATAGTATTCTTATGTTCCTTGGTAACCAGAGTATTGCTATCTACACACGGAAGGAAGAAAGGCGGCCATCTTTTTAAGATAGAGATGAATAACAGAAGAGAATCGTCGAAGCCGTTTCCTAAAAAAACATAATAAATTGCAGTTTCAGAAAAAAACGTACGTTTCTTAGAGAATACCATTCTTCTCTGGCACAAAAGGAAACTATTAGCGGTAGCAGGTTGATCGTGTGTACAGTAAAAGATATGTTTCACTTTGCTTTTCACACCTTGCTGAATTAGAGGGCTTTTAGATGGTACAGGGAGAGAAAAAGATCTAATGTTGCTGGTAAATTATTGTTTTAATCGTGTTACTTGTGTCGCTTATTTTCAGAAAATATACTTTAATTTGCAATTATTTCAGGGGAAAAATAGTGCGTGCGCAAATGCAACGAACAGTTAGCTAGTTAAAGTAAATTTCAGTTTATGACTAAACGATGCAGATTGTAAGTCTTATTACATACAAATCGTAATACCCAACTAATTCATAGTCTCTTAAATGAAACGGGCTTTCTTTTTTAAATTGTGCGGTCATAACCGGGTTCTACAAATGTTAATTGTCAATAAAATGGTACAGTATGAAATGTATCTTAAAAGTACGATATCGTATTCGTGTCAGACAGGACGCTCTTTGTAACATTTATAAATGATCACGGAAAAACAACATCCAATTCATTACACAGCATTTCGAAAGCTACTTTAAAAATGTAATCTCCATTTCGATATAATTAAAAAGAACTATCACATACTCGGTGACAGATGCTGATTTGTGTCAGTCTGGGAATCGAAGGGATTTTTTAACCCGGCTCTTCTGACGAGATGGGGGAGGGAGGGCAGGGGAAGAAAGCCGGGCGAATTGTCACCAAAAGACAAATGATTTATTTATCGCCGAAGTCGTCTTTGTGGAAACCCGAACACTGTTCTGGGTAGCTCTAATTGCGAGCATGTAAACAAAGCAGGACTTCTTCCTGCATCAAATATTGTTTTTGTACAAGTTTAAGCAGAAAGTCGGGTTGGTTACTTTTATTAGCACGGGGCGTACTTTAGATGGCTGGCAGATGCAATTTTACAAGTTGTGTGTGATATAAAACTCAAGCTGGGTGATTTTATCTGTCCCCTCTTGATGACATTAAATGCAAAAAATGAATGCATCTGTAACAGAGCATTTGGCTGCGTGTAATCCAGATGCGTTTTCGTAGGAAAGTTAATAGGTCCATTTTGTTAATTGTGTTTTTTTTTATTTTTTATCCTGGCTAGTGCGTTAATTCTGGTCACTTTATTCGGTTTCCAAAACCCTTGCACTCCTCAATCGTTGCTTTTGTTTTTCTGTGTGTTGTGCGCAAAATGGCTCGTTGTTTTTGGGAGCAGTGTCAGTTATATTGTTCTACGACCGAACAAACGTCTGCGACCAGATGTGCGGCTAAGTAAAGTTGGCCGGAAAGATAGCATTTACCTGAAATTTAATATCATGACATGGTTAAATGTCCAGGTGCAACTGGTTACATTTAGTGATCATGCACTGAATTTCCCAAAAAACACGTGGGGAAATGGCACTGGTGAGAAAATGCTGTGTGTATGGGGCTTGTTTCACTGAATTATCGGCATGCTCAACTTTTCTGTTTTCAAGCGCTTGTTTTTGTATGTGCCCGCCACTAAATGTTATTTAGCGGTGTCGGCCGGAAAGATAGCATTCACCTGAAACTTATTTGACTCAGTTAAACAGAAGACGTGTTGCAGTTGATTGTTACAGCTAAAAACAATGCGGTTCAGTATTGCCCGGTGAATGTAACTTAAACAAACATTGGCCGCGCGGCCCCTAGAAGCGCGAGGGGGAGGAGCAAGTGAGGAAAGCCATATGGCGCCTGGAGCATGCGAGGAATGCGCGTTACTGTCCACGTTCTCGCATGCTCTAGGCCAGCCAAAAGTTGTGGTCGCATTTCTAAATGCCCACACTACAAAATGTCTCGCCCAGAGCCAGCGCTGAAGCGCTGGCTTTCAGGGCGAGACCTAAAAAGGTTTGTATTTATATAGCGCTTGTTACCCCTGATGGGTGTTGAAGCACTCTTCTGGCGAGTAGCACGCTACTCCGGAACCCATAAAGGATTAGTGTTGAAAATTAGCATAGTGAAATATGAAGTAATTTGAGTGGTGGATAGGTTATTCAGTTATTCGGTTAGAGAAGGGTAGGTGGCGGGATAGAAGAGGGAAAGAGGTTTGTATTTATATAGCGCTTGCTACCCCTGATGGGGTTTTGAAGTGCTTTTTTGACGAGTAGCACGCTACTCTGGAACCCATAAGGATTAGTGTTGAATTAGTATGGTGAAACATGAAATTAATTTGAGTGGTGGATAGGTTAGTCTGTTATTGTGGTGGCGATGGTGTTTGAGAGGGAGTTGGTGTGCTGTGTTGTTTTCGTGGTGTAACATTGTTGTGCAGTAGACATGGGGAAGCGAAGTTGTGAGGTTTGGCACGTTGCTTATATTGTTTGCGTGTGTTTAGGGCAGAAGGTGTATGAGTCAAGGGTGGTGGTGCACCATGTGGGTCATGTAGTAAGGTTCTAAATTGTCCAATGGATGAGAGTCGGTTAGAAGAGAGTTGCTGTGTTGCTGTATCTGTGTTAGGTGTGGTGGAAGAGAGAAAGCTTGGCATTGGAGTTTGTTCCTTTGTGTGGTTTGAAAGGTGGGTGTATGTTTGTATTTTGTGATGGTAAGTATTATGAGGTGTTGCGCTTTGAAGATCTTGTTGTGCTGGTGTGTGTGATATGTTTTGTTTTTGAGGAGTAGTGAAAAGGGGTGCTGGTGTATTTGTTTCATGCAATGGATTTGGTTGTATAGTATTGTTTGTGAGAGGAGGTTGTAAGGTTGAGGGGGTGGTGATGCGTTTATGAGTAGAGTCTGTTGTGTGTAGGAGGGAATGAAGTAGAGGTAAATGTGTGTCTTAGACTGGTTTGTTGCAAGAGTTAAAAAGTGTGGTGGTGTGCAGTGTATGTGTTGTGCGTTAGTGTTATTATGGTAGAGGGAAGAGGAGGGTGTTGGTTGGACAAATGATGGAAGGCTGATTATATGTTTGTTAGTGATAAAAGGCGGTCTGTTAGGAGTAATTAGAGCAGGGAGCGTGTGTCTGGATGGGATGTAGTTATGTATGGTGTTGAATGGCGTTGTGTTAGTGATGAGTGGATTGGTTAGTGGTATAGGATAGAGTTGTGTACTGTTTGTAGGTGATGGTGGGTATGTGCGGTAGCTGGGATAGAAGGGTGTATAGATGTGGTTTGGTTGGTTTTGTAGTGTATGCTGGTACATTGGTTTGTGCATAGGGTTGTGTGTGGTGTACATTTGGTGCGAGTGTGTTACTATGTTTGTGGATGGTGTGGGGTGGGTATTACTGAATGGGAACATGGGCAGCATTTCTGGCCTGGTCCCGACCAGTCTTGAACAGGCTCAAACAGGCAACTGCCCTGGTCTTCTCCGCCCTTAGCCTCAACACCCGGGCTGAGACGGCCTAAGCCTGGCCTTTTATAGCCCTAGTAATCAGGTGACCCCTTCAGCCAATGGGAACCCTAGCCCTAACACTATCCAATCACACTACCCCTAAAATCTAGAACCAGTAGGAGACCAGGACCTTACAGCCAATCTTAGCCCTAGTCCAAGCACCCAATCAGTTTCAAAAACCATGATCTCTACGTCCAATAGAGGCCCTAGCCCTACCAGTAGTCCCAACCCAAGTCCAAGCAACCAATGACACAGGAAACCCTAGTCCCTACTTCCAATAGAAAGCCTAACCCTACTCTTAGTCCCACACTTAGTCCAGCAACCAATCACACCAGAAGCCCTAATCGCTACTTCCAATTAAAGGCCTAACCCTAGCCCTAGTCCCAACAACCAATAACACAGGAAGCCCTAGTCCCTACTTCCAATAGAAATCCTAACCCTAGACCTAGTCCCAACCCTACATTGATTGAATCGCAGACCCAGAAACCAATCAGAACCCTCAAATACCCAACCAATGAGGACACTAACCCTAATCCAATAGATACACCAGATACAACCACCAATCAGTGTACACATGTACCAAACAATAGCAGACTATATAAGGTCCCAGCTACCTCAGACAAGGTTTGCTGGCCAGGGAGTTGGAAGCTGCTCCTCTATTCAGAAATCTCCTAGGAAACAGACAGGCTCAATCCACACTTTGGACTTCTGCAGGTAAGGGCCTAACAAACTTGTTCTCTAACAATACTGTTTGTATAAAACTTTACTCGCTCTTCTGGCCAAAAAAACGAAGTGCACAGTCCCTATTAAACACAGTTTAAACCGCTCACAGCAGATTACTGCTGTCTCGGAGCACCCTCTGATGTAGAATATCCCTGTTGCTGGGAGGGAAGGGGGGACTGGTTTCACTGACTTAACACAAAATGGTGGCTGGGGGTGCACTGCTGAACATACAGGTCTTAGCACAGAACAAAGGAGAAATTTGGAGGGAAAAACTGATAGTCATGGGGAATGAGAGGGAATAACTTCAGAGTTTGGACTCCAAATCCCACAATTCAACAGGTTAAATGGAAGCAGTCACGGGCAGGAAAAACCACAAGTTTAAACACAAAAACAGGTGATAAATTATGCAATCACAGGCAGGTTAAAACTAAAATTTTAAACTGTAACAACCACAGGCAAAGACCGTTAAAGAAATTAAAAAAAAAAAAATAAGAAAAGATGATGCAATAACAGGTAGGGAAAATCGTTTTTTTAACTTTTTTAGGAAAGAGACAGCACTAGTCTGCCTCCTTACCACTTCCTGGACTCTGCTCACTGCAATCTGGGGCACAGGTAGGCTGCAACTCACAAGATGGACATTAAAATTGTCGCATAATTAAAAAAATTACTGATATTCTATACAAGCCAATCATAAAAATCCCATACGTTTTTGAAAGAATCTTATGCAAAACTCATAAAAGTATTTGTGTTCAACCACAAAAAAACAAGGATTTGCAATGCAATAGGTCTCGCATTACTGATAGTTTGAGGTATTGGCGTTGCAAATAATAATGCAACGCCAGTAGCTCATACTTTCAGTAATGCGAGACCTAGTGGATTGCAAATGCTTGCGTAGTGAGCTAGGAACCAGCATTGTATGTCTCCGTGCAGTACCGCAAGCTGCTCCTAGAGGTCCCTTGTGAGCAAGGCACCAGGACTGCATGTCTAGGTGCAGTACCGCAAGCTGCTCCTAGAGGTCCCTACTGAGCAAGGAACCAGCACGGCATGTCTGCGAGGTTGGAGTTATTGGCATTATAAAACCACCATTTACAATGGACAGGAGTCAATTAAAAAGATGGGCGGAGCTTTATGCCCATATCCTGAATACCGCATGTCTCGAAGCGACCTAAAAAATATTGCCACCAAATTTAAAATTTCATCATACTAACATGCAACAAGAGGTCGCAAGCAAAACCATATCATGCAGTTGGTCAGTGTTATTAACTGGCAAAGGGTAAACAGCATTTAGGGTTTTAAGTGCAGCAAATTGTGCAATATAAGTACAATGCAGCATAATATGCAGCATAATATGTAAAGTGCTGCAATTTCATTAACATGTCATAAAATCCTTCCACGCCGGAAAGGAGATGGCTCAGGGCAATCGACAACAGTTGAAATGAAAAGTACTATAGATTCTATATGTTAGCATAGTCAATAGTACTATGTACTGTATCATAAGGAAGGTTTCAACTAACTAAGCTGATCTAGCATCAAAACAATTCATTGACACCATAAAAGCCAATAATATTTCAGTAGAACCAAACAGTAAATAGAAGCAATACTTTAAAAGACAGGTCAGTGGAGAGGCATTATGTTATTTCACAGTGAAGCGGGTCAATTTCGGATGGTTCAGGAGTTCGGAAGCGGGTAGGCATATGAAACCATCCGTGTCTTCCTGGGGTGGTGCATGCTAGAACATTCTGACCTTACATGACACTTTAATCACTAAGCTCTGATTGAACCAGTTCAAAACGTTGTCATTTATCCCGGCTACTTAGACTACGAATTTAATGCGGACCATGATCTTGGCTGACTGGCTCTCAGCAAATATATGTTCTCATTTAGTCTAACACCTTCTTCCTTCTTTTGATGCACACATGAAAAATGTTTACCTTTATTTCATCTTATTCACTGTATGATCACCACACGTACCTCGTCTCTCAATTTTGTATTGTATTTACTATCAATATACTGATATTATGATTACATGGCGTTCGACTGTGTTAGATTCATTATCTAACAATAATCAATTTTCGGTCTACATTAGAGGATTATTGAAAAAGCTTCTATAAATCATTGAGATTTTTGACAAATCACTATCGCCATCAAACAAATTTCAAATATGTGAAGCGCTCTGGCACCCTTGGTAAGGGTTGTACTAAACTAAAATAAACTAAAATAAAATCATCATCATATCTTCAAGTATTCTGTTCACTATAGCCACTCATGTAGCTATGTATAGCCTTTACTAAGAACAGCATTTCTAATAAAAATGCTATTGATTTTGCTGTGAAGAGTGAAATACTGAACTCTGCTAGACAGATGGTGCACAGGTTATATTATGAAAAGCCTTATAAAATTCTCTGCAGTTACTTTATAATGTATTTTGAAAGATACCGTCTGTTGGCTAGAACCTCTTTAGTTTATAAAGTTTTTATCTCCGTTAGTCCCAAAATCCAGCAGCGTCAACAAGCTCCATAAACTCAATATTTTTCGGAATCAGAAAACATCACCATAAAGACAAAACTACACATCTCAAAAGTCTTTGTTTCATATAGCGTGAACCCACCAATTAGAGCCTTTGTATTCCCCATACCACTCTCCACTTCTCCTGCGAGGTCCTCTTTTCTTCCTGCTCTGGCTGCAATTAACTTCTGCATTCTGTGCTGTTCTTTACCTCCCCTGCTCCAACATCACTTAATTTTTATGTTTCGCCTGCAAAATCTCTTGTAATTAGTAAATCTTAAAAGGAGGCTTTTATTAGTTCCCTGCCAAATTACTGTGTTCATTCGCTTTTGTGTGTAACTTTTTTATGTTAACCCCTTCCGTGCGTCGGACGGCCGGGAGCCGTCCGACGTCACGGTGGGCGTGTGCGTCAGACGGCTCCCGGCCGTCCTAGCACCCACCCACGGGGAAGCTCTGGCGCTCCCCCTGTGGGACGCCCATCTACGTGCCTCCCCCCCCCCCCCACGTCATTGGAGGATTCCCAACGCGGTGGAAGCCATTTGCTTCCAGCGCGTTGGGAAGAGAGGAGGTAAGTTTATCCTCGGGGGAGGGGGGTATTTAAACAAAAGAGGCATCGGGGGAAAGGAAAGGGTTTTACTTTCCCCTGATGCCTCTTTTGTGCATTCCTGCTGCACGATCATGCAGCATGAATGCCCACTAGACGCCAGGGCTTTTTTTTTTTTTAAATATTTGGAATTGACTACTGTTTGGGGGGGAGCAGCCCCTTAGGCAAGTGTCGCTCAGCTCAAGGGGGCAATGTTTTTTGGGGTTTGTCTGCCCCCCTGGGGGGGCAGATTTCACATATTTTTTTTTAGAAAGTGGCCCACTGGACCACCAGGGAATACTTAATGGGGAGTGACCCCTTGGGCAAGGGTCACTCCCCTTTGGGGGCTATGTTTTTGGCTGTCTGCCTCCATGGGGTGGGGCAGATCTCGCCTTTTTTTTTTTTTAAATCTAGGGCCCACTAGGCCACCAGGGATTTCTTTTTTTTGGGAGAGTGACCCCTTGGGCAAGCGTCGCTCTCCTTTGGGGGCTGTGTCTCGCCATGTTTGGCCCACTAGACCACCAGGGATTTGTTTGTGGGGAGTGGCCCCTTGGGCAAGGGTCGCTCCCCTTATGGGGGCAATGTTTTTTGGGATTTGTCTGCCCCCCTGGGGAGCAGATTGCCATTTTTTTTTAAAGTGGCCCACTGGACCACCAGGGAATACTTTGTGGGGAGTGGCCCCTTGGGCAAGGGTCACTCCCCTTTGGGGGCTATGTTTTTGGCTGTCTGCCCCCATGGGGGGGGGGCAGATCTCGCCTTTTCTTTTTTATCTTGGGCCCACTAGGCCACCAGGGATTTTTTGGGGGGAGAGCGACTCCTTGGGCAAGGGTCGCTCTCCTTTGGGGGCTGTGTCTTGCCATGTTTGGGCCCACTAGACCACCAGGGATTTGTTTGTGGGGAGTGGCCCCTTGGGCAAGGGTCGCTCCCCTTTGGGGAGCATTAATTTGGCAGTTTCTGCACCCCTGGGGGGCAGATCGGCATATTTTTTGTTTTGTATGGCCACTAGGCCACCAGGGATTTATTTGTCGGGAGTGACCGCTTGGGCAAGGGTCGCTCCCCTTTGGGGAGCATTAATTTGGCCGTTTCTGCCCCCCTGAGGGGCAGATTGGCTGATTTCTTTTTTTGTATGGCCACTATGCCACCAGGGTTATTTTTTTTTATGTTGGGGAGCGGCCCCTTGGACAAGGATCGCTCCCCTTTATGGGAGGATGATTGTGGCCATTTCTGTCCTCTTTGGGTGGCAGATTAGCAGTATGTTTTTTAGGCCCATCTGCAGCCACTAGACAACAGGGGTTTTTAAATTTTTGTGTTGGGGAGTGGCCGCAAGGGTTGCTCCCATTTTACGGGGGTGAATATTTTATTTATACTCTTAGGCCCACCTACCCCTTAGCTTGGCTGGTGGATTGTATGTGGACTGGTGCATTATTTGCATATGTGATTGTAATATTTTTTTTTCTCCTTTTTATTCTAGTGTTACGCTTTTGATTCCTGTTTGCGGTTTCTGCAGTGGTTGTTCTGCAGTTTTGCGTATTTGCATTTTTTTGGTAAGAAAAACATTTTTGTTGTATTTACTCCAAATGAGTATTATTGTCATGCATGGATGAATTTTTTGTAAGTGTTGTCATAATAGCAGCATATTTAGTTAGTGTTTTGTGCATGAAATTCTTTGTGATGTGTTTTGCGTTGTCTTATGTGTAATTTTCTTTTTTTTTTTTCTTTTTTAGTGGGATACTGTTGGTCCTTACTGTGTCTGTGCAGAGTAGGTGGTGGTGAGTCTAGCTGCTTCTGGCAAGTGAGTGGTATAGTGTTGGAGTATATAGGTCTTTGTGATAAAGCTACATTTTGTTTATTTCTTTTTTTACAAAGGGTTTGTTGTTGTTGACTTATTTGACAAGTTACCTTTATTAGTAAGCATTATGGCTAGCCGTAGAATTACTGCTCAGCAGGTGGTTGGTATGCTTCTTGAATCTTCCTCTGAGCAGGATGAGACTGACAGTGCGTCTGAGGGAGAGGAGGGAGGGGAAGATTCAGGCAGTGAGTTTTCTCTCCACATGAAATCATCGGATGATGAAGCTACTCAGTGCGGATGAAGCTACTCTCAGTGCGGATGAAGTGCCTGTTTTAGAGGAGGACACCGATGTGCCGATGGTGCAAGAGGCATCTGGATTGAAGCCTGAGGCTGCTAGGCTTCCTACTGGAAGTGCTGAACTCTGGGTTGATCCAAACATGGTGCAGCGGGTGCTGCCTGCCTTTAGTGGTGATCCAGGGTGTAGAGTGGATTGTGAATTTTTTTTGCCTGTACAGTTTTTTCAGTTGTTCATGGATGATGTATTTTTGGGTGAGATTGTTGAGCAGACTAATTTGTATGCTGAACAGTTTTTGAGGGACAACAGTGCCAGACTTAGGCCCCATTCTAGAGCTACCCGGTGGAGTCCCACAAATCTGGAAGAGATGAAGTTTTTGGGTTTGACTTTTTTGATGGGCTTGATAAGGAAGCCGTCCCTGGCTTAATATTGGTCTACCAGTCCCTTGATGGCAACGGCCATATTTCCTGCAATTATGAGTCGTGATCGGTATTTACTTTTGCTTCGTATGCTGCATTTTGATAATGCTTTGGCGTTGCCACGAGATCACCCTGACTGTGACCGTCTTTTTAAGATTCGGCCTGTTCTTGATCACTTTGTAGATCGATTTTCAGAGATCTATACTCCAGGCAAAGAAATCTCTTGATGAGTCTTTGGTCCTGTTCAAGGGTTTTTAGGCAGTACATTCCTAGCAAGAGGGCACGTTATGGAATTAAGATGTATATGTTGTCTGAGAGTAGGACAGGATACGTCTATAATTTCTGGGTGTACACTGGTAGGGATTCCACTATTGAGCCCCCTGGTTGTCCGTCCACTTTTGGAGTTTGAGAAAATTGTGTGTGATCTTGCTAGAGGACTGTTTAACAGAGGCCACCATTTGTACCTTGATAAACAATTGCACAGCAGTGTAGAAGTTAAGGAATTGTTCAAAGTGGACACTTTTGCTTGTGGCACAATCCGCTCTAACCGTAAAGGTTACCCAAAAGAGCTTGTTTGCAAAAAGCTTCAGAGGGGACAGTGCAGTGCCTTGCATAGTGAAGAACTGCTAGCTGTGAAATTTGTGGACAGGAGGGATGTGTACATGCTGACTACCATTCATGATGAGAGTACTTCACCTGTGACTGGGGTCAGGCTGCTGAAGTGCGCAAACCTGTGTGCACTGTAGACTACAATAAGTACATGAGTGGTGTCGATAGAGTAGATCAGAGGTTGGAACCTTACACTGCTATTCGTAAGGCTTACATTTGGTATAAGAAGTTGGCCATCCATCGCTTCAATTTAGCAACTGTCAATGCTTTTGTTGTGTACAAGGAGTGTTCTCCTGCGTCAAAGATGACTTTTGTTCAGTTTCAGGAGTCTGCGATAGGCAGCCTTGTTGTTGTGGAACAGGCAAGTGTTCCTAGAGTTGGAGTGGTGGAGGATGTGGCTAGATTGAAAGATCGCCACTTTCCTGATTTAATTCCTCCCACGCCCAAAAAAAACAATCCCTGTAAGAGATGTAGAGTCGGCTTGCGAAGAGGTGTGCGGAAGGAGAGTCGTATGCACTGTGCTGATTGTCATTCTAATCCTGGGCTGTGTGTGCCCACATGTTTCAGATTGTATCACACTCAAAAGAGTTTTTGGGAGCAACCGTGAGTCTAATAGTGTACTGCATGGTCTGTATGGTTTTATATATTTGTTGTTCAGTTTCACGGTTGGCATTAGAATGATGTATTTAGTTACTGCTGTTTTTGTAGTTATAGTTTTGTATCTAGTTGCAATTGGTTTGTGTTTTCTTTCTTGTTTAAAAAAAAATTATGACGGTGTGCGTGGACTGGCGCTTGGCTGGCGATGTGCGTGGACTGGCGCTTGGCTGGCGGTGAGTGGACTGGCGCTTGGCTGGCGGTGAGTGGACTGGCGCTTGGCTGGCGGTGAGTGGACTGGCGCTTGGCTGGCGGTGAGTGGACTGGCGCTTGGCTGGCGGTGAGTGGACTGGCGCTTGGCTGGCGGTGTGCGTGGATTGGCGCTTGGCTGGCGGTGTGCGTGGATTGGCGGTGTGCGGGGACTGGCGCTGTGCGTGGACTGGCGCTTGGCTGGCGGTGTGCCTGGTCTGGCGCTTGGCTGGCGGTGTGCCTGGACTGGCGCTTGGCTGGCGGTGTGCCTGGACTGGCGCTTGGCTGGCGGTGTGCCTGGACTGGCGCTTGGCTGGCGGTGTGCGTGGACTGGCGCTTGGCTGGCAGTGTGCGTGGATGGGCTCTTGGCTGGCGGTGTGCGTGGACGGGCTCTTGGCTAGCGGTGTGTGAGTAGTGACTTGCTGCTGGTCACTACACACACTGCTAGCTAAACGCCACTCCACGCAATCCGTGAGCTGGTGTGGTTGCGGTGTCAGGAATGTGGGCGTGTGAAAGTGAGGGGCCCTTGAATGGCGCTGTCTGCTGGTGTGAGTGTTGTAATGTGCTGGGCCAGCGGCTGGCGGTGTGAATGGTTTTGTATGTGTCACACGTATGAAAGGTGTATGAATGGCCTGTAAAGCGGTTGGTGCCTTGTCGTGGCTTTACAGCTCACGAGCTGTGAGTCAATGGTTCAGTTTCTCGTCCTTTCAATTATTAACAGTGCATTTCTTTTTGTGAAATCTCTGGTTAATACAACTGTATATACTGAACCATCACTCACCCTCGTGCCAAATCCAACCAGTATGTCTCTGTGCTTGAAGAATAGGTGGTTGTGCAGAAATATTGGTCTTTTCTGTCTCTCTCAAGCAGGGTGTACCTTGTCCCTTTTTGTGAATGTTGTAATGTGTTGGTTTCGTGCCTGGTGGTGTGAATGGTCTTGTGTGCATCACGTATGAAAGGTGTGTGAATGGCCTGTAAAGCGGTTGGGGCCTTGACGTGGCTTTACAGCTCACGAGCTGCGAGTCACTGGTTCAGTTTTTTGTCCTTTCAATTATTGACAGTGCATTTCATTTTTGTGAAATCTCTTGTTAATAAAATTTTATACACTGAACCATCACTCGCCCTTGTGCCAAATCCAACCAGTATGTGTGTGTGCTTGAGGAATAGATGGCTGTGCAGTAATCTGTCTTTTTTGTCTCTCTGCCAAGGTGTACATTCCATCTAAGAATAACCTACCAACTGTAGATATTGTCGTAAACTAAACACCCATGGGAGTACATGATGTCTCTTTTGTGGATCCCAACAAGTTCTTACCCACAATGTCCTGCAAACCTTAAAATGTGTCTGTCACATTTTCCTTGCATTATTGTGCCAAAATTTTCACGCTGCAGAAAGAAACAAATTTCCTACCATCCGCCTTTCTCCAAGTATCCCAATAGAAATGGTACCTCACTCGCGTGGGTGGGTCAAGGACCCGTGACAGGCAAGGGCCCAAAACCTACTGAGACGACATCAAAATTGCCTATCACAAAACGACCTGGTTTTGCAAAGGGGGGGGGGTCACCTGGGTTTTTGGACCCGTGCTCAGCGGCCAGCTAGGGAAACCTACCAAACCCACACATTTCTGAAAAATAGACACCCGGGGGATTCCAGGGAGCTTTGGCTTGCGTGGATCCCCCAATGTTTTCTTACCCAGAATCCCCTGCAAACCTCAAATTTAGCTGAAAAAAAAAATCACTTTTTCCACACTTGTGTGGGAAAGTTGTGGCATCACCGGGCTGACACAAATTTCCTACCACCCAGCGTTCCCCCGGGTCTCGCGATAAAAATGGTGCCTCATTCGTGTGGGAGGCCCAAGTACCCGCAACAGGCAAGGGCCCAAAACATATTGAGGCGACATCAAAATTGCCTATCACAAAATGTTTTGGGCCCTTGCCTGTCGCGGGTACTTGGGCCTCCCACACGAGTGAGGCACCATTTTTTATCGGAAGACCTGGGGGAACGCTGGGTGGTAGGAAATTTGTGTCAGCCCGGTGATGCCACAACTTTCCCACACAAAAAAGTGTGGAAAAAGTGATTTATTTTCAGCTAAATTTGAGGTTTGCAGGGGATTCTGGGTAAGAAAACGTTGAGGGATCCACGCAAGCCATACCTCCCTGGAATCCCCCGGGTGTCTAGTTTTCAGAAGTGTGGGTTTGGTAGGTTTCCCTAGCTGGCCGTCGAGCACGGGGCCAAAAACCCAGGTGACCCCCCTTGCAAAACCAGGTTGTCGCCTCAATACGCCTCAATACGTTTTGGGCCCTTGGCCTACCCACACAAGTGAGGTACCATTTTTCTCGGAAGACTTTGGGGAACGCGGGGTGGGTGGAATTTTGTGGATCCATGCAGATTCCAGAACTTTGCACCACAGAAATGTGAGGAAAATGTGTTTTGACAATTTAGGTTTGCAAGGGATTCTGGGTAACAGAACCTGGTGAGAGCCAGTCCAGTCACCCCATCCTGGATTCCCCTGGGTGTCTAGTTTTCAAAAATGTATAGGTTTGCTAGGTTTCCCTAGGTGCCGGCAAAAACTACAGCTAGGCACTTTGCAAAAAAAGGGGTAATTTTTCATTGTGAAAATGTGGTGTGTCCACGTTGCATTTTGAGCCGTTTCCTGTCGGGAGCACTAGTCCTACCCACACAAGTGAGGTACCATTTTTATCAGGAGACTTGGCGTAACACAGAATTGTAGAGCAACCGTTATTACCTATTGACTTTTGATGCATTTCTGCCTTTCAAATGAAAGAATGTGTAAAAAAGAAGTCATTTTGAAAAATGTCCTATAATTCTCATGCTAGTATAGGTATTCCCAATTTCGGAAATGTGCAAATATCTGTTTCTAAACTCTATATTTTGTTCCCATTTCAGAAATACATAGGTGTCTTTCATACCGATTTTTCCATGTATACATTTTCCCAGAATAATTGCTATATACCCGGTATATAATAAAAAATCATTGCAAGTCGCTGCTCAGTTATTGGCTCTGGGTTCGCTCGGGTTCTTGGTGAACCTACAAGTTCTATATATCCCCACAACCAGAAAGGTCCAGCGGATGTAACGGTATATTGCTTTCAAACAGCTGTCATAATTAGAAAAAGTTACAGGTGAAAACGTTGACACAAATGTCTGGTTTTTTCAACTAATTTTCAATTGTTCCTATATTCAACGGTTAGTTTCTTTAAAGAAACCTTGAAGGATCTACACAAATGACCCCTTGCTGAATTCACAATTTTGTCTACTTTTCTAAAATGTATAGCTTTCCATGATCCATTATTGCTTTCATACCCATTTCTACCATTAACTGGAAGGAGGTTGAAAGCACAAAAAATAGCAAAATTAGGCTATGTCCCAGAAAAATGCCAAAACTGTGTAAAAAATGTTGGTTTTCTGACAAACGTCTGCTTGTCCCTGAAAGCTGGGAAGATGGTGATTTCAGCACCACAACCCCTTTTTTGATACCATTTGCAGGGAAAAAACCAGACGCTTTCAATTGGAGCCCTTTTTCCATTGAGAAGAGTGTAATCAAGGCTTCGTTTATGAATTATAGACTGGAGCGAAGGACGCAGGTAGAATCCAGGAAGCAAACAGTTATGACATTTATCGAGAGATCTGCCAGTCAGGTGCCAATCATATCTTATCTGGGTAACCAACAGGCAATGCCTTTCTGTCCTAACCAGATTGCGGTTAGGCACTGTTCATCAACTGGTTGCCTTTCCGGATATGAATAAATGTCCTACAAGTATGATCCCCGCCCCCCAATCTCTGTGATGGTGTATCGACACAAAGCAAGCAGCAGTTTATCTTATTCTGTGTTTATGTAGTTTGAAAAAACGTTATTTAAAACAAATTTTTTGAGCACAAAATATCAGGGATTTTAAAATTGCGGCACGTCATATTTGCACTTGAGAATCTTTTTGTATGTTTTAGAACTGCACTTTATTATTGGGGCGCTATACATCATAGGAAAAGCATTGTATTTTAACACATTTTAAGAAATGATTTCACTGTTTTAATCTTTACTGATTTTAAATGTTTTATTTGTGATATATTTTATTATCATGGTACCAGCATTCATGCCAAATAAAGAATTTGATTGAATGGTGCAGCAGGTGCAGTGGCACTGGGCCCAAAAGTTGTCAGCACTCCTCTAAACACATAATTCCATTTCCCTCTTTCATTTTTCAAAGTTTTGCTATTACTTACCGGCACTACACCACTAGTAAAAGCACAATATATTGCCTTTTTGTACATAAAAAAGTCATAACACTTTAACAGACGACTTTCTGTAACTTATGTTGTACAACTACTCAGCAAGCTATAAATTGCAACAAAAACAGCTTATTATTAATCACACAGGCAAAACCTACTGCATATACCAATGCGGGTTTGTTTTGATGCTTTCTAATTTAGCATCGTGTTAATTTCTTTTTCATTACAAGCTGCCCGAGACTTGTGTGGCAGGGCCTGCTGGGTCTGCATTACTGACGTGATGTCTTCCGGCCACAAGAGGGCAGAAGCGTGTAGTCACTCGCGTCAAGTTCCCACAGAGTTGCTGGACATCAGGAAGTGGCCTGCCAAATAGTGTCCCTCTTGCCCCCTCTTGATTGGCTGGGTGAATGCATCACTTTCTCGGTCTTTCTCTTCTTGAAGCCTCGTCATCCTGGGGTGTCAGTCACGGGCAGTGGCTGTTCATGAGGAGATCCATTCTGGGACAGTGATGCACTTCCCACAGCACATTTTCTCAGTCAGCCTGCTTGTGTTTGGAAGAAGTACAAACCATGCTACTGATTTTGCTGTGAAGAGCGAAACATTGAACTCTGCTAGACAGATGGTGCTCATGTTAGATGTGCATTAGATTCATAACCAAGAGGCACTAAACTGTAATCCACAGTTTTTCTCAATAAGGATCAGGGGGCATATGTAACTGACTCAGTCTGATCTGCCCCGCAGCTGTTACAACTTGTGATCGAGTTTGGGACTGTACCAGGTCTCAGAGTTAACCACCACAAGACAGTGCTGTTTCCCTTGGCAGCATTAGCCATACGCCCAGCAGCCGACCTACCAGAGGTGGGTCTCGCTTGGGAAACGAACCACTTCTGATACTTTGGGATTCAGGTGACAGTACATACACCAGCAATATGACTTGAACATGGGCTGCAATGTGCAAGATCTTATTAGTTCTGGAAGACCCTGCCGTTGTTGGTCATGAGGCAAGTAGCCCGTAGCAAGATTGTACTTCTACTGAGATGCCAATATGTCATGTAATGTTCCTTTTGCACTTTGCCAAAAGTACTGTTTCAACAACTTGATGGACAATTGGTCTCATGGCAGGCAAAGGCAGTAGAGTCAAACTAAGTACCCTAAAACTGGAATTGGGAGACGGAGGTCTTGGCTTCCCGGATCTCCAGTTATACTACCTAGCAGGGGTACTACAGTACGCGGCATTATGGTGTGAGGATGAATCCAACTGAGAGAAGAAGTTGCTGGTGGGACTGGTATCTCCAGCTGACCTCACAAAGTTACTAATGGGAGGACGCAGGACCCCGGCAGGTATCCCTTCTATAGTTCACAGGTTGCGCAGGCCTGGGAAAGATCGGTAACGCATGTGCTGAAATGCGCACCCTATGCTATGCTGCTCCCTTCTTGCATTTGAATAACTCCATGAATGTAACGCCATGGCTAGAGGGACAATGGCGAAATGCAGGGAACCTTTATTTGAACAACTTCTTTATAACAATTGACGAAGCGGACGAGCTGTTCGGGGTAGGCCTGGGGCAGTATCTGCAATACCCCAGTATATCACGCACGGCCCGCAATATATGAACCGGTTTCCCCGATGAGCCAGAGGAATCTCCGGTGTTGAAGGTTATACTAGACCTGGGCTCACATTGGGGCCTTATATCCCGTAACTAAGAGGCTCTGAAGGGAGGCAGGCAGATTAATATTACTAGGATACGCACCCTGCAGGAGGGTGATCTCTATTCCCCACTCACAGATGGGGAGTTCAGGCACGCCACGGCACAGGTGTGGGAGACTGCTAGCAATGCTCAATTCTAATTAACGCAATTCTTATACCTACACAGCGATTATTTGAACTCTCAGAGGCTTAGTAGGATTTACCAAACGCGTGCAGCTGACTGTCTGCGGTGTGGCGAATCATTTGCCGGTTTTATCAACATCACGTGGAACTGCAGGGCACTACATCAGTACTGGATGTAAGTCACCTACACGGTAGCCTGGATTACAGGAATACGTGTGGCCCGGTCCATCCGGCACTGCCTTCTGCCACTCCCTAAGAAGAGGGAAAATTAGTTACTGGTGCACTCTTCTTGCCCTAGTGCTTGCCAGATGGCGTATTGCCATTCACTGGCCACAGGCAGCGCCCCCACCCATGACAGGTGGTGGATGGACATACTGGAATGGGCGGTAGCGGAGGGAGTACACCTAAGGAGCGTTCGCAGGGATAAAAATGGGGAGCGGGATCTTGAGAGGTGGAAGGAGATGGCGGATCGGGTGGGAGAAGTCCAGGAGGACGGGACGGTCAAGTCAAGTCAATTTATTATGCTTGATTAATAAAAACCATTGCATTTACAAAGCGTATAAAATATATAATGGAGCAGATTAAAATTTGTTAAAAAGTTATTATTTTTTTTAAATTAGAGAAGGTGTGATTAAGAGGACCCGCCGTAGAATGTCTCTTGGGTCATTTGCTGTACTTATTGGTGTGTGCAGTTCATCTCTACTGAATTAAAGTATTTTGTGAAGCGGTAGATCAGTTGTGTGGAATCCGATTTGAAGCAGGCGAGTACCGCCTGCTTGGCTGAAGAGGGGACGAAGAAATAAACGTCTTTCTTTGCCCATGCTTGGGCAAGTGCAGATTATATGTACAAGATCTTCCAGGCCTCGATTGCGTAGGCGGCAGGTTTTAACATCGGGCATCCTCTTCCAAGGTGGAGGGTGTGGCAGGATTGGCATTGATCCCAGCCGATATTTTAAATCTTTCCCTTTCAGTGCGATGTTGAACCCTGCACTTAAATATGATTAGGCTTTCCTGTTTTCAGTTTCTATTTTTGGTCAATCCTGGTGGGGTTTTTTCAGTGTTTTCAATACCTTAAAAAAACAGTGGTTATCAGTGGTTACATATTTTTGTGCCATTAAAAACAACGGAAACAGTGTTTTTCCGGTGTTTATGGAACATTTTGCTTTTATTATTGCCTGCTTTCTGCACTGATAGTGCATGGTATATAGACAGTGTACGTACAGTGTAAATGAGGTCCAAATACATTATTGCACATCAAACTTATTGTAGTACACCACACAATACTTTTTCAGTGAGTCTTTGGTCATGTGCGCTCGCTCTTTCCTTCCTATGTAAACATTATTCTGTGAAAAGGCCCTCTCAACATTGGCACTTGAGATGGGCAACGTCAAAACAGCCAGTACACAATTTGCTAACTCTGGCCACTGACATAGCTTTCCATGCCAACACTGGTGCTCTTGAAGATTGCGATTCTCTGGGCAGATTCTGCAACATTTGGGTTGAACTGGGCGCTTATACCCTCGAGTTATTGAAGCGGTCAAAAATGAAGCACCACTTTTGAAACTACGGAGAAAATTCCCCTTTATGGAAGGGATCTAGAACTTGTACAGAGTACCACAGTGAGGTTTCATTGATTTCAAATGCCATGGTTGGTGAAGGGACATTTCTATGAATCATTGCAAGCCATTTCTCATACATTGTAAGATAAAAGTTCCTGAATTGCTCTTCAACATTGTTTTGCTTACCAAGTGGCAAGAATTCTAACATTGAACATGTTGCAGTGCCAAAGTCGCTAAAGGTGTCTCCCAGCCTACTCTCAAGGAGATGTTTCACATCTACACCAATTATGCTGAACACTTGGCAGACAAGGGTGTTTTCAGACTCTATTTTTTTATTATGTCCACTACAGCAGTTATGTTTTCCTGTAAAAATCTAAGAATGTAGTAGAGTGTACTTTTTCTCACATCACTATCAATATGCGACCAAAGATCCTCACATTTTTTGCCTTTGGCATCATCACTCAGCAAAAATTCTGTAAACGGTTGCCACATGGATAATATAGCATTCACACCCTCTTGGACTGATAACCATCAGCTAAGTGACACAGATGGGATGACTCTTTGATGCCACACAAAGCACAAAATGAGAAATATTTGCGTATTAGCTCCCGCTCATAACAAAACAGTGCACCAAAATGGACTAAAAAGTCAATAGCATTCTTCAACTCTGAAGATTGTAAAGATGCTTTCAGCATACCATCTAACAAGTGGCAAGGATCTCTTACAGCGAAGCAGTTCAGCTCAGGTATCGATTTTGACTGGTCATCACACAACTTTTTCATATACGTAGCTGAATTACTGCAAATATAAACAATATCACTGCAATCTTTGTTGAACTTGGAAAGAACCTTTTGCAGCAGCATTCCAAGTGGCACTGCGTTCCATGTTTTCCAAAAGTCTGGTGTCATGTTTTCACCACTATCCCAGATGCTTGGTGATAGCCCTCTTTTCACATATCCTTGTCACTATACCTTGCATTGAATGTTTAAAGCCTGAGGTGTTGGTAATTCACCTATCATCAATACTGACTCACTTGAAACTGGGGGCTGATGTATCAAGGGTTTTTACCCATTCTCTGTGGGTAAATGTGATAGGTAAAATGGCTGGTTTCATAAGAATCAGCTATCAGTGAAAGAATCAAACGCAGCCAAAATATCAAATATTGTTATTTCCCGATTCTCTACAGTTTATAAAATAATTAAAGAAGACCTAAAACATGCTTCTAAACCCTGCATCTTTAGACCAAAGACTACACAACTAAAAAAGAAAAAAAAGCAAAAGGAAGAAGAAACAATATTTTAGTGACATTCCTAAACAACAAAACTCAAGCAAAGTTACATTGTATTGGCCCCTCAGGAAGAGAAAAAAATACTCTTTCACTCACCTTTTCCTTTCTTTGAATGGCATTTAGTTTATGGTTGTGCAGGTGTTTTTTCAGTGTTTATATGTTTACACTGGTGAGGGCTATTTCCCTTTCGGTGGGGTTTTATCAGTTATTATAGGTTTAAACCTAAAACCAGACAGCCTAAATATGATTGTGGTTTAGGTGCGACATAGTCATGGAGTACAAACCAGCCGTGGGCCCTTTTTGCAAGTGCGGCCTTATCTTCTACAGTTGAGCGCCTTGATCGATTTAGTGACCACTTTCTTAAAACTGGTGTGTCTCTGATGATTCTCATGCAGTTTCCAGCCCTAGCTGTTTTATAGAGTCTCTAAGATATACTGCAGCTGGCGTCGTTTCTTTTTGTTTCAGTTCGACCCAGAGATGCCAGTTCAGTGTGTTTTCCTCTGCTCCTCTGATTGTGCCAGCATTTTAGGTAGGCCCCCCTTCTAGCCAGGGTCTGTTTTTTGGAGCCCAAACTCTAACCTTATTTGCGCAGGAGAGGTGTACTTTGGAATGTGAAAAATGGCTCTATATGTCCTGGTAGTTATCCTTTCCACGGTAATTGCATCCCTTCCTCGAATTGCCTTACTCCCATATGTTATTGTAGGGATGAGCTTGGTTTGAATGACCTCAAGAAGAGGTGTCAGTGAAGGCCTGCAGAGTGATTTTTTAGGGACTTCATGGCGAAGGTCGTTGGCTTATAAGAGGTTGTTTTGCCTAGTTTTGGGGCGTGCGGGTTGCATTTTTCCAGCCTTGCAGATAGGTCCAACAAAAAGAGGTTGAATAACATGGGCGCGAGGATGCATCCTTGTTTCAGACCCTTGGTAGTTGGGATTCTCCTTGATAAATGTGATCCTGTCCCTAATTTTACTTGCACCCATGTTTCTGTGTATAGTAGTTCAAGTTGTTTTAGGATTGTTGGTGGAATTCTCAATTTTTTCAGTTTCTGCATAATTTTGCTCAATCAATGTGGTCAAAGGCGGATCTGTAATCAATGAAACACAGGAATAACGGTTGCCTAGTTTGTTTTGCGGCATCAATCAGTAGGGATAGGGCCATGATGTTGGTGGTTGTTCCCATGTTTTTGCAAAAGCCTGTCTGATTTAGTTGAATGATGGATGCAGAAGAGGCCCAAAGTTTCAATTCTTCCAGGATTAGTCCTGCAAAGTATTTGGCGTCGTTATCAATCAGGGAGACGAGACAATAGTTTCTCACATCACCCTTGTCGCCCTGCTTTTGAATTGGTGATATTATTGAGCCTTTCCAAGAATCTGGGATTGTTCCGGTAGCCAAGATCTGATTGAATAGAGGTGCCAGAATTTTGGACCAGTACTGGGGATTTTGCTAGTAAAGAATTGGAGGGATCCCGTTCAGCCCGGGGGCTCCTTCCGGTCTACCTTTGCTGATTTGCATTGATGATACTTTGCATGATTCCTCAAAAGGGTTATGCTGTTTTTTGTTTTCAGGCATTGCTTTTCCTGCCTCCGCATCAAATTTGTTGTTTCTTGATTCTGTTTTTGTTGCGTCGCCGGGCATAGGTCGACGATTTGTCCCTTGTTCATTACTCTTGGCCACTGTGATTGAAGTCGTCGTAGAGGTAGGTGGCCCAGTCTTCCTCTAGGAGGTTGGAATCTATTGTCGATTGGGATTGCAGGGCATTTATTGCCCACCAGAATTTGGCACTGTTCTTGCTTTTTGCGTTGAGGAGTAATTTAGCCAACATTACTCCAATGCCTTGCCTCCTAGCAGCCCATTTGATCTTTTTTAGGTTGGCCTTTCGGGTCCTCAGTTCTCCCCGAAGGGTAATCTCCTGTTGGTTCCTGCGGAGTTTCCTCATAGTTTGGTTGACGACAGTTTTTAGTTTTTTTTGTTTGCGGTGTTTCGAGGTTGGATATTTGTTTCCTGGTTAGGATTCTGTTTCTGGCTCCTACGTTGGATGCAAATTTCTCCGCGAGAGTGGAGGTGAAGTTCTCCCAAGCCGCTAGGGGTTCTTTAAAAGATTGGGGTCTTCGTGAGGATAGATTTAGAGGACTCTAGGAGATGCTCTGCTGAGGTGATGCTGCACCTAATCCTTTTATTGGTGGTGGTGAATTCTGTGGCAATTGATTTGTTTATATGTTTGGGGGGGGCGACCCCTTTAAAATTCACTTCTTGAGGTAAGTGGTCGCTCTGATTCATTTCCCCTAGATGGTAAGAATTCATTTTATGAAACAGTGAGTGTTGTAAATGTGTAATCTATATGGGAGGTGGCAGTTGATTAATAAAATGTGGGGGTTGGAGGGTTGTCTTCTTGAAAGCGTCCCTTCAATGCCCTTAGATTGAGGAGCTAGAGTTCCCTCATCAGATGAGAGCCTAGTCCAGTCTGTTTAGTTGTCGCGCAGTTCCCCTGAGTTGGTATTTTCCAAGCCCTGTTTTGTTCTTGTAATAGATTTTTCAATCTGTGTTCCCATGAAGTGCAGATTGAAGTCACCTGTGACTATTGCTTTGTCAGTCTCTTCTTCTTCGAAGATTCTAGATAGCTCAGTGGTCAGTTGTTCAACCCCTTTGGTTTTATGTCTGGGATGCAGATAGATGTTTCCTATAATTATTGGGTAGTCCTCTTTAGTGATCTTAATTGTTGTTCTTATTGCTAGTAATTAATGAGGTGCTGATAAAGTGCCTTCAGTTGTTGAACAGGACCCATTGTTGTGATTGATATGTAGGTTGCCAGCCCTCCTTTCCGGTGACTGTATCCAACTTCTTTCCGTGCAAAGATGCGTTTGGATGTGTGCCCCTGAAGGTGTATTGGTTGATCTGCCCAGGTTTCTTGAAGGAGTACAATGTCAAAAGATTGAAGATAGAGCATTGTTCGTGGTTCTCCTTTTTTAGGAAGTCCACTGATGTTTCATGTGCACGTTGATTGATTTTGGTTCCGCCCAATTATTATGTTTATCATACGATGAATGTCATTGAGTGTTGGTCTTGGTAATTATTCGTGTTATCTGGCTTCAGTTACTCCTGTTTAATTCATCCGGCAGTGCTCTCCTCTTGCTTCTCCATGTTTCGTTCCTTTCCTTCGAAAGGTTTGAATAGGATGTTACTGGAGATTAGCTTCTTGCACCCCTCAGTATAGAGTGTGTAATCGATTCCTTCTGTAGTTCGGATGTTGTTTGCTTTCCTGGTAGTAGTGGAGTTGGGTAACCCGATTGATGATGTGGGTGTATCCTTATTCCCCAGTTTTGGAAAATAGTTTTCATTCATGATCCTTTTTGTTGTCTCCTTTGAGGTCCATGTTTTGGTTGCCTCTAGCCCTTCAGGCTTATCGGGGTAAATTAATTCTATGGGCGATAGATCCACTGAGTTGGTCTTCTAGATTTTTGATTGCGTGGATCAGACGCATTAGGTTGCCTCTATTTAAGGTGTCTTCGCTCCCTCTTGACCTATATTCTGGCTGAAATATTATGGAGTTTGATTGCCGCTGTTCGCTCTCAGGGTCGTTAATAAGGTGTGATCCCACCCCTTCAGATTGAATTGGAGGTCTGATGTTCAGGAGAGGACTGGTACTAAACTGGCCATTATCTGAAGGTTTTTGCTGCTCTTTGTTCGTGGTTGTCGAGTTATAAGCTGTCTTTTTCCCTTCGGTTTTTACATCCAAGGTTTGGCATTTGATCAGTTCATCCTTCGTAGCTGGGGGCGTTGGTTTGTCATTGCCTCGGTCTTCAACCTTTGTTGTGGGGTTTTCTATATATTTAGTTGGGACTAGCTCAGGCTTTGTATCTGATGTGTCTTTTGTGCTCTAGAGTTGATGGACAATGAGGCCGTGATGCATTTTGGAGAGTCATATCGTTTTTGTTTCCGGCGTTGTAAAATTTGCCAGTGCTTTTGCGGTTTCCAGGATTTATTTGTGGCCGACCTCTGTACGGAGTCGCATCCTGCGGCTCTTCTATGTGGTTTGAGCTCTTTTTCTTTCTTGGTACGGACACTGGGGATGCCCCTGAAGTTCTTTTTCGGTTTGCGTTGTTTTTTGCTGGTTTAAGGTATCTTCGATTGTTTTTAATTTTGAAGTTCGGTGGGATTGTGTCCATTGTTGGTCGTCCTCGTGTAAGTCAGCGGTGGTTGATGCGGCGGTGGCCACTTGTAGATGGTAGAGTGTCACATTTTTCTTGTTTCTTCCTTTCCTTTTTTGTTTGCGACGAGTTTGTGTTTTAATTGTAGTATTATTTCTCGTTGGTTGTTGTGGCAGAGCTGAAGGAAGTATTGTGGGCACTGTTGGTTCCATTGAGGGGTCTCTGAGATCTTTGATTTCCTCCTGAGTGTGGGCACTGTTTGTACGTAGCCTTTCAGTCTTGCAAGTCAGGCCAAATTCGTTAAGTGTTTCGTGATCCATATGCTTGTTTTAGACCACTTAGAAAGTCATTTAGCATAGATGGTAGTTTGACTATTTTATCTAATATTGGCGCACAGGTACAGTCTATTTGAGCCGCTGCTGCTGCCTGCCCTCTTAACAGCCCGTTTAGATCTGCCAGCTTGTCATTAATTCTAGCTACAGAGTCTGCTAAAGAGTGAAGAACTGATAGTTGTAAATCCATCTTGTCTGCCTGGTATTGAGAGGCAGTCACTATGTGCTGCATGGTGCTCCGGAAGGTTGCTCAAAAGTGGTCTGTTAAGGCCGCGTCCATTGCACTTTTGTCCTTGAGATCGGTATAGGCTGAATTGGCCGAGGATAGCTTATGTGCATTTGTTTTTTGTGTGTAGGAGGCAACCAGCTCCTCCCATTCCTTAGATGCTAGTTAAGACATGTAGTACTCGTGATCAGAGCAGAGGGACTCTTCTTTCCTTGTCTGGAGGTCTTCCCTTAACTGTTTTGGATGCCGATTCTCCTCTCATTGCGTTGGTGACTCAAAGCAAGCTGCTGCTGGTATCTTCCCCAGTCAACTGTATTGCTGTTGATGCTGTGCATGTGTGTGATGCGGCAAGCTAGTTGCAATAATCCCCTTTGTCTGGTTTTGCTGCCCGTTTGATGGTCCTTTGTCTGGTGTGTCTTCTAGTTTTAAACTGGCATTGCCTTTGTCTCGGTTTGTGCCCTTGGCAGGACCTGTCCTTGTAGTTAGCCTTGGTGGGTGATCCTCACCTCCTGTGGTATCTCCTTCATGGCATTCCTGCCAATCGTCGCTGTCCGGGCAGGGGGGGTCCTCACTGCTCGATGTTTGTCTCCATGTTATGCTCGGCCTTTTCTTGCATGTCGTTCCGTCTGCCTGCTTCTCATTTGATCTGCTACAGTTCTCTAGATCTGCTGCGTTTTCTTGCAAGGGTATGTGTGCCCTGTATGAGTTGTTTGCTGGCAAATTCGATAGATTCGGTGAGTCTAGACAGGCGTTTGCAGGAGCTGGCTGTAGCAGGGATTGCAGGCCAGTTGAATCTTTAAGTTTGGGGTATAGAGCGGTGCCTGGGTCCTTCAGGAAGGTGCATTTAGTGTAAATATTTGGTTGATAAGTGTGAATTCCTGGTTTCCGTGTTTCGCCCCTGATGTGGATTAGATCTTCTGTGCTAGCCCTTCTTAAGTTCTTGAGATCTGTGCAGGTGTCGCTGTTGCATTTTCTATTGTGTTTGGTGCAGCTAGTTTCGCTGTTACCCGTCTCCTTTTGAGTTCCTCTGCGCTACTTTGCCCCTGAAGGGCCTCTCACTTTTCCCGATCTCATGTTCGTAGATGTCTAATTGAGGTCATTGTCGTTCGCTTGTAGTTCACTGTAATCTCAGTGGGATCTTGGTCTTGTGATTCTGAGACTTTACTTGGCTTTCTAATATGCTTCAGCAGGGTCCCCAGTTCGTGCAAGGCGCTTGGTGATTTGTACTTAGTGCGTAGCGCGTGCTTTCAGCTCTGCTTTTGGGGGTTTGCGGTCTTTCCTAAGCTCGTCCTCCAACTCGAGCACGCTTGATCTCGGCTCGAGGTACTATTGTTGTCGGTCTGGTGCAGAGATCTGCAACTTCGATCCAAGGCGCCTGGAGAGGCCTCAGGTAGCCGTGTGGCCACGTGACTGGGAAAGACTGGGAGCGTGGGGTAGGAGGTGCAGGGAATAATGAGTTGTCGGGAGGCGTGGTGCAGGACCGGTCCGATGCGCAAACCGCAGCGGCATAACACCGGCCGTCTCCGCACAGCGTGTGGGACTCACGGCTCTAGCCACACTGCCTCAGTAGCAACTCTGACCTTGCCCCAGCTGTGCTTCCCCCCCCCACCACCTTCTTGCACTCTGGAGCTCTAGTACTTATCTCCTTCCCATTCCCTCTTTCCCCTTTCCCAGCTTGCCTGGTCTTCTGTCCGCTGTTACATCGAGGTCCTCAGCCCTCAGCTGCTCAGGTCCTCCTCGGCTTGACTTCTCGTTGTTCTCTGTGCGGTTTATGTGCCACTCCGCCTTGCTGTTCTCTCCGCTGGCCTCTGCTGGGAAGGAGACCTCAGTTTGTTAGCAGCAGTCTCCTGGGTCAACCAGTCACCGGCTAGCCGGGTCACGCAGTGTCAGGCAGGCAGATCTTCGGAGAGATCAGGTGCCACCGGAGATTTGCACCAACTCCTCGATGCAGTGCAGATTGAACCGCAGCCGCACTGATCAACCCCTCCACCCCCTGACCGGAGAGAGGACTCCTGGCCAGCCGGCCGAAAAATAATGAGGCAGCCCTCACGGCGGACCTCGTGGCAGCAGTGGGAGGAGGAGCAGAAGCAAATCAAGGTTGGCAATTAAACGGATGGGCCCGGAGCCCGAGGATTCAGTGAGCTTTCCGGGCCCTCTTCCCGTTTTTTTTGTGAGGCAGAGCCTAAAGGCGAGTTCGTCGGACATGCCGACTGCGGCAGCGGCTGCACCTCTGCTCTCGCTCTGGCGGCTTCCTCTGCTGCCGCGCTGGTCTCTCGGACCGGTGCCACGGACGGATCACGGCTGGCCGAGTAGCTGTCGCCGGGGCCAGTCCGCGGCTCGGCACGGCACAGACAACTCCGCTGCCAAAACATCCGGCGTACTTCCTCCTTCTGGCGTATCTTGTACACGCTACTCAACTCACGCTGCCACAGGATTCAGAGCAAGGGGCGCAGCAATCGACTGGGGACTCCCCTGAGCGAATACGGACCCCCTCGCCTCCCATAACAGATGCTTAGGCTGATTAATTTTTAAGGTGTGGCACGTCACCAGGTGGTATATGAGTCAGTTGCAGATCGCATGTTGAGTTGAGATGTTGAGTGGTGTCCATAAGTGAGTGTGCTGTGAAAAAGTTGGGTGCTCCTCGCCAGGTTTCCCTAGGGGGCCCTAGGTTGTGAGCCCCCAGGATTTTGTCCTTTCTTTTGTGCCCCCTTATGTTGCACAAGTCTGTTCTACATGAATCCTTTGGCGTAAGACTACTCCTCTCCCAGAGCTATGGTAACAATACTGCAAAATGTTATTTTTTTTCCATGCTTGAAAAGGTTAATAAAAAGATATTTAAAAAAGAAAAAAAAGATCAGGGGCCATATTTAAGATCTCTTCATTTACACCATGAATAAGGCCTACTATTACCTCTTTCTACTAGTGACTCCCATCACACTTTCAACTCCATGGCAGAGTCTTATAAAGAGGATCTCTAGGAGGTGGTCAAGGGAGGCATTTAATCCCCTGAAAGGGTTTTCCTAAAGGTCGTTGACTGCTCTGTCGTGAATGCAGTGTCCAAGGCCCTGCAGATACTTGGCACACAGCTGTTGCTTTTGGTAGCTTGCCAACCTGAACCACTTCTTTGGAGGGAAGCCCACCTATTGTTTGAGAGAACTCAGACCCTCAAGACACCATGTGCACCTCCTGGAGGTAAGGCCAAGTTTGAAAAGGGGAGAGAAGACCACCAAGACATTGTTGCGCATCTCTGAGACACTTTCCTAAAGGACATCCAGCCTGTGTTTAGGAGGTGGTGGGGATTTATCCTGCCCTTTCCCTGGAAGAGAACCAGGGAGTTGACAAGCTCAGATGAATCAGGAATTTCCAATGAGATACTCAGATCAAGCATCTTAGAACCTATCCATTCCAATTAAATGCCCTAGACTGACACACGCAGCTCTTAACCCCTCTAGGGATTTAGATGTACTACAGCCGGACGATTTACACCACCCCAGGTGCTTGAAATTGGTCTCAAGACAAAGTTGCCCTTTATGTAGCTCATAGGACTAGAAAATCCCTCGATAAGGAGGTTTGGGGCCATTTACAAGCTGAGCGTCCTCACAAGTTTCTTGAAGGGAAGTTCGCCCAGTCTCCCAAAATATACAGCAAGATGGCAATATTTCTGTCAAAGTTCATGAAGGACCCAAAAAAGCTGCTTAATATTTAAGGCTCTCTACCATCAATGCTTGATGTGACCGAGGAGGCTAAGGAGTTCAGGAGCCTCATTTCACTGGACATTGTCAGGATGGGTGCAGTGGGCAGTTTGCTGTTAGGGCAATGTCAACTGTGTCCAGTGCAGATGCGCTCTTCTCATCAAGAAATACCCATAGGTTTGAGAGTGACATTTTTTGGAGACCCTCTAGAAGGAGCTGAACAAACTTGTCAAGGCGTTGCCTCTCTGGATACGGCCAAATCCTCAATGAAGGAGATCTTCAGGCCCAAACGTTTTGAGTGGCTGGTTGAGGCAGGAGGCACTTGTCTGACTGTATGCTCTTCCAAGGCTCAAAGAGATCGCAGCCACTCAGAATTACAGTCCAGTTATAGTATCAAGCCAAGTCTGGCACGTTCTTCCCCTTCAGAGAGACAGCCTCACTAGTTTGTGTGGCAAGATCTAGTCCAAGGCTAGAGACTTCCTCAGGTCTCTCTTTATGGCTAACAATTTATTTCTCTGAAGATGCAAGGTTGCAGAAGCAGAGCGAATCAAGAAGCCTAGGAAGGGAATGGACTGGTGGAGAACCAGATCTGACTGCTCTTGGAAGCCCCACCTGGTGCTTTAACTGGGTGGGAATCTGTTGTCCTCCATTCAGGCAATCTTCCGAAGTCCTCCCCATTAACGAGTGCTGCAGAGATTGAAGGCCGTCCATCTTCAGAGAGGACAGGGGCACTTTGATCTGAACTCCCTTCTGGCAGGTGCCAGGACAGAACTCCATTGAAGAGAAGTCCAAATGGAGGCCTTGAACACGAAATCAGTTTTCTGGTACGCGGCTCATCTAATTAGAGTTGGACGCCCGCTGATCCAGTTGGTATACTCACTGTGGAGACATGTCAACAAGAGGAAAGTGGAAAAATGCAGGTATACATCAAATGTCTTGAGCAAGATTTGAAGATTCTTCACAATAAAATGACTGGAGAAGGACCATGTAACCCGTTACATTCTGTTGAGAAAGTACAAATTTGCTGCGATCTGCAATGTCCAGGATGTTGGCTTAGTTGAGCAAAGATTTTTGAAATTCCTGCCTAAACAGGGAGATTTAAGTGATGGTAGAACACCTCCTAGGACCTTCCAATGTAGTGGTAGATTGGAATTTCAGGTACCTGGAAAATTCCAGTAACTGGAAGCTGACCCCGTTCATCTTCCAGAAGCCAATGGTCAGGTAGGAGCCTTGCAAAATTGATCTTTGCCTAGCGTCTGAATCATCAGTTGGAGAAATATTTCAGATGGTGCCAGAACTGGGGGTTTAGTGAGGATGCATTTCTCCAGGATTGGGGGAAGAGTTGAATTACCCCCATATGCCAGGATCACAAGTACACCGACCAACAGAAGAGAGAAGGAGGAGAGGTGACCCTGTTGAGCCCCTTTGCTGAGGGCTAACGTATGGTTTCCAGTTCCTCTTAAACTTCATGGGGTTTTCTGATCCTTCTCTCCCCACGATCTGAATATTCACACAGGCTGTAAGGAACAGTTGCACTAACTGATCTAGGACGTTTCTCTCCAACTAATGGTGTCGAGGATTTCAGGAGCGCTGATAGATCGCAGACCTTTAGAGACAGACAGACATGCTTATTCATAGAGCCGAGGCAGACAGTACCAGTAAGTGATCTAGATCAGTCTGGAGAAGGTGGTCTAGTTGGTGATTGGAACAAGTCCTGGTTCCCGTGGGGGCCTGACTTGTCCACACAGTGAATTTTCTTACAGAGTTGTCTGAGAAATGTTTGGCTTTCAGATCAGTGAATGCTGCAGGATCCGCAGGAACATCCACTGATTTGAAAGTTACTGAGGGGCAGTCTGTTATCTAGAGTCCCAAAGTCCAAGTATCCTTTCCTTTGGGACTTGTTTCTCAACCGTTTCTGGTCATCTATGGAGTATCTCTCCATGAAGGAACGTTCAGCAATCATCACAATGACGCTTTGCCTAATTTCTTGCAGTAGACTATCAGATGTCAGTGCCCTAGATTTGACGGGGACAGTTATTACCCTGGATGGGATAACCTTTACCTTTGCCAGACCTAGCAAGTGCAACTCCATACCCATGTCCAATCTAGCCTTTTCTGACTCCCAAAACCCTGTTTCATCCGTTGCCCACCCGGCTTTACTGTCAACTGATGTCCCACTCATCCAGTGTTGTAAGGTAGAAGTATTTTTTCCTCAGACTCCAAGTGATTGGCTTTACACAGTACTCCAAGAACAAAAGAGTGTTTATGAAAGACTGTTGAGGTTGCAGGAACATGGAAATAAAGGTGACTGTTGTATAATTTTCAGCTCTGTGTCGTTATTAGAAATGTAATTTCCATATTCTGGGAAGAGATCCTAAGCCACATTAGAGATCCTTAGCAACGTCAAAGAGATATAGGGGTATCTAATACACGGTGAGCCAGGGATTATACTACCAGTATTGAGAGGCCACAGCTCGGATCAAATTTGTGCACTAGATTGCTTCAAATGACTGGAGTCATAAAATCTCTTATAGCCCTACATTGGAAGAAGGGGGACTACCCAAACATAACACAGTGGTTCCCTCTATTTTGTCAACTTCTAGCTTTTGAAAAAAAACAACCTATAAATTGAGAGAAGAGAACAGACTGTTTGGCAAAAAATGAAAACCGATACTGGATTACCTGAAGCGAACTGAGCACCATCGAACAAGTAACTTACCATCGGTAACAACTATCTTACCGTGATTCTTCGCCTTATGAATATTCCCTGCATATCTGCACGGATGCCATTCCGCTCCAGAATGATGTGAGGTGCCTATATATGCCACACTCCCACATGCTGAAGTTTGTTGCTTTCGACACTGGCCACGCCCCCCAGACGCATAGCCTCAACAGCAAATTGGCTTTGACAAGTGTGCAGATTACTAGCTTGGGATCTTATGGATGGACCGAGTCCAAACAGAATAGGGAGGATTGGTGAGTAATCTGCGGTTAGATAAGAATCTGCCAGAAAGGGTGTCACCGGAGGTAAGCAACTTTCTCTTCTGATAGAGACTTCTAACTGCAGATTCCTCACCAAAGCAATACCTTTTTGGAGGTGGGGCTGTAAATGGACTCATACCAAAAACTCCTGTAGGGCTGAGCGGGTGAAATGCTCCTCTCCATGAACCTGGCTATCCAGGCAGTAGTGCTTCATGAACATATGGTGGGATGCCCACACAGCTGCCTTGCAGAGGTCAAGGACAGGAACTTCACAGGCCAGCACAGCATAAGTAGCTTTGGTTCTGGTGGAATCGGCACGCAGCCCTTTGAGAGGCTGTTTTTTGGCCAACATGTAGCAGATCTTATTGCGGAGCATTACCCAGTGGGATATAGTCCTCTTCTGAATGGATTTGCCTTTTTTTTTGCTCAGACATCTCACAAAGAGCTGATCATCCGCCGGGTGGTCTCTGGTACCATCTATGTAAAAACTCAATGCTCTTTGAGGTCAAAGTGAAGGAGTCTCTCCTTCTCAGATGGATGAAGAGGAGCAAAGAACGCCGGTAAGGTGATGTTTTGGCAGGCATGGAATAGCGTCAAAACGTTCAGCAAGAAGGATGCTTGCATCCGTAGAACCAGTTTGTCTGGGAAGAAGCTGGTGTATGCCGGGTTGACAGTTTAAAGCTCACTTACATGTGGCACCGATGTTATGGCAACGAGAAACCAAGTCTTGGGCAGCTGTGAAGCGGCTCAAAGTAAGTACACATCAAATATGAGAGGACCAAGTTAAGGTCCCACTGTGGCATGCCAGAGAAAGGAGGAAACTGATGATGTAAGTCTTTCAATAATGAGGGTTGAACAGACAACCACAAAAAAGCAGAAAGATACCCTTTAACTGTGCCCAGATCAAAGGCTTTCAGGTGAGACAAAACAAACAAAATGTCAGACAGATTTGCATGAAGGTGTGAATTTGCAGTGTGCCGCAAGAAGCTACAAACTTGCACCAATAACTGGCGTATACTGTCTTTGTCGAGGGACGCCTGCCTGCCAAGATTACATCAACCACCTCCGGAGGAAGGTCGAAGGTGTTCAGTTGTTATCGCTCAATCTCAAAGCATGAAGGCAGAGATTGCGAAGGCCTGGGCGCTGGACTCTGCTCAGTTGCCGTGACAATAGATTTTCCCATAGGCAGGACAAGTCTCCTAGTGAGAATGGACCTGGAAACTCCAAAGCACAGAACTACATACATTGTGCGTTCTCAGTGGTGGCAAATATATCGAGCCAAGGTTCTCCCCATTCACAGATGAGACCGTATGCCATCTCCCAGTGAAACTGCCACTCGTGGTCCGATAGGTGTCGAAGGCTGAGGCTAATCCACCCTGATATTCAAAGATCCTGCCAGGTGGTTCACTACCAGGAAAGTTACTTTATGGTCCATCCATTTCCAGTGATGCAATGCCTCCTGGCACAGGGTGCAAGACCCACTCCCCCCTGTTTGCTGCAATACCACATGATATTGGTGTTGTCTGTAAACACCTGTACCAGTCTGTCCTTTAAGGATGGAAGGAAAGCTTTAACGCCAAGTGGATAGCCCTCCGCTCTAAAAGGTTGATATGGAGCCGGGACTCCGCCGGAGACCAGAGGCCTCTGGCTCCACTTCTCCCAGGTGGCTACCCCAACCCAGAAGTGACGTATCGGTCACTACTGTCTGCTCTGGGTGGGGTAAGGAGAGGGTCGGATGCTGACCCAGTTGCAATCTAGCAATCAGCAGTGCACATCTTTTGCAGTCACCTCTGGAATCTGGACGTGGTAGGAGAGGTCCCCTTGGTGTGGGGCCCACAGAAACATCAGAGCCTGCATATGCGAGCAACATGGCTGATGCCCGGTGGAGCTGCTAGACAGCTATAGAGGAGATCGGCCCTGGTTCACCCCCTCGGCCATCACCTACCCAGCCGGACATTGGGCACAGTTCTCCCAGTCTCCCCGATGTGTCTCCTTCCTCCCCCTCCCTCCGACGAATTACCGTAACAGTTTTTTTTTGCCTGTGTTTTACTATGCTCTGGTAACGGATGTAATTTGTAACTTGTAACTCAACGATCCTCATGTAAAGCGCTCTGATACCTACGGGTCTAGCCAGCGCTATATAAAACTCTTCAAATAAAACAAATAAATGCCACCTGGTGTGCTTGGCCAGCAGGATTCAGGAGGCCATCAGTCTTCGACTGGCTCACTGACCCCGACCTAGGGGGTCAGTGGGAGCCATGGACACAAAACTGCTGGGCACCTTGCGGAGGCTGAAGTGGCTGCCAGTATGGGGTACCTCTGCCGAAACCACAAAAGCAGCAATGGGGATCATGCATCAGGTGAGGCGGGGCAGATAAGCCTAAATATTCCATAGACTAAAGGTTAGTATCATAAAACAAGCTATAAGTCAATGTGTAGCAGGAGAGTACTGGCTGCTCACAGGCAATGTGACTAAACAATGAATGCTGCCTAAACTAGAGAATGCTTTACCAGTACCTCATACAATATAGAGAAATGCTCTCGGGCAGTGCCTCGGAAAGCTCCATTATTTTGCTCTATTAGCTTAATGTTTTAAAATGATCAGCTTAATGACTGTGCTGAAATAATTGCTTTTAAGTAACCCTAACAACCCTTTAAAGCTACCATCTCTGAATCCTAAAAATGTCTCATTACTCCTTAATGCTACCCTTCCCTCATCCATAAAGAACGCCACACTGCCCCTTAACGTTACCCTTCTTACCCTTCTTTTAACCCTACAAACTGCTTACTACCTGTTCTTATTCGCAAGGGTGCCCACAGGGTCCCCCATGTGACCCCTGTTATTTCTATTGCCACATCCCTTCCCGCAATTAGCAGTGCCCCACCACCCCAGTATCAGTAACTCTGGGCAGAGTTACCGGATGATATCAGGGACGTCACTATGAGGCCCTTAGTGATGTCCAGCATCATGAATACATCTTACCTCTTTAAAGAGTCAGAAGAACATTTTAGAGAATCTTTTGAAGCCCTATCAGGACTATGATAGGATACGTCTCTGTTTGTGTACAGTGGGGCTGTGCTGCGTTGCAATTTAGGAGAAATGAGCACCACACCACTAAGTAATTTAAAGGATGGCAGTTTTTTTTTCTGCTACACCACAATTCAATAACAGTTACCATGACCAGTATTTATGAAGTAACTGCCAAACTATAGAAAATTGAGCCTGCATGGTCTGTTTTTCCACAACTATTGGTGTAACACTAGCAACAACGTTTTGTTTAGGCTTTGGTACCAATAGGTACAGAATGCAGCTCTTTTCTCTACATGCAAAAACAGTGCTATAATGCACGTAAGTTCACTTTCCCCACATTTCACATGATTGTTTTAACAGCTTCTGACAGTGTAAATGATTCCCAAAGTAGTATGTCAGCGAATGACAAAATCTACAAAGTTTTAGTGAACAACTGTTCTAAATTTTTCATAACATTAGCTGAATTATGTATGGTAAACTTCCCTTTTTAGGTCTGGCTTCACAGCACAGTCATCAAAATAGGGGGACTCCGAGCGCATTAAGTTTCAGCATACATGACCAAGGGAAGATGCAGTTCCTTTTAGGAATAAGGAATATTTCTACTCAGGTCAGACAAATCCTAAGGGGTCAGCAGGGAACGCACCTCCTTAGGAACAATTGCCCTCACACACCTAGGGAGGCGTCATGATTCATCATCCGCTTTGGCTCCACGTCTGGTCGGCAATGCCCGACCGGTACCCTCAAGGGGGCACTTTACAGGAGATCTTTTAATAAGCAGTCTCTGAAGGCTGGGTGTGTGGGTATTGGTGTAGATATGAGTGCTTAGTGTATAAGTTTAAGTGCAAGATTAAAAATACTGCAAGGGGTACGCCTAAAAAAGACTTAATAACAATCCTCCTGCCTTTATTAAAAACAGTGACACTATCTGCTAGAACTAATCATCTAAGATAGCTACTGGGTCAACATGTTTTAAGCTTCAAGTAGTCATAAATGATCTGGCAGCTATTCATCAGGACCTGGAAGAGGGCAGCAAAAACGAGTACAGTGGCAGGAACCACCACCACAGCAGATGGTACTATAAACCACTCATACAAAAAAAGCATTGGCATAGCCAATAGGTCTCGCCTTTGGGACCTTATAAGTATTTAGTTATGCAGCACAATATCCTTGGTGCAACAACATCATGTGTTGCATGGCTAAACACATACGGTCCCAAAGGCGAGACCTATTGGCTATGCCAATGCTTGTGTGAAGGTCCTAGTAAATTAAGTGTGCAAGCAACTGAGGCAAAGAGGTTGGGGTGAGATTAGAAGGTATTTGCTTATGGGCCCTCAGTCTTGGGCAGGTTCCAGGGTTTAGGAATGGCACAAAAGCCTTTTCGCTTGGTTGGAGTCAAAAGCAGGGTACATGGCTGCTTAGCAAAGCTATGGATATGGGTCGAGCAGCCCAAGAGAGTGAGAAAACCACGCTGCCGCCGTGACCAATTGTCTCCGCCCTTCCCTGTGTATAGCCAATGATGGACAGTGCCATGTGAGGAGAAAAGTGGGAGGAACAGGAGAGGAGGGATCAGTGATCAGATGTGGCCTAACGGCCAGAAAGGTGGACCATGAAGCTGGGGAATCAGGTTCAAGTCTCGGCATCAGCCCTGGCTGTAAATTGAAAGTGCCCATCTGTAATGCAACTGGCGGTCATGTAAAGCGCTCCGATAACTTTGGGTCCAGTTCACGCTATATAACATTGCAAAATAATAAAAA
This sequence comes from Calotriton arnoldi, assembly GCA_963921515.1. NCBI lineage: Eukaryota > Metazoa > Chordata > Amphibia > Caudata > Salamandridae > Calotriton > Calotriton arnoldi. Next base: position 2,553,598 of record CAWUFW010001083.1, on the reverse strand, counting down.
CAAAAACTTTTAAAAAGCAGTGTTGGTGGGTGGGTGGCAGGGGTGAGTGGCAGGGGAGAGGGTGAGATGGGGGGATGTTCAGGGGAGGGGGGCGGCACAGGGAGATTAAGTAGCGGCAATGCTGAAACACTGAAGACGAAACACCAAAAAGGGTGCAAAAAACATGTTAAAAAGCAGTGTTGTGAGGTGTCAGCACAGGGAGATTAAGTGGCGGCGAAGCTTAATAATAAACACGGAAGACGGGCAAACACAAATGAAGCGGCAACAGGGGTGGGAGCACACCGCTTCACCTCCCAGCAAGGTTCGCCCCTGGCATTCTGGTTAATGCAGTCTCTTGTTGCTTGCTTTGCTCTAGTATTCAGAGTGTTTCGCCAGAGTTGGCGCAGATAGTGCTGATCTCTAGACACGTGTTTCTGGTTCTTTAACCGTCATCAGTAGAGATTAAGACTTCAGATTTGGGGTTTGCTGAGTAGGCTGCCAAACATTGCATCAGGTCAAGTACCTCTCACTGGCGCGCGGGTGCTTCTTCCACGAGCTCGTCAGCTCAATGACTCACGGGAGTACTTTTAAACAGGAACAGGGGTGGGAGCACACCGCTTCACCTCCCAGCAAGGTTCGCCCCTGGCATTCTGGTTAATGCAGTCTCTTGTTGCTTGCTTTGCTCTAGTATTCAGAGTGTTTCGCCAGAGTTGGCGCAGATAGTGCTGATCTCTAGACACGTGTTTCTGGTTCTTTAACCGTCATCAGTAGAGATTAAGACTTCAGATTTGGGGTTTGCTGAGTAGGCTGCCAAACATTGCATCAGGTCAAGTACCTCTCACTGGCGCGCGGGTGCTTCTTCCACGAGCTCGTCAGCTCAATGACTCACGGGAGTACTTTTAAACAGGAACAGGGGTGGGAGCACACCGCTTCACCTCCCAGCAAGGTTCGCCCCTGGCATTCTGGTTAATGCAGTCTCTTGTTGCTTGCTTTGCTCTAGTATTCAGAGTGTTTCGCCAGAGTTGGCGCAGATAGTGCTGATCTCTAGACACGTGTTTCTGGTTCTTTAACCGTCATCAGTAGAGATTAAGACTTCAGATTTGGGGTTTGCTGAGTAGGCTGCCAAACATTGCATCAGGTCAAGTACCTCTCACTGGCGCGCGGGTGCTTCTTCCACGAGCTCGTCAGCTCAATGACTCACGGGAGTACTTTTAAACAGGAACAGGGGTGGGAGCACACCGCTTCACCTCCCAGCAAGGTTCGCCCCTGGCATTCTGGTTAATGCAGTCTCTTGTTGCTTGCTTTGCTCTAGTATTCAGAGTGTTTCGCCAGAGTTGGCGCAGATAGTGCTGATCTCTAGACACGTGTTTCTGGTTCTTTAACCGTCATCAGTAGAGATTAAGACTTCAGATTTGGGGTTTGCTGAGTAGGCTGCCAAACATTGCATCAGGTCAAGTACCTCTCACTGGCGCGCGGGTGCTTCTTCCACGAGCTCGTCAGCTCAATGACTCACGGGAGTACTTTTAAACAGGAACAGGGGTGGGAGCACACCGCTTCACCTCCCAGCAAGGTTCGCCCCTGGCATTCTGGTTAATGCAGTCTCTTGTTGCTTGCTTTGCTCTAGTATTCAGAGTGTTTCGCCAGAGTTGGCGCAGATAGTGCTGATCTCTAGACACGTGTTTCTGGTTCTTTAACCGTCATCAGTAGAGATTAAGACTTCAGATTTGGGGTTTGCTGAGTAGGCTGCCAAACATTGCATCAGGTCAAGTACCTCTCACTGGCGCGCGGGTGCTTCTTCCACGAGCTCGTCAGCTCAATGACTCACGGGAGTACTTTTAAACAGGAACAGGGGTGGGAGCACACCGCTTCACCTCCCAGCAAGGTTCGCCCCTGGCATTCTGGTTAATGCAGTCTCTTGTTGCTTGCTTTGCTCTAGTATTCAGAGTGTTTCGCCAGAGTTGGCGCAGATAGTGCTGATCTCTAGACACGTGTTTCTGGTTCTTTAACCGTCATCAGTAGAGATTAAGACTTCAGATTTGGGGTTTGCTGAGTAGGCTGCCAAACATTGCATCAGGTCAAGTACCTCTCACTGGCGCGCGGGTGCTTCTTCCACGAGCTCGTCAGCTCAATGACTCACGGGAGTACTTTTAAACAGGAACAGGGGTGGGAGCACACCGCTTCACCTCCCAGCAAGGTTCGCCCCTGGCATTCTGGTTAATGCAGTCTCTTGTTGCTTGCTTTGCTCTAGTATTCAGAGTGTTTCGCCAGAGTTGGCGCAGATAGTGCTGATCTCTAGACACGTGTTTCTGGTTCTTTAACCGTCATCAGTAGAGATTAAGACTTCAGATTTGGGGTTTGCTGAGTAGGCTGCCAAACATTGCATCAGGTCAAGTACCTCTCACTGGCGCGCGGGTGCTTCTTCCACGAGCTCGTCAGCTCAATGACTCACGGGAGTACTTTTAAACAGGAACAGGGGTGGGAGCACACCGCTTCACCTCCCAGCAAGGTTCGCCCCTGGCATTCTGGTTAATGCAGTCTCTTGTTGCTTGCTTTGCTCTAGTATTCAGAGTGTTTCGCCAGAGTTGGCGCAGATAGTGCTGATCTCTAGACACGTGTTTCTGGTTCTTTAACCGTCATCAGTAGAGATTAAGACTTCAGATTTGGGGTTTGCTGAGTAGGCTGCCAAACATTGCATCAGGTCAAGTACCTCTCACTTTACCAGAATGCCAGGGGCGAACCTTGCCTGAGAGGTCAGCGGTGTGCTCCCACATCCTGTTGTCTATTTAAAGTACTCCCGTGAGTCATTGAGCTGACGAGCTCGTGGATGAAGCACCTGTGCGCCAGTGAGAGGTACCGGACCTGATATAATGTTTGGCAGCCTACTCAGCAAACCCCAAAATACAACACTGTATTCTCTACTGATGACGGTTAATAAACCAGAATCACGTGTCTAGAGATCAGCACTAACTGCGCCAACCTTGGCGAAACACTCGAAAATATCGGAGCGTGCTACAATAGACTGCATTTACCAGAATGCCAGGGGCGAACCTTGCCTGAGAGGTCAGCGGTGTGCTCCCACATCCTGTTGTCTATTTAAAGTACTCCCGTGAGTCATTGAGCTGACGAGCTCGTGGATGAAGCACCTGTGCGCCAGTGAGAGGTACCGGACCTGATATAATGTTTGGCAGCCTACTCAGCAAACCCCAAAATACAACACTGTATTCTCTACTGATGACGGTTAATAAACCAGAATCACGTGTCTAGAGATCAGCACTAACTGCGCCAACCTTGGCGAAACACTCGAAAATATCGGAGCGAGCTACAAGAGACTGCATTTACCAGAATGCCAGGGGCGAACCTTGCCTGAGAGGTCAGCGGTGTGCTCCCACATCCTGTTGTCTATTTAAAGTACTCCCGTGAGTCATTGAGCTGACGAGCTCGTGGATGAAGCACCTGTGCGCCAGTGAGAGGTACCGGACCTGATATAATGTTTGGCAGCCTACTCAGCAAACCCCAAAATACAACACTGTATTCTCTACTGATGACGGTTAATAAACCAGAATCACGTGTCTCAGAGATCAGCACTAACTGCGCCAACCTTGGCGAAACACTCGAAAATATCGGAGCGAGCTACAAGAGACTGCATTTACCAGAATGCCAGGGGCGAACCTTGCCTGAGAGGTCAGCGGTGTGCTCCCACATCCTGTTGTCTATTTAAAGTACTCCGTGAGTCATTGAGCTGACGAGCTCGTGGATGAAGCACCTGTGCGCCAGTGAGAGGTACCGGACCTGATATAATGTTTGGCAGCCTACTCAGCAAACCCCAAAATACAACACTGTATTCTCTACTGATGACGGTTAATAAACCAGAATCACGTGTCTAGAGATCAGCACTAACTGCGCCAACCTTGGCGAAACACTCGAAAATATCGGAGCGAGCTACAAGAGACTGCATTTACCAGAATGCCAGGGGCGAACCTTGCCTGAGAGGTCAGCGGTGTGCTCCCACATCCTGTTGTCTATTTAAAGTACTCCCGTGAGTCATTGAGCTGACGAGCTCGTGGATGAAGCACCTGTGCGCCAGTGAGAGGTACCGGACCTGATATAATGTTTGGCAGCCTACTCAGCAAACCCCAAAATACAACACTGTATTCTCTACTGATGACGGTTAATAAACCAGAATCACGTGTCTAGAGATCAGCACTAACTGCGCCAACCTTGGCGAAACACTCGAAAATATCGGAGCGAGCTACAAGAGACTGCATTTACCAGAATGCCAGGGGCGAACCTTGCCTGAGAGGTCAGCGGTGTGCTCCCACATCCTGTTGTCTATTTAAAGTACTCCCGTGAGTCATTGAGCTGACGAGCTCGTGGATGAAGCACCTGTGCGCCAGTGAGAGGTACCGGACCTGATATAATGTTTGGCAGCCTACTCAGCAAACCCCAAAATACAACACTGTATTCTCTACTGATGACGGTTAATAAACCAGAATCACGTGTCTAGAGATCAGCACTAACTGCGCCAACCTTGGCGAAACACTCGAAAATATCGGAGCGAGCTACAAGAGACTGCATTTACCAGAATGCCAGGGGCGAACCTTGCCTGAGAGGTCAGCGGTGTGCTCCCACATCCTGTTGTCTATTTAAAGTACTCCCGTGAGTCATTGAGCTGACGAGCTCGTGGATGAAGCACCTGTGCGCCAGTGAGAGGTACCGGACCTGATATAATGTTTGGCAGCCTACTCAGCAAACCCCAAAATACAACACTGTATTCTCTACTGATGACGGTTAATAAACCAGAATCACGTGTCTAGAGATCAGCACTAACTGCGCCAACCTTGGCGAAACACTCGAAAATATCGGAGCGAGCTACAAGAGACTGCATTTACCAGAATGCCAGGGGCGAACCTTGCCTGAGAGGTCAGCGGTGTGCTCCCACATCCTGTTGTCTATTTAAAGTACTCCCGTGAGTCATTGAGCTGACGAGCTCGTGGATGAAGCACCTGTGCGCCAGTGAGAGGTACCGGACCTGATATAATGTTTGGCAGCCTACTCAGCAAACCCCAAAATACAACACTGTATTCTCTACTGATGACGGTTAATAAACCAGAATCACGTGTCTAGAGATCAGCACTAACTGCGCCAACCTTGGCGAAACACTCGAAAATATCGGAGCGAGCTACAAGAGACTGCATTTACCAGAATGCCAGGGGCGAACCTTGCCTGAGAGGTCAGCGGTGTGCTCCCACATCCTGTTGTCTATTTAAAGTACTCCCGTGAGTCATTGAGCTGACGAGCTCGTGGATGAAGCACCTGTGCGCCAGTGAGAGGTACCGGACCTGATATAATGTTTGGCAGCCTACTCAGCAAACCCCAAAATACAACACTGTATTCTCTACTGATGACGGTTAATAAACCAGAATCACGTGTCTAGAGATCAGCACTAACTGCGCCAACCTTGGCGAAACACTCGAAAATATCGGAGCGAGCTACAAGAGACTGCATTTACCAGAATGCCAGGGGCGAACCTTGCCTGAGAGGTCAGCGGTGTGCTCCCACATCCTGTTGTCTATTTAAAGTACTCCCGTGAGTCATTGAGCTGACGAGCTCGTGGATGAAGCACCTGTGCGCCAGTGAGAGGTACCGGACCTGATATAATGTTTGGCAGCCTACTCAGCAAACCCCAAAATACAACACTGTATTCTCTACTGATGACGGTTAATAAACCAGAATCACGTGTCTAGAGATCAGCACTAACTGCGCCAACCTTGGCGAAACACTCGAAAATATCGGAGCGAGCTACAAGAGACTGCATTTACCAGAATGCCAGGGGCGAACCTTGCCTGAGAGGTCAGCGGTGTGCTCCCACATCCTGTTGTCTATTTAAAGTACTCCCGTGAGTCATTGAGCTGACGAGCTCGTGGATGAAGCACCTGTGCGCCAGTGAGAGGTACCGGACCTGATATAATGTTTGGCAGCCTACTCAGCAAACCCCAAAATACAACACTGTATTCTCTACTGATGACGGTTAATAAACCAGAATCACGTGTCTAGAGATCAGCACTAACTGCGCCAACCTTGGCGAAACACTCGAAAATATCGGAGCGAGCTACAAGAGACTGCATTTACCAGAATGCCAGGGGCGAACCTTGCCTGAGAGGTCAGCGGTGTGCTCCCACATCCTGTTGTCTATTTAAAGTACTCCCGTGAGTCATTGAGCTGACGAGCTCGTGGATGAAGCACCTGTGCGCCAGTGAGAGGTACCGGACCTGATATAATGTTTGGCAGCCTACTCAGCAAACCCCAAAATACAACACTGTATTCTCTACTGATGACGGTTAATAAACCAGAATCACGTGTCTAGAGATCAGCACTAACTGCGCCAACCTTGGCGAAACACTCGAAAATATCGGAGCGAGCTACAAGAGACTGCATTTACCAGAATGCCAGGGGCGAACCTTGCCTGAGAGGTCAGCGGTGTGCTCCCACATCCTGTTGTCTATTTAAAGTACTCCCGTGAGTCATTGAGCTGACGAGCTCGTGGATGAAGCACCTGTGCGCCAGTGAGAGGTACCGGACCTGATATAATGTTTGGCAGCCTACTCAGCAAACCCCAAAATACAACACTGTATTCTCTACTGATGACGGTTAATAAACCAGAATCACGTGTCTAGAGATCAGCACTAACTGCGCCAACCTTGGCGAAACACTCGAAAATATCGGAGCGAGCTACAAGAGACTGCATTTACCAGAATGCCAGGGGCGAACCTTGCCTGAGAGGTCAGCGGTGTGCTCCCACATCCTGTTGTCTATTTAAAGTACTCCCGTGAGTCATTGAGCTGACGAGCTCGTGGATGAAGCACCTGTGCGCCAGTGAGAGGTACCGGACCTGATATAATGTTTGGCAGCCTACTCAGCAAACCCCAAAATACAACACTGTATTCTCTACTGATGACGGTTAATAAACCAGAATCACGTGTCTAGAGATCAGCACTAACTGCGCCAACCTTGGCGAAACACTCGAAAATATCGGAGCGAGCTACAAGAGACTGCATTTACCAGAATGCCAGGGGCGAACCTTGCCTGAGAGGTCAGCGGTGTGCTCCCACATCCTGTTGTCTATTTAAAGTACTCCCGTGAGTCATTGAGCTGACGAGCTCGTGGATGAAGCACCTGTGCGCCAGTGAGAGGTACCGGACCTGATATAATGTTTGGCAGCCTACTCAGCAAACCCCAAAATACAACACTGTATTCTCTACTGATGACGGTTAATAAACCAGAATCACGTGTCTAGAGATCAGCACTAACTGCGCCAACCTTGGCGAAACACTCGAAAATATCGGAGCGAGCTACAAGAGACTGCATTTACCAGAATGCCAGGGGCGAACCTTGCCTGAGAGGTCAGCGGTGTGCTCCCACATCCTGTTGTCTATTTAAAGTACTCCCGTGAGTCATTGAGCTGACGAGCTCGTGGATGAAGCACCTGTGCGCCAGTGAGAGGTACCGGACCTGATATAATGTTTGGCAGCCTACTCAGCAAACCCCAAAATACAACACTGTATTCTCTACTGATGACGGTTAATAAACCAGAATCACGTGTCTAGAGATCAGCACTAACTGCGCCAACCTTGGCGAAACACTCGAAAATATCGGAGCGAGCTACAAGAGACTGCATTTACCAGAATGCCAGGGGCGAACCTTGCCTGAGAGGTCAGCGGTGTGCTCCCACATCCTGTTGACAAATGAAGCGGCGTTTCATGAAGCCCGTTTCAAAGCACATGCTTGTGGCGCGCCGCTGCGCACTCCCGCAAGGCATATGCCGCCAGAAGCACGAGTATGTGCTTTGAAAAAGAGCTACACGACGGCTAAAGGTCTCCTATGCAGCGCATGCACGCTGCGTAGGCGAGACCTAAAAAGACTAGTTGTTAATCTGTCACCCAGTAGACTCACTGAAACAGAGGAGAAAATACAACAGAAAGATGGGCTTTGTGCCCACACCGAAAATTGATAAATTTCAGAGAAACTTAACTACACAACTTTTCGCAAAATACACCTAAAAGCGTTTTTTTATAGAAAACCTGCAATCTCTCTACATTCACTCCCAATACTGGCATGATACCTCACGAACTGTAGACTTTTGAACAGGCTGTTCTTAAAGAGATAAGGAACAACTGTCGTGAGCAGAGCTTTCACAATATGTCCAAGTTAGAACTAAGAGCAGTCAGGGCTCTGGTTAAACAGATTACAATAAAACAGGGGGGTGTAACTGTGAATATGTCCACAATGGATTACGAGAACGAATGTTTGTGACAACTATCTGATCGAAAATATTACACTCATCAACCTAGGCCCCACGGCACGTTTGAAGACACAAATAATGTCTATGGTATCTCCCACTGAAACACAAGAGTGGATCACTAAAAATGAAGCAGACTTTTTGGTTAATAAACATCCCAGGATCCCATACTTTCACCCACTTCCAAAGATTCACAAGGGATTTTCCCCACCTCCAGGCAGACCCATTGTCTCAGGGATCAATTCACTTCTGGAACTGTTATTTAGGTTCTGTGACTATTTTCTACAACCTCTGGCAAGAAAGACTATGTACAGGACACAAGAGATATAATGAATGTAATTGAATCTACCAATGATACACGCCAGATAGACCTTCTGGTCACCCTGGACGTGGAATCACGTTACACTAATATTCCCCAGGGAGCAACCGTAGAGGTAATAGAGAATGTTCTACTAACAGAAGAGTGGACATCAGCCCCACTCATCATTTTCATCATAGAGTGTGCTATTATAGCCCTCACAGATCATTTTTTAAAACATGGAACACAAGTGTACCAACAAACGCAAGGTACTTCCATGGGGAGTACCTTCGCCCCAAGCTTAGCCTGCCTCTACATGTCACAGTTTGAGGAACAATATATCTTTTGTACCAATGATCCATACGATACAAATATCCTTGTATGGCGGCGCTATATAGATGATATGCTCATCTTTTGGAAAGGAGATAGCACTACTTGTGAGGCCTTCTGAACTTGGGTGAACACTTTGAACCCATACCAGGAACTTTCCAAAACCATTACAGACGAAAAACTACCTTTCCTTGATCTCATGATTAAACAAGTAGGTAATGAGTTAAAAACCAACAGACAAACAGCATGTTACTTTATGGGAGCCACCATCTCAAAGCCTTACGAGAGAATTTACCATAAGGACAGTTTTTAATGCCGCAGCGTAACTGCAACACAATACAAGACTTTGACACTGAAGCTCAATGTTTGTCTACGAATCTGGAGACTAGATAGTATCTCACATTGCATGAGAACGACACGCAAGCGTGCGAGGAACTGCAACAGGGACACGTTGCTTGAACCACGAACAAGACAACATGAAGACATGCGTAACCACATACACACCACAATCAAAGTGTAGTGTAGCTCCTATTTCCCTAATAGGCTCTGCGCATTGGAATAATATCCCCTATAGGTTTGACATAGGACTAAGGTCAGTATGTCCCTATCGAGTATATTAAACTTAATTACTTGTGCCAGCTAGCTCAGAGGCCACTAGAAACTCCTTGACAAACAAGGGAGTAGTTTCTGGCAGCCGCAAAACATGACAACTTTGTTTCCCTTTAGAATCAGAACGTGTCCCAGAGTCGTGGAAACAATAGATAACTATTTCACTCAGCTCAATCGTGCATGCTTAGTTTTCCTCAAAGTTACACAGAAAGAATAGACGGGCGTTTCAATAAAAGGTTTATTGAACAGTCTTGTTTCTGGTGTAAGTAAAATGTGCTGTTACGATCACAAAACAGTATGCAAGATAAATAATGTACAGCGTAAGCAGTAGAAATAAATAATACTGTGCTAGCATGATCTTTAGTAGATATTCATTTACATAAATAACAGACTAAAAAATGCGAGTACTCATATGATGCGTTTCTAAGCTAGTTCTACCCCAATGTACCTAACCTAGGTGTAGGGAGAGGTATGAAGTAGGTGAAGTATTCCTCACTATGGTATACTAAGAGTATGTTAAGTCTAGTATGCCTAGAGTCCCTCTAGGTTCTAGTCAGCCGAATACCTTAAGAATGAGAGAGGTGGGAATCTCTTGCCAGACTCGAACTCCAACACCCCGCGAGGGAAGTCAGATCACTGGAAGCTGGACTCTCTGCGTGCAGGGATGACAGCGTCTTCTCAGTGCGTCAGGTCGGGAAACGGGCTCCTCTGAAGTCGAGGTCTCCTCTGATTTACAAGGGCTAGGGAAGGTATATTTATACCTGAGAGGTACCTCAGAGTGTTAGCATTGACGTGAATCGGACAGCGGAAGACGTCATGAATGAACCCCTAAGGTAGAACGGTTCATGCATAATAGATGAGTCCTTGAAGAAATCAATAGTCCTGTGCTAGGGAAACTCCCGAAGCCTAAGGGTCTGTTCTTCAAGAACTGGTTGTGACGTTAGGGTGGACGGATGTCTGAGACCATGCCTGTATTTGGAGTGCACGGTTTAATGCCTAAATAAGGACTGGGATTTCATGCCTATATAAGGGCAGGGTGAATTGTGCCTATATAAGGACATGATACAGGAAAGCCTGTGTATGGACACCCTAAGAGGAATACAACAAAAGCGAATAAGTAATATCACTAAAAAACACTGGTACGCATTCAAACGAACCTCTAATTTGATAAACATGTTAATACATGCACAACCACAAGATTTAAAGGGACCAAGACCTTTATGGGACCTTCCCCCGGTAAAGGGACACTTTCCCTGTGGGTCATGTGTGGCTTGTACCTACACAGAGTACAAGAGCGGTACGATTAAAGCGGTACAATTAAATACTGATTTGATTTGGAAACAGAAAACGCAAACCAAGTGCAATTCAAAGAACTGTATCTATTTGATCACGTGCCCGCGTGGCAAGCAATATGTAGGGATGACCACACAACCAGTCAAATTAAGAGTCAATGAACATCGCAGCACTATATGCCACAAAAAAAAAAATCAAACATGAAAAGAAGCGTGCATTTTTTTTAACGTGGGCCATGCACCAGATGATTTACGGTGGACGGTGCTGGAAGCACATCCAAATACGAATCAGAAAGCCCTTTTTAGAAGGGAACAGCAATGGATATTTCGTCTGTCCTCCAATGCTGATGGTCTCAATGATGAGATCCCATGGAACGAGATACATTTTTGAGGATCATGATCCCCCTGACATTTGAAGGACAGATGGACTCTGGATAACTACATGTCACTGATAAAAAAACAAAAAAACACAGTTAACATAGAGGGGAATATACTAATTAAACTTTCACTTTGTGAGAATAAACATCGTCCCAAGAATTTCAGATCAATAGGGGACTTCATACCACTAAACTGGCCTTCCATATGAAACCATACCGTGGGGAGCCTCTAGCACATATTGGGTATTATGACCATAAATGATTGAGACACAGTCGGGTCTCCTAACCCTCGTTCACCATATAATGACCACATCATGGAGATAATTCCCATGGCCCCTACATCACGGCTGCTTTCTTATCAGCAGGAGCAATTAACTCCCTCACACCCAACTAGAACTACAAGATGGCGACTGGTTAGATACTCCTGCGGGAGGCTACATTGGGTCTAGTTGCAGCACGTGCATCTATTTTCCCAGCACGGCACGTGAATCCTATTCACGTAATGGGACTTTGGATAAAAGGCCAAACACTGGCTCCCTACCGGCACTTCCAAGTCAGCGGAGTGAGGGTAAGTCGTCCCTTGAAAAGTGATATTGGACACGGAGTATGAAAAACGAAAGATAATGGGCTCCCATACTCTGAGAGAGGTTGGTAGTTTACACCCATCTCTCTTAGACTTAATTATGTTTTACCCGACTTGGTTTTCTGTGTTTTTAGCACGCAAATTGGCGTGCTGCTACGTTTGACTCAAGGAGTTCTGGACACCAGAATAGGGCGAGTTAAACTACAATCGCAGTGTTTGGAACTCTATGTTATATGTTTCACATGTTTTGTGTGGTGTTTGTCTCTTCCTACTTGTATCAATGGTAGTCGCCTCAGATTTGGCATGGTTTGCAGTCTAATGCATGCATTTTATCACAGTTTGCAGTCTAATGCATGCATTTTATCACTGTTTACAGGCATGTAACTGCTAATAAGTGCCTGATGAATTTTTAATGTAGATTTCTAAACTATAGGTCGATTTTCAGAACAACTTTAGAAACCCAGAGAGGTACGTGTGATTGGGAGTTTACAGAGAATTCACTAACCAATACTCTAATCACTATGTAGATTAGGTTACTCAGGTCCTGATGAATAGCTGCCAGATCATTTATATCACTACTTAAAGCTTGAAACGTGCTCACCCAGTAGCCATCTTAGACGATTAGTTCTAGCAGATAATGCCACTATTTTTAATATAGTCAGGAAGACGGTCATTAAAAAGTCTTTCATGGGAGTACCCCTTGCCCTATTTTAAATATTGCACTTACACTTATACACAAAGCACTCCAAACTACACCAATACCCATACACCCAGCCTTCACAGATGGCTTATTAAAAGATCTTCGGTAAGGTGCCCCCTTGAGGGTGTCTGTCAGGCACTGCAGCGCCAGCCTGACGTGGAGCAAAAGTGTGATGATGAAGCATGACACCTACCTAGGTGTGTGAAGGAGATTGTTCCTAAGGAGACATGCTCGCTGCTGAACCCTTAGGGCTTGTCTGACCTGAGTAGAAACCTTTCCTCCTCTTCTTAAAAGGAACTGCATACTCCCTTGGTCTTCAACCACAGTTATTTTGATGGTGTATTATATTACTAATTCTTTAACACAAGCATGGAGTGGGCTTTGCCTTAGTTCCACCCAGAGGAGTATTCCTCTTTCACCTCATGCTAATATATGGTGATGTATTATTCCACTTTCAAAGAAGCATTTCCATTAGAATGCACAAGGCACTATTCTACATCTGAACAATAAATTAAACTATGAGGCTTGTCACATTCAGTTCTTTCTCTCCTATATGCATTCTACAAAGAAAGCAATATTTTTCTGCTGCTTTGCAAGCATTGGAAAGTCACTAGGGCAGGCTTTAATGTTATACAATACAGGTGTGTATATAATGCATACAAACAGCATTTGCAAATACCTGTGTTTACATTTGTTGATGCATTAAAGCCAGATCTATTGGTTTTCCCAATGCTTGCTAGGGTAGTTTAAGATCTGTATTAATGGAATGTTTTGTTTCCATATAGTGTGATTACTTAAAGTACTACAGTAAACCTGAATTTAACTCAATTAAGAGGAAAACCTAGGATGTGGAGATGAACACAAACGTTTTGCAGATGTTTTAATGAGACAAAGAGGGGCTTGATTTGAACACTCAGTCTTTGCGCTACAATCGGATCAGCACTGGATATGGGCACCCTGTTACAACTTGTGTGGCACGTCCACAAAGAAAACGAATGAACGCTGCCATATGGTCTGGTGGTTACCCGTTGGTGAGAGATGATCCTGGAAAAATGTGCATGAAGAAATATATGCACGTTGTAGGAAAGCGGGTTTCTGATGCAGTAAACCCCCCCCCACTTTTTGCCAGACTACTGATTCACTTTGACTTGATGTGCCCTGGGTCCCTGCCAATCAGGTTCCCAGGGCCTGTGTTCCTTCCCCAAACCTAACACAATTGGCATCCCTGGCCACAGGTCAGCCCCTGGTAAATGGTACCCCAGGTACCCAGGGCACTGTGACCAGGGAAGACCTCTAAGGGCTGCAGCACTAATTGTGCCACCCTTAGAGGCCCTGTACCTTTACACACACACACTGCCTTTGCATGCTGTGTGTTTTGGTGCAGAACAAAGTGTCATGGCACACATCCCTGTGTGCCATGCCTACAACCCACTGCCCTGGCATAGATCAGTCACCCCTCTAGCTGGGTGCCCTATACCAGTGGTGAGGGTACAGGTGCATGAGCCCTGTACCCCTACAGTGTCTAAGTCCATTCTTAGACATTGTAAGTGCAGTGCTGCCATTAAGAGTATATGGTGCTGGGAGCTTGTCATTACGAACTCCACAGCACCACAATGGCTACACTGAAAACTGAGAAGTTTGGTATCAAACTTCTCAGCACATTAAACCCACACTGATGCCAGTGTGGGATTTAATGTAAAATGTACACATGTAATGTAAAATGCACACAGAGGGCATCTTAGAGATGCCCCCTGAAAAACGACCAGCCTCTGGTGGGTTCCCTGACTGGTACACACCAGCCTGCCACCACAAGACATGTTTCTGGACCCCTAGGGTGGGAGCCTTCGCTCCCTGAGCCCAGAAACAAAGCCTTTCCTGGGCAGAGGTGTTCACACCTCCCCCAGGCCAGGAAGAGCCATCTGTGGCAGGGAAGCTTCAAAGGCCTGGCAGCCTTTGTAATGCGACCCCCAGCCTCTCTTGTTAGCAGGAGCAGACCCCCTTCCTGTCTCCCCTCCTTTTCGGCAGGAAGACAGGTGGGAAAAACTAGCCAGCCCAGAAGGTGTGCCCACCTCTGCCAACTCCACCCCTTAGGTGGGGGAGGCGAGGTGAAGCCCTCTCTTCAGTGCTTGCCATCTTGCAGATGGCAGGCACTCCCCAATCAGGACTAGGGGTTGTGCTCACTCCCCCACGTGGGGTGAGCACACCAAGGGTGTAGTCACCCTAAGGTCAGTAGCCCATTGGCTACTGACCTCAAGACCCCTAAAACGCCCCCTAAATACAGTATTTAGGGGGCAGCCCTGAACCAGAAAAGCAGATCCAGCCAAAAAACCAAGAAGAAAAGAAGGACTGAACAGCCGTGCAGCAGCCAACAAGAGGAAGACGCCCACTGACTTGGCCCCAGCCCTAACGGCCTGTCTCCCCCTCGAACCTGCTCCTGCGAAATCCCGGTGTGTCCTGCAGCCAGCAACCTCAAAAACCCCGGAGGACCTGCCTGCCTTCACTTCCAAAGACTGCTTCTCCCGTGAACACCGGATTTGTTCAACTGCAACCTCTGGCTCCGGCCGGACACCGCGGATCCGCCCTACTCTGCACCCGCCGTCCACGGCCCGAGCTCGAGTGGGCAAACACCTCGAGGAGGTCACCCTGGCGATCCTGAACCGAGATCCGGCGACCACTGACCTGCCTCAAGCCTCCAGCCGACGCCTGCAGCCTAAATCCAGAAGGCCCCCCTAACTGCGACCAGGAGCTGGTAAGAAGATCCCCAAAAGGCACCCCTACACCCGACGCCCCAGGGCCTTGTGTGCCCAAACCGACGGTGCCTAACCAACCCCTAACTTCCCAACTTACCTCTCGAAGTGGTGGTCGCACCCAGAAGTCCTTAGTCTCCCTGCCTGCAGTGCTTTTGCAAACCGGAGGTTCTCCATTGGAAACAGGGCATCCGACCTCGAAACAGCACCCTGCACCCAGCCGCCCTAGTGCCGCTGAGGGTGCACCTTTGGTGCTAATCTGTTTCCCCATTTGCCCTGAGCTAAAGTCCAGGAGCTTTGCTCCCACAACCCAGTGGCTAGCTTGCCAGCAGCCACCAACCGGAGGCCCCCTATCCCCCATTGGATAACATTGGGCCTCAACACTCTGCACCCGGCCGCCCTAGTGCCGCTGAGGGTGTAACAAGAGTGCATCACTGACCCTGGGGGATCCCTGAGTCTAACCCCAGAACCTCAACTCCAAAGACCGATTACTTACCTAAAAACCGATAACCATATTTTCCTCCATAGGATAACATTGACACTTTTTCCTGAAAAAGTTTCTAAGTGTGGGGTTTTGAAACCTAAAGAAATTCTTGAAAATTGTACGATTTAACAAAAACGTTTTTACTTACCTGTTTACAGGACATGTCCCAGTGCTGCATCCAGGCATACAGCACGGAGTAAGAAAAGTAATCCAAAAGTAACTTACCTGCTATTTTACTGAAAATCCCATTGAAGTCTATGTACTGTATTTACAAGTGATTGCATTTCTCTGAAACAATACTGTAAGTCAAACCATAGTACATTTACAATTGCAATTGAACTGTTTTACAATCAGCATTTACTACTGTAAAGTATTTATTGCTTACCTGTGCCAGGCTTGCTTGGTTCTAGAAATAAAAACTAAAAGAATATTTTTATACAAAAACAATTGGTCTGAAGTTCAGGCTGTGTGTGTGTGTGTGTGTGTGTGTGAATTCATTTGCTGACTGAGTGTACAACAAATGCTTAACACTGTCTTCTGATACTGCCTTACTGCTCGACCACACTACCACAAATAGAGAGTAAGGTTCTATCTAACTTTGCCTCTGCCTACCTTTGGGGTTCCACTGGACTCTGTGCACACTATACCTCACTTTGGTATAGTATATACAGAGCCAGCTTCCTACACACGTTTCTTATTCTTTAGCAGAGTGGTGGACTGCAAGATGTGGAAGCGGGGATTAATTCCCGCAATGAATACGCACTACATTTCCCATGACTCCTAATGGTTTTGTAGGCGTTCGGAACCACGTTGTAACATTGTCTGTACCGGAAAAGATAAAGCGGGGTCAGCACGCATACTGGTGCAGATTATTCGTTTGGAAACCTGTGATACATCGAAGAGCCTTTCAAGGATTCTGCTGGTTCCGGTGGGGTAAGGGTGTTTGTGGACACCTTTTAGTCATACAGATTTGTTTACTACTGATTACTGAGCTCAAAGAACGAAATGAGTTCAGACTTTTGTTTCTTTAGGCTGAGCTGCCTTGCATAGGTCTTAAGGAGACCGGATTATAAATGCTTCTCAAAGTGGGTGGTGTGTACGAAAAAGCCCATGTGGGTTGATATTCTTCAAAAGTTTCCAGTGGAATTGATGCAAAAATGACTGACAAATTTGTGCTAAGTTGCTTTATTTTATACAAACCTTTGGAAATACTGGGAATTTCCATATTATTATTGCATACCAGTCGGTTTCAGTTTCCATATAAACCAGAACTATTCAGAGCAAAGTATACAACCTAAGTTTGGATATTCAGTGCGAACGTTGAGCTGATTGAGGTTTGCGCTATGATCATTAATATGCCCATCACGCTGTGTTTTATTTATGAAAGTATTTCTGGCCATTTTTAACAGGGGCACCTAGAGTTCTGGTTGTTGGATTCTCCCTCCTGTGATATGAGGCTGATATATTGTATAGGAAGGTTGTATTTAACATTCACAACTAAGAGGAAGCCCTGGGACGGGTGGACCCAGCCGTGACCATCGAGCGGCGTGAGGTCCCTGGGTAGGTCCCTCTGCCACCCCCTGCCCCAATTCACTTTGGTATCTCTTGGTGCTGTCTTTGGGCCCTCTGCTGTGGAGACCCCTCTTGCTGCCCTTGGAATTGGCCGCGGCTGTGCTGCCTCCGGGGTGCTGTGGCACCGGGGGAGTGGGTGTCCGGCCGCATCCATCGAGCGGCGTGAGGTCCTAGGTGAGGGCCTTCGCCGCCACCCCCCCTCTGCCCCCCCCGCATTGCTCCTGTGGCTCCTGACGTGGACAGTGGGTCCTTCAGCGCAGCGGCCCCGGCCTCCGAGGCCGGCCTTCTATTACGTCGCCTCTGGTGGGAGTGCAGTCCCGGGGAGGTGGAATTGGCCGCATGTAGCGAGCGGCGTGAGGTCCTGGAAGGAGCCTCCTCCGCCATCCCCCTGCCCCCGAACTGCTCTTGTGGCGCCTGGCGTGGTCTGTGGATCCTGGTGCGGAGGCCCTGGGGTCGGACCTCTGTGTTGTGGCTCCCGGTGTGGGGTCTCACCTGGGGAAGTGGAACCGGCCGCATGTACTGAGCAGCGTGAGGTCTTGAAAGGGCTTCCTCCACTGCCCCCTGTGGCTGTCTGGCTCCGGGGCCTTCCGGAGCGGACCGTGGGCTCCCCGCTACAGAGACCTTGGTAAGAGGCACGTCGGGCCCCCTGGCCTGTTGGGTGGCGGCCATGGGTCGAGACAAGCCAACCAAAACCCCGGCCACCCAGACTAAAATGGACCGTTTCACCACCATGGACTCCGGGGCGACTGGGGGAAGCGCGGATAAGGACGCCCCACCTGCTGCGGACCTATCTACCATCCTTCAGGCTATCCATGCCTCACAGTCCTCCGTGGAGGGCAAGATTGCTGAGGTCCGGGTTGATGCGACTCATACGGCAGGACCTTCGGAACGCCACGGCCCGGATTAGAGAAACCGAATCCCGAATTTCCACTGTGGAAGAAGACGTTCAGCAACTTAAGGGACAAGTCGCTCGTGTCCAATCTCACACCCAGGAGCTACATCGGCGGGCAGAGGACGCAGAAAACAGGTCCCGCCGCAACAACCTTCGCCTGGTGGGATTTCCGGAGGGGGCGGAATAAGGCCGTACGGCGGACTTTATGGAGAAGTGGTTGCGCTCATGGATCCCCGAGGGCTCCCTCTCCCAGTGGTTCGCGAGCGAGCGCACCGCTCCCTTGCTCCTAAGCCGCCCCCGGGGGCACCCCCCAGACCGGTCATAATGCGAATCCTCAATTTTAAAGACCGTGACTCTGTCCTGGCCGAGGCCCGCAAGCAGCAACACCTCAAATATGACAATCATGCGATCATGATCTTCCCTGACTATACTCGCGAGGTCCAGGGTCAGCGCCGCTCGTTTGGGGAAGTCAAGCAGAAGCTGCGTGCTCTTAACATACAATACAGGTTCCTCTTCCCGGAGCGCTTGCGAGTGGTGTTCTCCAACAAGACCCTATTCTTTGACACCCCTGAGGAGGCCTGGATTTGGGCCACGGAGGAGCGCCCCTGCGGGCCAGTGACCAAAATCAATCACCCGTGGGTGCGGCTGGTGGGTGCGCCCGACAGGAGACCCCTGCCCCCCGGCCTCAGCGCAACCGTTCACGTAGGCGCCGTGGCCAGAGGAGAGCCTGCTCGGATTCCCCGCTGGGCCCCTCTCGGCAGCCGACGCCGCTCCCTGGAGAACCCCTGGTCATGCGGCGGTCTGGCTCCTCCGGCCGCCTAGACCCGGGGGGTGCTTCGCCTCGACCATCGCTGCTGGACCTGCCGAATACAGATCTCTCACGTAGCCCAACGCTTCTCACGGGCCCTGCAGGAGCTTGTCTCTGCCTGCCGGGCATAGCTCCGCGGCCGGAGGCGGCACATCGGCTCACCACTACTTAAATTCCCGACGGACTGGATTATGCACATCCGGCTAGGAGGAGGGGTCCTCCACGCTTCCCCATTCCCAAGCGTTCTAGTTTGGTCTTTTGTTAGTTCTTCACTGTTAGGGCGACAGATGCTTCCGTTCCTGAAGTATAGGGTGGGGGCTGGGGAGGGGGGACCGTTGTCCCGAGTTCTATTGTTTGTTTTTTGTTATTTCTTGCACCAGCGCTTCCGCTTAGCTGTGAAACGACCATACAGTGATAGACATTGTAATTCTATGCCTGTTACCCCGCACACTTGTACTACCACGCTCCCTGCCCGCGCCGGGTGCTCGACTACTTGCCCAGCCTCCCCATGCCTGACGGTCGTTCCGGAGTGACATCCCTTCATGTTATGTCCTGGAATGTGAACGGCCTCTAAGATAAGGTTAAGCGTACTGTGGTCCTGTGTTATGCCCAGCGACACAACGTAGATGTATTGATGCTTCAGGAGACCCACCTGGTAGGCAACCACTGTCCCTTTCTGGCGCGCTATGGCGGGATTTGGCACTCTGGTTTTACCCGTGGCTCTCGGGGGTGGCGGTCCTGATACGCCGCGCTCTTCCATTTGTGGCGCGTAAAGTAATACATGATCCGGGGGGCTGCTTTGTCATCTTGGAAGGGAACATTGGGAACCAATCCCTCAATCTGATAGCTGTGTACTCCCCCCTCCCCCCTCTCTGCTGTC
Source organism: Calotriton arnoldi (assembly GCA_963921515.1). Classification (NCBI taxonomy): domain Eukaryota; kingdom Metazoa; phylum Chordata; class Amphibia; order Caudata; family Salamandridae; genus Calotriton; species Calotriton arnoldi. The sequence goes on along the minus strand of CAWUFW010001083.1, from coordinate 2,533,751 downwards.
CTCCACACTTCAGCATCTTGCTCCTCTAATGGCTGCCCTAACCCCGGGGACGACTGTTGTTGGGAGGGGACTTCAATGCAGTTATGGACCCAGGCCTTGACACTGCTGCGGCCCCTTCGGTCTCTCGGGTTTCCCAATCCGCGCTCCTTTCGAACTGGGCTGCGACTCTGGGCCTCGGAGACGCCTGGAGACTGGCACCCGACCACTCGTATGTACACTCACACATCAGCCTCCCATCACATGCATGCCAGACTGGACTATCTTTTCCTTCCGGCCCTGGACTGTCGGTCAATCCAGGCCGTCACCATCCTTCCCAGGGGCTTATCAGATCACTCCCCAGTATCTATGCAGATAAGCAGCCTCCCGGCGTCTTCGCGCCCGATCTGGCGGCTAAACGCCTGGTTTCTCCAGGACAAAGACTTCCGGAAACACATGGGGGACGAACTCCGTCAATGCTTCGTCACTAATCAGGGCTCGGTCTCGTCTCCTGGTACTTTATGGGAGGCCAGTAAGGTCACCATCCGTGGCTTTGCCAAAGGCCAACTCAAACTCCAACGTACGAAACTTGATGCCCGTCTCACACTTATGGAGGCTCAGGCTGCCCAGCGTGAAGCCCACCCGCCAGGGGAGAGAACAGAGGCCCAGGATCGGAAACTGACATTTTTGAGGGATGAGATCAAACAGGCCTCCATGGAGTCCGCTAAGCTGCTATGGAGGTCCTCTGTGGCGCGAGTGTATGGATGGGGAGATAAAAATGGGAAGCTCTTGCATCGTTTAGCCACCTATCCCATGGCTAACCTTATTATCCCTGAAGTGATTGAGTCCCACGGGGAGATCCATCGCACCCCCACGGCGGTGGCCCAGTGCTTTGCCTCATACTACGCCACTCTATACTCTGTCCAGCCTCCAGACCTCACACTCTCAGAGCTCCTCAGGCGTGAAAGGTTCCCCCTCCCGCGGCTCAGTGACACTGAGGCAGAGGACCTAGATCTCCCGATTACTCCGGAAGAAATTAATGAGGCTATCTCCCGCATGGCTGCGGGTAGGACACCGGGACCAGACAGACTCCGGCAGGAATTTTACGCGTCCTACCGAGATACGCTGGTTCCCCACTTCTTAGCAATGTATCATGAGGCGGCGGACCGTGGCTCCTTCCATCCTGAGACGGACCTGGCCACTATGGTAGTGATTCCCAAGTCTCAGCCTCCCTCGGCCCACTGCTCTGATTATCGCCCCATCTCCCTCATTAATTCGGAGCTCAAAATATTTGCCTCGGTCCTGGCGAACCGCATACGTCCTTATCTGGATAAGCTGGTCCAGATGGACCAATGCGGATTCATGCCCTCCCGGGGAACCAGGCACTGCCTCAAACGGCTCCACCTCGCTTTGGCGAATCGACAACAACTGACCCCCTATCTCTCTTTGCTCCTCGTGGACTTTGAGAAAGCATTTGATTCAGTTGATTGGCGATATCTGGAGGCAGTGTTGTTGGAGATGGGATTTGGGACCCCCTTTCGTAACTTGGTCAGGACACTCTACTGCAAGCCGCGAGCCCAGGTGATGGTCAATGGCGCCCTTTCACGCCCCTTCCCCATTGGGAGGGGCACGAGGCAGGGTTGCCCCCTTTCGCCCCTCCTATTTGCGTTAGCGATGGAGCCCTTTGCTTCTCTTATCCGCACCGATCCGCTTCTCACGGGATGGCAATGGCCCGGTCTGGCAGAGGACAAGATTGCCCTTTACGCTGATGACGTTCTGATATTTTTGTCAGACCCAGCTCGATCGGGACCCCGTTGTCTCCGAGCCCTGCGCCTTTTTGAACGAGTCTCCGGCCTCCGACTGAACACTGCCAAATCGGTCCTGGTCCCCCTCGATCTATCGAGAGAGTGCTTCGATTGCCAGTCGATTCCTCTTCGGCGGCAGTCGTTCAAGTATTTGGGGATCTGGGTGGCCCTCCTTCCCGACCTCGCCTGGTCTCTCAACGTCACTCCTCTGGTGAAACGGGTTTGTGCCGACCTCCTTAAATGGCAAGCGCTGCCGCTGAACCCTATGGGCAGAATAGCCCTTTTTAAAATGACGGTTCTGCCCCGATTTCTCTATATACTTCAGAACACACCCCTCTCCTTCTCACGGTCCTGGTTCCGGGAGATGGACGGTATGGCCACTAAATTCCTGTGGGGAGGTCGGAGACCGAGGCTGGCCCTCACCCAGTGCAGGATACCGCCCTTGGACGGTGGGTTGGGAATGACGAACCTGTATTTATATTATTTGGCAACTCGGCTCCTTACCGTGCACGACTGGTTTAATGGTGGCTGGTCGGACCCGGCATACCGCCTGGAGCTGCATAACTTGGGTCTCTCCAACATTCAGGGGATGCTATACGGAACCGCTATATCCCGTGCTCTGCCTAAGGTCACGCGCGGGGTGCTTTTGGCCTGGCGAGCATCCCTGCACCACACCCACTGGTCGGGCAAAATAACCTGATATACCCCACTGTGGTGCGGAACATGGCTCAGGGACGTTGCCGCTCTTTCTGGTTTCAGAGTCTGGGATCTCATTGGGATTTCACAGCTTGGGGATGTATGGGGTGGGAGCCACGTACGTGATTTCCTGGATCTGCAGGCTCGGTTCTCCCTCCACACCTCCCAGTTTTACTGCTACCTACAGCTGCGCCACGCCCTCCACACCCATATCTCAGAGGGGACCTCCTTACCCGAATATAGCCCACCTGAAGCCCAGGTCATGACTGGTAATCTGAGGAAAAGGGGGGGGGGGGGATTTCCCGTATCTATCGTTCCCTCACAAATAACACCCCCAACTCCCTCTCCCATCTCCGGGACAAGTGGGAGGGCTGGCTTGGATCCCTGGACGATGCTGATTGGAGGGATGCGCTAATGGCTCCCAAAACAGTCACAGCTTCAGCGCGGCTCCGGTTAGTTCAAGTATACTACTTACACACAGCGAAGGAGCGACCAATGTATGCGGCCCGAGGCTGCCCCAAAACGTTTCGAAGGGTGTGGGGCAAATGGGTCGGTGTGGTAGAGGACTGAACATTCCTGATGATCACTTATGGACTTGGGTGCGGACAATGTTGCTTGCTACTCATATGTTGAATTGTACATGCTGGGGTATCGATAATTTTTTGTCACTTATGTAATGATCACTGTACTAAGAGCTGGTATTGTTTTCCTTTGCTGCAATTTATAAAACCAATAAAAAAACTTGATAAAAAAAAAACATTTACAACTAGCTCTCTAGGAATATTCTATGACAGGTGTGTATAGAAATCTTTTGTCCTGGTTTTTTCAGCCCACATATATGAAGTAAACAAAATCTAAAACTAGAGAAAAAAAAAGCAATGCATGATGAAATGAGAATGGCGCATCCACTATAATATTGTGGAAGTTATCTTTTGTTGCAGGTACATATGGTTGTAAATAAGCAAAGAAATATAAGAGAGAAAGATTGTGGAAGTTTCAAGAAATAATACATGGTCTTATATTGCTTTGCTATTTTTCAGGTCTCCTTCCCCACTGTTCCCTCCCTTACCTGACCTGATCACCTCAATGTTCTGTACTGTAATAGTAATCAGAAACTTGGGGTGTCGAGAGGTGGACCCACTCTGAGCAATGAACCAATCCTGAGAGGCACCTTTAGCAGATGACAACTACTGCGGCCATGAACTTGGTGAAAACTCGATCCATAAGCGTTAGGCCAAACGGCATAGCTTCAAACAAAAGTGTTTGTATACCCCTTTGTTGCAAAACATTTTAGAAACTTCATATGGCAACAACTGAATGGAACATGATACTATGCAATCTGAAGATCCATTGGGGAAGTGCCTTTGACACTACTTATTTCATTATTCTTCTAAAAGGGTTGCATCTTTCTTGGCGTTTGAGCACTATGGGTGCTTAAGTTTGTTCTTTCTTTCTGCTGGGTTTGACAGCATAGTGCAGATAACTTTACAAGCGCTTAGCGACCAAGTGCTTATCCTAGATGACCTTATAAGTAACCTGTATTTTACCCGGGTTCTTGAGTGTTGAAAATTATGAGACCTAATATATAAGGCACCAGTTTGACCAGCTAATGTGAAGAACAGCAGTGATCTTGTTAGTGGACTTGTAGATGTCGCCATTTTGAGTTTTCATAAGTCGTTACTCGTCTTGCTGTCATTGGTTGTCGAGGTGATCCAATGCGTTAACCGATGAAGTGGCACTTTTTAGTAAAAAGATGTATACAATGGATCAGACGATATCAAGCAAATAAAACAATATTATTCCTAGCGGCTGGTTCATCAATCTTTAAAGAATCTCAAATCAGGCTAAATAAATTTCAACCCACTATTCTATGAACGTATCACTGACTAACATATCTAGGCTAGACAGTTTTGGCAATATTAAAATATCTAACTAGGTTTACTTTGTGGGCTAAAGGAGTATTAAACACCTCTAGATTATGACCAGTTATACTACAATTATAGTCATCTAACAGTAGCGCAGCTCCTGGACTTTACCCCTTCCTTTGTCTTTTTATGATGCGTATCCTGCTAGTTGGCCTTTGTATATTGGAAAATTTAACCAGTAATCCTTGGGTCACAACGCTACTGTGACCTGAGCTAAGCATTTGGAATTGCTTACTGGCCCCCTTGCTTGTTGCACGCTGTCACACACCACTGGGACTGTATCTAATGAGATTGTTGGCATATTCCTATGCCAAAGGCAGGCCCTTCTGAACTTGTCCAGGCCAGATATTAAGCACTCAGTTTGTCCTTATTTAACCAATTAGGATCACGTAACGAGGGGAGACCCCCAAGTGCCTCTGACGAATTAAACACAGACTGGTGAAAACTGAAGCACAGAACATATTGGTGCTATATCACACAAAATAATTGTGGCCTTAAGCACTGAAGCTTCATCAGGGAGTTAATCAGGAGTGAGGTTACAGCAAGGTTGTTGAAAAACTGCCCAACGGCTGCCTGTCTAGCAAGCAAGAATGAACTGAGCTCCAGACATGGTACAACCAAACACAACCTTGAAATCTGTGACTCAATGGTTAAAAAAAAAAAAAAAAAAAAAAATAGATTTCGAGTTTTAAAAAAAATTAAAAAGTCTACATATGTGGCTCCTAACCTGTGGTCCGCCTGTGACTGTTTATAAATAATATTAGCAGATTATTAAAGTATATACACATAAAAATGCAGAACTGAAATTTCAAGTTTTAAAAGGCTTTGTAAATGTGAAGGAATTTGAAACTGGAAGCTAAAAATTAAGTTGGTATCCTTATCCTGATTTGTGGGAGCACAGCAAATACAGCAAACTGAACTTAGTATGGGCGACTGGTGGCATCAACTGAAGCAGAACTGCTATGTACAGACAAAAAAAGCAGGAATTAGGACGGGGGAAAAAAAGACAAAGTGACACTACAGGCTAGGCTAGCATAATGCATGGTCTTTTAGAAACAAAACACAATTTTGAAAAGCTTCATTTTTCCCTTTAAAATTTCAATTTTCACTTTTTAAATTTGTGAATTAAATAAAATAATCCATAATTTGGGCCTTTATTTGGTCTGTACTTGTATCTGCATGTGTGCATTTTTTTGAGATTCAAAACACAAAAATTGATTAGGTGGTGAGCCTTGGCTTCCAACTGTGATTCAGTGGGGGCCGACAAAAGTTAAAAGCATAAGAACCGCTGGTCTAGACGTATGGATGACATTTTTTTTCCGTTTAAACAGACCCATTGGAATAAATTGCGTTTAGAAATCAATTTGGGATACAGAGGTAGGGTCCAGCTGTAATTTTATGAGAAAGGCTTAGCGTGAAATGTATTGTACTCGAGAGTTAGAAGCTGAAGCTAATGCCTACTCAATGCACATAACATTCTTTTAGTAAACGGACCCCCCCTTCTTTTGGTAGTGGCTTCATAGAGGATTTTACATGCAAAGTGGTTGATTTGGTTGTCAGTGTGAATTGTACATGGATATACGGGTTAACCAAAATGACTCATATGTTCAGGTTAAAATGTTGTCTTATCTAGAAGAGGCACTCTTTGTGGGCCAGGGCCTTACTAATTAATCAAAGAACATACTCTAGACCTATGAATGGCTAGGGAACAGCATAAGATTAAGGCAGCAACTCTAAATCCAATTCACTGGACTAACTATTTGGAGTTTTACCTATGAGATCAAGCAGTACAGAAAAAGTACCCAATTACAGAAACAAACTGGAAACGACTAAACCAGAACCTGCTGCTGGAACTAAGAACGGAAAACAAAGGGGAAACATTAAATAATGAAAATGATTTCACCTAAACATTACATGAAATGATATACACCTACAAAAAATATTAAATCATGCTCCAGTAAAAACTTATTCTCTAAAATGTAGTATTTAAAAATAAATAATTCTAATGGTGCAACACTGTATATTAAGCGAGAAAGAAAATTAAAATATTGAATAAAAACTAACCTATGTCATACCGTTTATTAAGTTGAAGAGGAATTTCAACAAATAGAGAGCACATATTTAATGGAAAATTATACTACAAATCTAGACCACTCCAAACATTGAGCAATTTAACACTAAAACAAATGTCTGCGTTTGGAATAGACTGCTATGAAGCTTAAAAAAAAAGCTACAGAAAGCCATCGTAGATCACCATTTCACAGCATCAGCATACATGGACTAATATCTTTAGATACGGATTAGGTAAGTGCTTACAAAAGACATTACAAACATTAAAGGATTACTGGAGGTTTATATAAATTGATGTAGGTCTCATTATCTATCTGCAAAAGTCAGACTACAAAATACTGTGTAATTTAAAATTAAAACCCAGCCCCCTTCTACAAATAGTACTATAAATGCATGTGAAGTATTGAAAATCTACTTTGATGTGTTTCCGGATTTTCTCTAGTTGCTATGTCAATCATTAGTTTGTTAGCTTCACACAACGTCACAAACCTTATACCATCCCCAATCCTCCAACACACTGGGACTGCTTCTAGAAGCCACTGAAACAAACTCGAGCACCAGTTACCGTTCATGCATATGCAAGCCATTAATCATCAAGCTACAGTCCAACCCATTCCCTACCTACCTGAGCCCTCGCCATTTCCCTCAATAATGAGCCTATTACTGTGTTTATGGCTAATGGAAGAGGTGTTGGCTAGATGAATGCCTGCGGACCAAGAGCAACCATAAAGGTATCCTCAAAACCATTTCAACCACCTTTGCGTGGATTCCACATCAAGCGAGAATATGAAAATGCATCAGGTAGCTAATAATTTGAGCAACACAATTCTTAACAGATCTTAGCTGAACTGCACATTGACTTCTGAGAAAGTGGTTCTTGCAAAATGTATTAAGTGAACAACAAAGCCCTCCTACAACAAAAAGGCACAAAGCTTAAAACTGCAACCAAAGCCACTTTGGAGGAATGTGCACAGATATTTCAGTTCTCTGAAGCGGAGGCACATGTAAGGAGCAACAGAGAGCTACGCAGGATGATCTGCATCTAGCGATGGTAATGGAGGAGGGTTTTTTTTTGGGGCATTAATGCTAGCATATGTGATGCAGTGACTGGAAAAAATATGAGAATGTGTCCGACATGGATGTTAGGCAAGAGTTCCTCAGACGAGGGAGCACGGGAACACAGAAAGACGACATTTATTTCCTCATTCAAATGTAATTCTCAAAAGCACTTTACGGCAAAGTATGGGTACGTTTTCAGAGACGTGTTAACCAGGTATGGTGGTGCACTGTTTCGAGGGCTATAGCACCAGAAAAGCCAACTTCCAGGAGAGAATCTTTAAGCTAAATCATGCTATCTGCTCAAATAGTTTATGCTTTGGACAGATCTCAATTCATTTCCTATTGTCTGCTGGCATTCTTCTCAGACCAGAATTGCAAGAGTATCATTGGGCAGCACCTCATGGCCTTGTAGAACAAGTTACTTACCTTGGGTAACGCCTTATCTGGTTGAGACTAACTAGACGCAGATTCCATTACTTTGAATTTCCCCAAGCGTCAGACTGGATCCTGAAGATTTTTTGTGAGCAGTACCCCTGCGCGCCAGTAGGTGGCGTCAATCAGCTCCACGTGTGGCGCCGGAAGTGACGTCACGGCACCTTTATAGGTGCCACCTAGGCGTGCTGTCAGTTTCTTTTCACAACTTGACACGCCAGAAGCGCAGAGCCATGAAGTACACTGAGCACTGGTGGATAAAACTAGGGCCCTGAAAGGGATCAGCCATGTCCCTAGAAATTTGTTTGCAGAGCAGGGAGTATGGGTGGGTCAGTAAGGAATCTGTGGCTAGATAAGAGTCTTTACCAGATAAGGCGTTACCGAAGTTAGGTAACTTGTTCATTTGATAAGAGACTTCTAGTCGCAGATTCCTTATCTTTGAATAGATACCCAAGCAATACCATCCCCGGAGGTGGGACTGCGGACCAATTACACATAATGAAGTCCTGCAGAACCTAACGGGCGCAATGCCCATCTCTACGGACCAGACTGTCCAGACAGTGATGTTTGGGGGGCATGTGCAGGAAAGCCCAAGTTGTCCAGACAGTGATGTTTGGAGAACGTATGCAGGAAAGCCCACGTTGCTGCTTGGAAGATGTCCAAGACCATAACTCTGCATGCTAATGCAGGTTTAGCTCTGGTGGAATGAGCTCGCAAGCCTTCAGGAGGTTGCTTCTTGGCCAGCGAGTAGCAGATTTTGATGCAGAGCATGACCAATCTAGAGATGGTTCGCTTCTGCATCGCTCGAACCTTTCTGCGCAACAAAATACCCCATGAAGAGTTTGTTGTCCACCCGGAACACGTGTGTGTGTGTGTGTGGTCAAGGTAGAACGACAACACTCTTTTTGGGTGCAGACAGTGGAGTAGTTCCTTTTCTTTTGAGGAATGTGGAGGAGCTTAAAAAGTAGGCAGGGTGATAGATTGGCCTACATGAAATGGGGTGATCACTTTCAGTAGAAAGGAGGCTCTTGTGAAAAGCACCAGTTAGGATAAACTGAGAGGTAAAGAAGCTTAGATGAGCAGCTCAGTCACTCTACAGGCAGATGTAATTGCCACAAGGAAGGCTGTTTTCAGTGTGAAAAGTCTGAGGGGACAATTCTGGAGAGGCTCAAAAGCAACACATTAAAAAAATCAAGACCACGAGGCAAGATGGCCGCTGACTGACCTCTGTGAGGGCTGCTGTGGAGACTCTCGCCTCGAGGTTTTACAAAATTAGTGAAAATGTGCTGATATGCCACTGATGTTGTACCCCATGTTTACCTCGCTTGACCGGCTGCTTCAGTGGGTGCTGCGTTGCGGTCTGCATCGGAGATTTGGGAGACCCGGTGGGCTGGCCGCGCTGATCGAGGTGTTGCAGCGGGAGTCCGGGATAGGTGCAGGGACACGGAGGAGTAGTCCGTTCCGCTCAAGCTGCCGCAGCGCCATGGGTCCGAAGCCGAATAGACCCGGGAAAGACATGCGGAGAGATTCCTCAAAGGAGCTCGCGGCCGCTGGAGTTGGCGCCGGCGTTACGGCACCAAAATGGTCGGGACAAACTCGGCGTGGCCCTCCTGTTAAAAAAGCTGAAGAGACGGGTAGCAAAGCGAAGGATGGTGGTGGCAAGCTCCGTGCAGCCGGAACAGGGGGTTCTCTGCGACAGCCCACAGTTGCAGAGGCCTTTCTGTCAGCGTCTTCTTTGGCGACTACGAATGGTACCGAAGGCGCCATTAGTTCAGGTGAGGCCGGGCTGGAGGGAGCGGCTGAGCCCGGTTTGGCTCCACCTGCTGGTGGTGAAGCAACGCTGCAGGAACAGCCTAAACCAGAGCTGGTGCAGCAGAAGGAGGTGGCTGCAGACTCTGCTACCCCCATGGAACAACGGGCTTTGCCGGTGTTGCAGGACTCATCTGACGGCACGATAGACGCCGAAAGGGGTAAGGCTGAATCCCTCCTAGAGCCTGAATCAGCGATAAAAGGTAATTGTAGTATTTTTACTATGACTAATATTGCAAAATCGGCTCTACCTCTGGGAAACAAAGGGGCAAAATATTAAAGCACTAAGGCCCGAACCCATCCTAGGATCCCCAGAGGGGGATAAGTTTTTTTTCACTCAATGATGACACGGATTACTCACTGTCAAGTGATGGTAATACAACGGAATTGTCGGATTCAGAGGACTCTTTTGCTACACAAAAAGTGCAGCGTAGCAAGTCTACGGTTCAAAAACGCAGGTCTAAGCTAAGAACCGGCTCTCACGAGGAAGAAGCAGCCCGTAAACTTAAATGGGATTATTCAGCTACCAGACAGGTTTACGAGGATGATGGACCGGCCAGTGTATAAGGAGAGCCACAGGGAGAGCCTGCAGCCTCAACGGACCCTGCTGCCTCTACATCACTAGATCTGGTGTATACTACTTTGAAACAGATGCAGGGAGAGGCCAGATTGGAGAGTTGTAGGGCGCACCACACTACCAAAAAACTGCAGGGGTCTCTGCGCAAAGTAAACAAGATCTGTTCTGATATGGCGGAGAGGGTCTCTCATGTGGAGGAAAGAACTGTTGCATTAGAGGAGGAAGTGGGAAAGCTGCAGGTACAGAAGGAATCGCAGGAGAAGCTCTCAGAGGATATTGCCTGGAAATTAGAAGATTTTGAGAACCGGCAACGTAGAAACATCGTACGGCTACTGGGTCTTGCCGAGAACATTGAAGGAGAGACTATTTTGTCATTTGTAGTTACACTTCTAAAAGGAGCATTCCCCGACCTTGCCCAATGGAACTGGGACATGGAGGTTCAGAGGGCGCATCGCTTCCCAATGTCACAAAGGAAAGGCAATACTTCAGGGCAAGGGGAGCGGCCCAGGGCAATCTTAATCTATATAGGCAACTTTCTCCTCCGGCAGGCTATCATGGACAGAGCAAGGCCAGACGCCAAACGGACTTTTGAGGGCCATACTTTTTTTGCGCGGCCAGACTTTTGTCATGCCACTGTCGAGAGGCGATGGAGACTTCGGCAGATGATAACCCCCTTTCAGGGGATGTGTTGTGAAGCTTACTTACTGTTTCCTGCGCGGTTCAAGGTTATTTTAAATGGGAGGGTGCAAATGTTTTTTCTCTGAAATTAAGGCACAAGAGTACCTGACCGAGTTGAAAGAGGCAAGGGGGAGGGATGGAGTAATGAGACCGTCTCAGGGGGATCCTACAGTTGGCTGAGAAGTTCTTAGAAGTTAAAGGGTACAGTTTTAGCTAAGTAGTATCTCCTTGAACGTCCCATTAGTTAATTACTTGGTGCTCTGTTTTTCTCTGGTCCGTCTTATTTTTGCTAAGGGTAATAGTATTTGGAATACAGTGGTGTATGTTGGGGTGGGAGAATCCACAGCAGCTTGAGATGTGAGCTCAGCTGCCTCTCATAGGTCATGGTTGACCTATTTGCCTGTGAGGGTGGTTGGGGGAGGGTGGGGGATCAAAGGGGAGGGTGGAGTTTGGGGGGAGGTGGAGGGAACAGCACAGTACAGTACTTGTGGTTTAAATCTATAAATGAGTATGGAAAACGAAATGGAAAGATAACAGTGTGTCAAAGCATCTGCTCAGGAGGGCTAAGAAGTCTAAAGAGGTATAACTGGCCTGGGAAATCTTCTACTTTGAGCTAATGAGTTTATGTGTAGCGTCAATAAATAATGTGGCCTGAATGACTTGCTTAAGAGGCAATGATCGGCAATTATCCTGAAAACAGTACGTATAGACGTATTATGTGTCCAAGAGACTCATATAGAAGGCACTAATGGCAGTATTATGGAACAACTCGGGTTCAAGATCATTGTTAACACCACACAAGGTACGAAACAAGAGGGGTTGCCATCCTTTCCCGGCGTAATGATATAGTTTTTAAAAAGAAGCTGTCCGATAGATGGGGACGCTGGGTATTGGTGGAAGTTATGCTGCATGAGAAGGTATTTACGATTTGCTCAGTTTATGGTTCAACCAGGGATGATCCGGAAATTTTAGAATTTTTGGATACTGAGCTTGCATCTTGGCCTACCCCAATAATACTGTGTGGGGACCTTAACATTAACGGTTTGGGAGGGCTCTGGGGGCAGCGGGAAGCAACTATACGGGTTGGAAGAAAAGGGTCTTTAGGGCACTCACCAACCTAGTACAGAACAACGGGTGTGTAGATGTGTGGATGCATTTTAATCCTGATGATCCTGGAAGTACGTTTTACTCTGCTCCCCATAAAGTAGTGGTTAGGTTAGATTACTTTTTTGTTTCATATTCACTTATTACTAGATGTAAGATGGAGAAACACCCCCGGATAATTTCGGACCATAATCCTCAAATTTTAACGATTGCCATAGGGAGTGGGGGATAAGACAGAAAGGGTCTGGACCTTTGAGAGAGCACTCTTAAAAGATATAGAGTATATCCGACATATGAATGAATGGATCAAGGGCTTTTTGGATATTAATAGGAAGAGTGCTGGTTCTGGGGCAGTGTGGGACGCGTTCAATGCTGGAGTCAGAGGGGAGACACTGAGCTATGGTTTGTACCGGCAGGGGAGGGAGCTACAACAGGAGAAAAAGCTCTGCAGGATCTTAGTGGGGGTGGAGGAGGAACTTGCAGCGGCAATAATGTTGGGGAAACCTTTGGATGATATTCTGCTCAGGTTGGCTCTAGCTAAGGCAGAAATAGGGGATATTGCTGCAGCTAAGGCAGCTGAAAGGTTTCTTGCCAGAAGAGAGCATGGTTATGAGTATAGCGAAAGAGTGGGGCACACCTTGGCAGTCCGATTGAGACAAAAGAGTGCGGCGGGGGAGGTCCATGAAATTGTAGATAATAGCGGGAATCTGATTGAGGGTCTATCTGGGGTACGGGATGTATTTCAACAATTTTATAAAAATCTGTACAGTGATGAGCAATCGGCAGAGCAGTGGTTAATTCAAGGGTATTTAAGGGAAATCCCAATACAGGGTATTGCCCCCGAGGATAGGGATGCACTAGAGGCCCTATTGACACAGGAGATCTATGCGGCAGTTGGTAATCTTACTCCTGGGAAAGCAGCTGGACCGGACCAGATACCCCTGGAGTTTTATAAAACGTTTCTGGATGTAATTGGTCCTGATTTGGTAGATATAATGCGCCAAGCCCAGCAAGGGAGTTCAGTTCCCGAGTCTTGGGCCGAGGCAGACATTGTATTTTTAAAGAAAGGCAAGCCAGCTAGGAGCCCAGGGTCTTATAGGCCTACTACACATGAACAGCGATGCAAAAATCTTCTCTAAAACCCTGGCGACTCTTAAATTCTATTATTGGAAAAATAATCCACCCTTGTCAACATGGGTTCATACCGGGGAGGGGGAACAACACAGCATATCTGTCGGGTTATTACCTTGTTTGATGCTGCTGAAGTCTCAGGGGACCCTATGGCTTTGGTGCTTATGGATGCGGAGAAAGCATTCGATAGGGTCTCCTGGGACTTTCTCTGGGGTGCTATGGGATTGTTTGGTCTGGGGAGCAGCTTTATTAAGGCAATTCAGGCTCTATATAAATCTCTGTCGGCTCGAATTAGACTGAATAGGGGGTATACTGCACCTTTATTAATTAGACGCGGTACATGACAGGGCTGCCCATGCTCACCCCTCCTCTTCGCCATATATATTGACCCGCTGATCAGGAAACTGGCGGCTAGTAATGGAACAACATCTCTTACTTATCACGGTCTGGAATCAAAAATCTTGGCATATGCAGACGATGTCGCTGTGGTCACATCCAATGCTCAAACTGCCTTAGCCGCAATAGAAAGTGAAGCGCAAGCTTTTGGTCTGATTTCTGGGTACTTATTAAATAATCAAAAGACACAGATAGTTGAGAATAGTTCGGCCGTATTGGATGATCCGCGGGTGACTGAATCAGCTGTGTATCTTGGTATAGATATCACACCAGACCTGGGGAAGTTGGTAGAGAAAAATATTGAGCCAATACTTACAAAGACCAAAAAAGATTGATAGATTTCATAATTTGCATATGTCACTGGTGGGACGGTGCAATGTGGCCAAAATGGTTTTTCTGCCTAAAGTATTATACCTCTTCAGGGCAATCCCGTTGGAATTTGAGAGACGTTGGTTTATAGCGCTTGAAAATTTAGTCAACAGATTTATCTGGGCACATGGTAAAACCAGGAGGGCTTTAAGGTATATGTCACTGCCAAGAGAAAGAGGGGGCTGGGCAGCACCAGATTTTAAGATGTATTACTGGGCTGCGGCCTTTCAATATAGGAGCGAGTTATTTGGCGGTAACGTTTCAGATCCCTGGTCTAGTATAGGCTTACCAGATGTATATACACTACTGTTAGGAGAGGAGGCCGAGAACGGTTTCATGAAGTTCAGCGAACCTAGTTATTTTAAAAAAACAAGATTTAAAACTTTGGCAGCTCCATTTAAACTCTGGTCCGCGCTTAAAAAAAAAAAAAAAAAGACTGGTCTCGGGAGGATATACTTTTATACTCAAATGTACAGAAACCCCACGTTTCCGGGAATTTTCACAGATGCAATAATGTCAGTCTGGGAGGGGTGTGGGCTTCAGAAAATAGGGGATCTCTTAGGTCAGGATGGAATTCACACATTCTGCGAAATTCAGAATAAATTCGGTATTGAAAGGAGACATTTTTTTAAATACCTACAGATACGTAGCTTTCTTGCTGGGAAAAAGGGTGGGTCGAATGGTTTCAAGGAAGTTAAGGTTATTGATATTATAAGAGATAATAAGAACTGCTCCATTAAGAGAATATATGCAGAACTATCGTTACTCAAGCCGGATGATCTGGATAAGCATGGGAAGAAATGGGCAGATACAATGGGAATAGATGAAAATCAATTTCTTGACTCCTTAGAGCTAGGACAGACTATTCTGTGTTCTGCGGGGCTTCAAGCGCAGCACTTTAAAACGATATTTTCACTGTACTATACTCCTGCGAGGATTGCTCAGTGGGGAGGACAGGAAGGAATTAGATGCCCTCGGTGTGATGGTTTGGACGCTGATATAATTCACATGTTTTCAACCTGCCCTCGCTTAGATACCCTGAGGCGTGCAATTGAATTTTTTTTTGACCAAACGCTCAATATGAAAGTTCTGCTTACTCCTGAACTAATGCTTTTAGGGATAGATAGTAATGAAACACAAGATGTATCTTATTTCCTTTTTCTAGCAATGGCTGCGCTGCGGATCTGTATAGCCTCTGCCTGGCTGGATCAGGCAGCACCAATGTTCCAGCAATGGCTTGCTAGACTTTTAGCCTCCTATAATATGGAAAAGGGGATTTATGAAAGGAAGGGTAAAAGAGGGAGAATGATGGGGAGGCGAATCTGGGCTCCAATATATAGATGGAAAGATGATATGATCGTCAGGTGATTTGTAGATCTATAACAAAGGGGTACTTTGTAAATCTGTTCTTTTACTCGGTTAGATTTGAAAACAACAATTAATTTAACCTTTTCCTATTTAGAGAAGAATTGTTTTGTAAGTGTCTTAAATGATTTGATGGCATTTGTGTAAATTGTAACTGATTAATCTCTGTCCTCAAGTACTAATTGTATGTAAACTACTGTTTAATAAAATTTAAAAAAATAAATAAATTAAAAAAAAGAGTCAAGACCAGATTAAGGTCCCACTGAGGCATAATAAATGTGAAGGAGGGAAAAGATGTATAAGACCTTTTAAAAACCTATGTACAATAGGGGACTTTAACAATGAGGTATCGTCAGGCATCCACAAGAAGGCAGAAAGAGCAGACAGATGGCACTTAAGAGTTCCCAGAGAAAAGTCCTGCTGGGCAAGGGAAAGAATGAAGAGTAAAACTTCACTAAGGGGGGTAGAAAGGGGATCAATGTGTTTTTCTGCGCACCATGTCACAATGTTAGGGACTCCTAGCTGCCAGGATGATGATACAGATTACGGGAGGGAGGTCCAAAGCAGTCAACTGTCGCTGCTCAATCTCCACGCAAGAAGGTGGAGTGTGGACAGTTTTGGGTGAAGAACCCTGCCCTGCTGCTGCGGCAGAAGTTCCTCCCGAAGGAGCAGCCTGATCGGAGGATCGATAGCCATGCATAGTAGCTCGGGATACCAGACTCTCGGTGAGCAGTCTGCAGCAACAAGGATGACTTGGGCCCAGTCATATATGATCCTCTTGAGAACTCTGGGCAGGAGAGGTATGGGCGGAAAGGCTTGCAGGAGATCTTAGCTCCACTCGAGACGAAAGGCATCTCTGAGCGATAGACATCTTGGAAACTCCAGCATGCAAAACTGCTCACATTGTGCGTTCTTGACGAAGACGAACAGATCTAACCAACGTTCTTCCCACTGCCGAAAGACACATTACGCCATCTCAGGGTGGAGACGCCATTAGTGATCCGCTAGGCAGTGACAGCTGAGTTTGTCTACCCTAGTGTTTAGAGAGCCCACCAGGTATTGAACCACCAAGAATATGCCCTGCTGTTCCAGCCATGTACAGAGGTGCAGGGCCTCTTGACAAAGAGTCCACGACCTAACCCCGCCTAGTTTGTTGCAGTACCACATGGCAGTGGTGTTGTCCATGAACACCTGCGCTAGCCTTCTCATGGAGGATGGTAGAAAGACCTTCAATGCCAGTCAGATCGCACAGAGCTCCTGCATGTTGATGTGGAGTCCGGATTCCTCCAGAGACCAGAGTCCTCTGATCTCCACCTCTCCTAGATGGCCAGCCCATCCTAGGAGTGATTCATCGGTCACTGTCAGATCTGGTTGGGGGAACAGAGAGGGGTCTGCCTCTGACCAAATCACAGTTCGTTAGCCACCCTTGCAGATCTTTTGCAGTTCCTGCCGAGATCTGGACCACGTCCGAGAGATGCCCCTGATGCTGCGCCCACTGGAACATCAGGTCCCACTGCATATGCCAGCAGGCATCCATCACAAGTAGAATGCAGGAGGCCATGAGGCCCAGCATCCTCAGAGGCGGTCTCAACGAAACCCAGGATAGAGCTGAAACATCGGTATCTTAGTCTGAATATCCTGGACTCGTTGATCAGGAGGGTAAGGCCAAAACTGTGTCCAGCACTACTCTGATGAAAGGGAGCATCTGAGAGGGAGTCCGGTGTGACTTCGGCATGTTGAAAGTGAACTACAGCGAGTGCAGGACGGTTGCTGTAGTCTTGAGGTGGGAGATGACAGCCTGAGGTAAGCCAGCCTTCAACAGCCAGTAGTAGAGATAGGGGGAAGACCGTCACACCTGATCTCCGCAGATGAGCTCCAACCACCGCCATCACCTTAGAGAACACCCGAGGGGCGCTGGTAAGGCTAGAAGGGAGGTCGGTGAACTGAAAATGCTCATGGCCTACCGTAAAACACAGATGGCGCCGGTGGGCAGGCAGGCCAGTAATGTGGAAATAGGTGTCGTGCAATTCCAAAGCTACCATCCAGTCTCCTGGGTCCAGGGCAGATAAGACCTGAGCCAACATGAGCATTTTGAATTTTCCTTCTTAGCGAAGAGATTGAGGGACCGCAGATCTAGAATAGGACAATGGCCTTTGTCCTTTTTGGGAACCAGAAAGTAGCGGGAATGGCAACCACAGCCTACTTCTGGCACCAGAACCCTCTATATAGCACCTTGAGCCAAGAGAGCCATTACTTCCTCGTGGAGAAGGGACAGATGATCCTCAGTCAGCTGGTCGTGAGATAGTTGCATGAAGGGGGAAGTTGTCTCGAAGGGGAGGGGGTAGCTCCTTAGGACAATCTGCAAAACCTAACGGTCTGATGCTATGGACTGCCAATGGGGCAGGTGATGGCTAATCCTGCTGCCAACTGGATGCTCATAGTGGTAAAGGGGCAGGTTAGGAAGGTTTGTAGACTGCAGCTGCCAGGGGGTGGGTGGCAAACTGACCAGTTCGCTAGCTACCTGACTGACTTGGTCTGTGGGTACCACGCACTGCCCACACAGAGGCTGGGGAGCATGCGCGGCTCTGTGGCTGAGAGGGAACTGGCGCGGCTGGAAGCCTCTTCCGTAGCCATCAAAGTGGGCGAAAGGCGGATTGGGGGTGACGTGGGGCCATAGAAAGGCCCAAGGGCCTGGCCATAGCCCAACTGTCTGAAGCGCTCGAGAGCCGAATCCGCCTGGTCTCCGAAGTGACTGGTGCCATTAAAGGGCATGTCCAGAAGGGAAGCCTGGACATCATCTGAAAATTGTCCTCAACCATGCATGGTGCCTCAGGGCCAAAGTAGATGAAACGGCTCTGCCCAGTGAGTCAGTCGTGTCAAGTTCACATCGTTTTGTGAACTTTGCTACATTTCTCCTTTTGGCAGCAGCCTGAGAGAGTACAGCCCGGACCTCCTCCAGGACCTGTGGCAGCACTAGCCCAACTGTGTCCCACAGGGTGTGGGAGCAACAGCTCAAAAGGGATGCAGTGTTCATGGACCGCAATGCCAGGCTGGCGGAAGAAAACATCTGCTTCCCCAAAGAATCCAGCCTCTTGTATTCCCTATCCAGGGGAGCAGTAGGGAATGCGCAGTGGGACGTTGAGGCCTAGACCACCAAGCTCTCTGGGGTAGGGTGTTGGGTGAGGAAGTATGGGTCCCCGGGAGAGAGGCAGTGGGCAATTATCCTATTCACAGGAGACCCTGTGTTGGGTTTGGACCAGGTCCCTAAAAGGACGTCAGTGAGGGGGTTACTGAACGGGAGTAGCGGTTCAGACGTGGAGGGTCCCGGCTGCAGCACCTCTGTCAAGATACTAGTCTTGACTGCCACCATGGGCATCTGAAGGTCAAGGACCTCAGCCACCCTCCACACCTCCACTGCATATGAAGCTCCCTCCGCCATAGTCACGATAGGGGCATAAACCATACCAGTATCTGGAGAGGTATCCAGTCTTACTGGCCTCACCCAGGTCCTCACACCAGTCATGCTAGGGACTTCCTCATATGATTGGTACTCTCCTGGGTCCAGAGCCCCCCCCCCCCCCATTCTTCCTCGAGTCCTAGCCCAAGGGAATAAGGTTCAGGCCCCAATATAGGAGGCAAAGCTCCTGTCGGCACCGGAGTCGAGTGATGCCCATTCGGCTCGTATCGGAGTCCGAGATCACAATGGGTATGGCATCACCGGTGGGTGCCCAGAGAGTCCGCATTGGGAGCAGCGTCTGGGAAGGTCAAGTTGGTATGACCGGTCCGGATGCAGGAATGGATCCACGGGGGTCCACTGGAGCCTGAGCTGCCAGGACAGAACCAGATAGGGTCCCTCCACGGGGCCCAAAGGCGTGTCGAAAGGGTCTAAGCCACCCAAATACGAGGTGCATGGCCTCATAGAACTCTTTTAGTTGGGCGGGGGTCGCTCCGGCTCTCAGAAAACTGGGGAGGCGCAGAGTCGGCACAGACTCTGCTGTGGAGCCAGGCCTTGAATGTCGATGCTCCCTCGTCTCGCTGGCTGACAGACGATGAAAAGTAGAAGACATAGTAGTCAAACATACGTTTACATACCTAGGCCTAAGAATATCCACGAAAGAGGAGGATTTCCTGGCAGGAAATCTATATCCTCAAATGCAGCGATTGAAGAGTGATGTGGAATGCTGGAGAAAACTACCGATATCACTGATCGGCAGGGCGGTGCTTTTTAAAATGAAGTCTCTACCCAGACTGCTTTATATCATGCAAGATACCCCATACAAAAATACAAAAACGGTGTTCCAGGGAATCGATAGCGAACTGCGTCAACTCCTATGGGACGGAGGCTGCTCCAGAATAGCACTGTGTAAGTTACAAAGAGGTGTGTATGAAGGGGGGCTTGCAGTTCCAGATATCTGAAAACACTATTGGGCCTCGCAACTAATAGTGGTGAATGACTGGGCATTCTCAGATCATAACGCCCCGGCCTTTCGGGGAGATCATTGGGCTATGGGAGAAAGGGGCTATCCTACCACATTATATCGTAGAATTAAAGAAAGACTGCTCCCACCACACGCAGACAGTAGTGCGTGCCTGGTGAGAGGCCGTCAAACACCTAGGATGGGAGGGGAAGTTGACCGAGAGGACTCCACTCTGGGACAGCAATCAGCTACAAGAGGTGGGGAACCTGGCAGGGTTAAAAAAAAAAAAAATGGGAGTTACTGGGGATTGAAAGCCTGGGAGACATTTGGAGGGGACACGCACTACTTATGTTTGAGAATCTACAAACCGAATATGAATTGGCTGACACAACGGTATAGATACTTACAGTTGGGCCAAGCCCTGCACAAACATATTAGGGAAGGGGAAAAACTGGTGAAATATTCCCCACTAGAAGATAGACTTAATTGACCACATGGCAACCAAGGCCACCTCATTAACGTATAGGAAAATTGTATACAACTCGCCCAACCCGATAGATCCCCTGAGAGGGGCATGGGAAATGGAACTGGGAATCCTAGAGGATGATGACTGGGATGAGGCTGTGCAGAGTCCACGTGAGGTGGCGATAAGAGCCAGGTTCCATCTCATTCAATTGCGTATCCTCCACAGGTCTTATGCCTCCAGAACATTGCTACAGCAAATTGGGCCTTGGTGCATCTCAGTACTGTGCAAGAGGGTGTGGGGATATAGGCTCCTTTCATATTCTTTGGGAGTGTAGGCACATTCACAACTACTGGAAGGAAGTAACACGAATTATGGCGGAGGTCTCGGAGTTGGAGATCCCATTAGAACCGCGATGGTTAATACTGTGTGTGACAGGTGAGATAAAATGGCCCAAATGCATAATGATATGGCTTACAATTGCAATAATAGTGGCAAAAAGGAATATTGCCAAAAAGTAGTGGGCATCCAGACCGCCGGACCTCCGGGAATGAGTGTAAGACTTAGATTGGGGCTCAGGGGCAGAAAAGGTAACATACACAGCCAGAGGTTGCCCACGAAAATGGGACAAAATATGGGGGCGGTGGAATATGTACAGAGGAATTTAAAAGAGTATAAAATACCAAAAGAGGAAACAAAGCGGGCATAGAACATATATGGAAAGCGAAGATCTGTTTCCCAGGTGTGTAACATCAGATGACGAAAGGGTGGGAGATTACAAATATTACACATTTATGGCATGAAAAGAGTGTTTGAATTTACTGTAATATTTATGCAAGAAAGATGTATTGAGCGACAATTAATAAAAATATGGGTTTTTTTTGTTTTTTTAAAAGTAGAGGACCTTTTCGACAACTTCTTATGCCTTGACTTACCCGGGTGTCCCGAGGACTTGAAATGGGGGATGACCTAGGACTCCCCCAGCGCTCCTGGGACATTCCTCTCGACCGGGACCTTGATTTATGTGGAGTTGCATGCCAGGCTTCAGGGACCTTCCCCACAGCCTTTGGGTTGATGGCGTGGCAATCGGGTTGTGGTAGCGATCTAAATATCGCAGGCAGACAAAGTGCGGATCTGTCACCAACATCGGCTAATGACCTGCTCCACAGGGCTGGATTCCGGTCTTACTAGATGACATTTTCCTAACACACTAGGAGGAAAATGCTCAAAAACTCAACAAAACATCAAAAATATCCAGACAGTTACTGAGGGGTAGCTCTTCTCTGGATCATCCCTGGTTGGAGGGGAAATAAAAGAACTGATGCCAGCATGCCTATATGGCGCCTATTTAGGTACCGCAATGTAATTTCCCGCGTTGACGACACAGACAATACATGCAAAGCCAATCAACGCCACCTACCAGCGCGCAGGGGTACTGATCACGAAAAATATTCTGGATCCAGTCTAAAAAGGTGAGGAAATTCAAAGGTAAGGAATCTGGGACTAGAAGTCCCTATAACATAAGATGAGATTGTTCCAAGTACCGAGATAATAACAAAGCAAGCAATAGAAAAAGTGAAAAGATTGATCCTCTTGGGTAAAGCCCATTGCAGCACACCAAGTCTTTACGGTGGTGGATTTTCTCCAGTTTACAAACACCAGAATGTCTATGATACAATCAGGAGCAGTATGTTACAAGGCCATCTTTCTGTTGGCCTTAACATGTTTTTCTGTGCAGTAGACTTGTGTTACAAGTCGTTTCAGAGGTGCTGAAGAACAACCTCCGACCAGATCTGATTAAACAGTAATTGGCAAATCGCGCTCCTTGTTACCAGCTGCTTTACTTAACTTTGGACCGTGGCTTCTAGGCACTAAATATATTTTCCACTTTGAATCCTTGTTCTCCTAAAAATGACAACACTCATTAAGTACAGTGTGAGGTTGCAACGACGAGGCAGTCATTTCAGCTGCAGTGGGAGGCAAGAGTCTCCTCTGCTATGAAATCGAACGCAAAGGAACAGGACTGTCCGTTTGCTTTCGGTTTTAGCAGAGGAGACCCTGCCTCCCACTGGAGCTGAAGCATTCCAGCTCTACCAATTAACCCCCTCCTGGGAAAGGTTAACTGTTAGCTCTTTACATGACAAAAGCGCACGTCCTGCCTTATCTATTTCCCCTCCCTCCCCTCCCTCCCCTCCAAACCTCTGTTACTGTGACTTGACTTGCGACGCGGGACAGTAAAATACCAACAAAGGTAAGATCTTAGTGTGGAGTGCACGCCCCCCCCTGAGATGGTGTCGCGGGGCGCGCCCCACACATTGAAGAACTCTGGTGTAGACTGTGGAAGCTAGTGTGCATAACTTTGGCCTGTTGTTGGTTCAACAGATCTTTCAAGAGAGCCAGTCGAAGTGAAGGGCAAATGCTCAGTTTCAGCACTCTCCTCACCCAGGCTGGAACTATTAGCATAAGCTGTGGTTGGTCACTCCTGGTATTCTTTAATACTCTAATTTGGGGACAGAGGGTAGAATGCCCACTGAAGGTGAAATTCATCTTTCGGAGAGAAGAAACTCTAGGACACAAACGGCATGACACTGCAAATGCTCTCCAGTAGCAAAAAAAAAATCTACCAAAGGCATGCCAAAGTGGACAAAAACGCCTACAACCATCAAAGGGGGCAGATGCCCCTCGTGGTCAGCAAGTTGCCTAAATAGTTAGTTTGCTCCGATGTGGAGGGGTCCCACAGAGATAGTCGGTGCAGGTCCATCCACAGCCTCAGCCTGAGACCACAGAACTTGAATTGAGCTATCCTAGATAGATGGTAGAGTGACCTCGAGGGCCAGATTGATGGTGTGCAGCTCCATAAGGTTGATGTGGTGAGATGTTCCACCTGAGACCAGAGTTCTAGGATCTCCACTTCATTCAGGTGACTACCCACCCTCTGACCCCAGAACTAACCACAGAAAAACTTCAGCACCTTCTTAGGGATTATCCAATTTGGTTTACTTCAACACAGAAAACTGAATCTGCCCTGGACTGTGTAGAGTGTGCGTGCGTGTGTGTGTAGAGTGTGTGTGTAGAGTGTGTGTGTAGAGTGTGTGTGTAGAGTGTGTGTGTAGAGTGTGTGTGTAGAGTGTGTGTGTAGAGTGTGTGTGTAGAGTGTGTGTGTAGAGTGTGTGTGTAGAGTGTGTGTGTGTGTAGAGTGTGTGTGTGTGTAGAGTGTGTGTGTGTGTAGAGTGTGTGTGTGTGTAGTGTGTGTGTGTAGAGTGTGTGTGTGTGTAGAGTGTGTGTGTGTGTGTGTGTAGAGTGTGTGTGTGTGTGTAGAGTGTGTGTGTGTGTAGAGTGTGTGTGTGTGTAGAGTGTGTGTGTGTGTAGAGTGTGTGTGTGTGTAGAGTGTGTGTGTGTGTGTAGAGTGTGTGTGTGTAGAGTGTGTGTGTGTAGAGTGTGTGTGTGTGTGTGTAGAGTGTGTGTGTGTAGAGTGTAGTGTGTGTGTGTGTAGAGTGTGTGTGTGTAGTGTGTGTGTGTGTAGAGTGTGTGTGTGTAGAGTGTGTGTGTGTAGAGTGTGTGTGTGTGTAGAGTGTGTGTGTAGAGTGTGTGTGTGGAGTGTGTGTGTGGAGTGTGTGTGTGGAGTGTGTGTGTGTAGAGTGTGTGTGTGTAGAGTGTGTGTGTGTAGAGTGTGTGTGTGTAGAGTGTGTGTGTGTAGAGTGTGTGTGTGTAGAGTGTGTGTGTGTAGAGTGTGTGTGTAGAGTGTGTGTAGAGTGTGTGTGTAGAGTGTGTGTGTAGAGTGTGTGTGTGTTGAGTGTGTGTGTGTGTAGAGTGTGTGTGTAGAGTGTGTGTGTAGAGTGTGTGTGTAGAGTGTGTGTGTGTAGAGTGTGTGTGTGTAGAGTGTGTGTGTAGTGTGTGTGTGTAGAGTGTGTGTGTGTAGAGTGTGTGTGTGTAGAGTGTGTGTGTGTAGAGTGAGTGTGTGTAGAGTGAGTGTGTGTAGAGTGTGTAGAGTGTGTGTGTGTAGAGTGTGTGTGTGTAGAGTGTGTGTGTAGAGTGTGTGTGTAGAGTGTGTGTGTAGAGTGTGTGTAGAGTGTGTGTAGAGTGTGTGTAGAGTGTGTGTAGTGTGTGTATATAGTGTGTGTGTATATAGTGTGTGTGTATATAGTGTGTGTGTGTATATAGTGTGTGTGTATCATTTTACTGTTCACATCACCTATGAGCAATGCACCAACTATCTGCATCATTCTATTCAACAAACACCTATCTAAAGATTCAAAAGGAATACATTGTCTAAAAGAGGTACATGAATTACAAGTGTTCATTGAGGAAATAGCCTTTTTTGATACCTAAATAATACCCATGGACCACTGTTCTTGTTCTATGAAGCCGTTAAACAGCATGTCCATCAGTGACACCTGAATGGCCCCTGAAAAGCCTGTGGTACACATTCGGACATAGTATCAAACCAGAACACGGATGTCCAAATCACCATCAACAGCCTGTGGTGTCCAGAACGGCTTGTAAGGTATACTTACCGCATCCTAGTCATCATGCACAGTCAGTGCAAAACTCTTGAGGAGTGGACAAATCTGGTTCACCATGCCCCAGAGGGTATATGTGTAACATTCCATGGCATTCTGGAATGTAGGGGATAAACTGGAGGAGAACACCTTGAAACCAAGTGCATTAATGTGTTTTGATTCCCTGTCCGGGGACGCCTTGCAGAAGGAACTGGAGTTTACTGTACTGACTAACGCCTAAACAACTATGCACTCACATAGTAGAGGCTGTCTCAAGAGAGATGGATTCCCACAGTCAAGCGTATGGCGGCTTACAATTGGATGGCTGAGAGATGCTGAGAAAAGCTTGGGCCAAGCCACCACGAAACCCTCCATAATGGCCTCATTAAAAAGCAGCAAAGGTACAGAAGTGGAAGGACGTGGCTGCGAAATTTCAGTGAGCAATTTGCCTTAGATGACAACTGCAACTCCAGGACCTCCGCTAGCCTGTGAAACCCGATCATAAAAGAGGGAATCTTCTCAGTAGAGGGCTACAGGGCAAGTCCAAATCAAAAGATCTAGATCGCCCTACATCATTACAGTGATGGGGCAGCAAATTTTCCACCACCTCCTCCTCATCATCATCTTCTGCAAACATGTTCAAGACACAAGATGTTATCAGAGCCAGCCTGTCTGCAATATATATGTCAAGGCAGAGGGACCTCAGGGGACTCGGCCCAAACCATTGGTTTGGGCTTCATGATCTCATGGTGCAACAGGCAAATCTAGCTGAATTCTGTTCTGAATCTGAAGCTGGAGTAAGGGACAGACCTGGTGCTTCTGTGCCACAGCCAGCGCCAAACAAGTTTCTATCAGTGTGATCTACAGAAAAAAAGGTGTCAGCATGATGCTGGGCAAAGGTTGAGCAAGATCAGACGCTGCTGGCGAAGGCTGTGCTGGGGAAATCGTGACTGGTGAACCCAAAGGATCTAGATGGGCCAGAATACACTTCAGAAGGACCCGGAACTGTCCCAAAGAGCTGCAGCGTTGCCTCTTTGAAGGCCTTACTCTGCTGAAGTCAAAGATGGCACCGGAAATTTGGGATGCATTGGCTCCAGTCTCCAATAGGTTTGAAATTGGATGATGCCAGCAGAGTCCGGTCTTTGCACCACTGTGCCCTGGAGCAGGAATGGTGGGAAAAAGTAAAATCCTGCTTGGATTTCTTGTGCTTGCGCTTAGACTTATCCTTCAAATTCATTCTGGACTTACCAGAGGATGGTGACCTGGAACCATAGCGGGATAAAGTTTCACTTTGTGCCCCACCTCCGATGGCCTTGGGATGAATCAGGAAGTATCTGTCGCAGGACTTCAAGTTATGCTTGGATTCTAAATACCAAAGGTAGACCTCAAATGAATCTGTGTACAAGTCTTGCTTCCTGTAGGGGCGGCTTGGTTTAAAAACCTTTTGTCCCCTGCCCTTCCCTCCGAAGAAATATCCCTAGTGCACTGTTCCATTAAGAGAAATAATTTGTAAGTGAGCAAAAAACTGAGAAAAGTTGAGCAGAGTTCCAGATTTGTGACAGAGTGCAGAACAAAGGAGCTGGCATCAGTGCCTATATACGGCTCCATGTCATCCCTTCAGGAGACAGGATAAGAGCATCACAGACTCAAGGGCACCACCTTTTGGCACGAAGGAGCTACTGCAGTTCTATTTTCAGACGCAGTCTAGGTGGACTCAAAAAGGAATCTGTGGTTACAGTACCGTTCAGAAATGGCCATTTTCTAGATGTGTGATTGACGTAAACAAACCGGCTGGACTGGAGAACAACCATCTTTTCGTAAAGTCTGGTGAAACCAATACTGTATTCGGAAAATAATTTGTCCAAAATCGGCACAACATTAAGGGCTTATCAAATCATGCACTCTTAAAGTTGCTTGTAAAACTCAGAAAGTACCGATTAGAAAAGTTAAGCAGGCTGACTATAAATAGAAAACGGATACCTGTGTAAACATATGTGACACCTGTATATACGACGTTTGTCGAGTTTCACAAAGGCAGGTGGTGTACTGCATGAGTGATTGATGTATAGGCGGAATTTTCTTCTTGATGATGTAGATTTTTCAAGTTATTTCAGGCGTAGCATTTAAAAATAAAGGATTTTTTACAATTAAAAAAAAAAGCCTAAGCGAAGACGGATAGATGCACACAGCCACCCAGCTCCAGCTTACATTCCATATTGAACAAAGTCATAACAATCCAACACAGCCCCTACCTTGTGCTGCTCAATAGCATCTATCCATTGTTGTCTATGGTCAGGGTCTTGAGCTCGAAGGTACCAAACACTGTCATTAACGCTGATATCAAATCGGCACTCGTCAAACTCATGTGGCTGAGGGAAATAAAATACAAAAAGAATACATAAATCACTGGGGTGAGGACATAAAGGAGCAGCTAGACGCCTATGTAGCGGGCATCTTCAGGACCCAGCGCTAAATCTCTAAACTACAAATGTGTGAAACGAAAAATCACCCAAAACTGTTGTAATAACATAATGAATTGTAGCTTAGTTGTCTGAGCCCAGTTTTCTGCTTTAATCTCATGCATGTCTCCCTGAAGCTTATTAGCTCTGCTGATGGAGCGATGGGTTGGTGGGGACTGTTACATAACATTTGTAACGTATGGTAAACTTTTACTCATTTTCAGATAAAATTACAAGAAATCAATATGCATAGCAGAATTTGGGGTACAATAAAAATTCCAAAAGCAACCGAGTAGAATACAATACACATCGAATGTGAGCTAAGCTAACCATGTACTATGAAGTAATACAGATGCACAAAAATTAATGAACTGTGCTGAAAATACCCACTTGGAAACAGTCACACGTATAGTTTTGTCTAGGCCACCCCGACATTTTTAGGTTGAGTCTGGGCAGCGCATGCGCTGCTCTGTGAGGCATGCAGTATTGCGGTAGGGACTGGAAGCTCAAACCACTCTCCGCCCATATTTTTCATTGGCTTGTGTCATTGTCCACTGTGGCTTTTCATTGGTTAAAAGGCTTAGTAGTCCCTCCTTAGTACCGCCTTCTCATTTTGTAACCTCCCATTGCGACCCCACCCTGATACAAGTGTTGGTACTCGGTAGGCTTTAATAACAGCCTCCGAGCACTATTTTCTCAAATAGCTTTGTCCTGCCTGCTATTGCAGACAGGACACGCTCCCTCCGAATGCATTAAAAAAAAAAATGTATAGCACGCATTTGCAATGCAATAGGTCTTGCATTTGCGAGAGTTTAAGCTATTAGCATTGTAATGACAGTGCCTTTTATCTATCTGTTTTAAAAGCAACACAAAAATAAAAGGCATTTTCATTTACAATGCCAATAGCTTAAACTCTCGTGAATGCGAGACCTATTGCATTGCAAATGCTTGATAAAGTAGTGTTGTGTTTTAAAGAAAATGCCCCCTGGCTCAGACAGTAGGGGGAACAACCAAAAATCAACATCGGAGGCCTAGGCAAGTTGCAACAGTTCCCAAGATTCCATACCAGTGTCATGGAGGTCTGACCGACATGGCGGAGGAGGAGGCATTCATGCTACCACAGCGAGGCTGCAGGCAGAGGGAGCCACCTGGAATATTCAGAATGGTAGGCAGTACCCAGAAAGAATGGCAGTGGTAATCCAGGCTGGGACAAGCACGTGCAGCACAGAATACACAGAGCTCAACGGTGTGCCACTGAACTCTGTCTTGGCCCAGGTGGGAGGAGAAAAGGTATTGTAATTGCATTTATTTTGCGCTTACTACCCCAGACGAGGCTTTGAAGCGCTTTTTTGGCGAGTAGCACGCTGCTCCGGAACCCATAAAGGATTAGTGGTGAATTAGTATAGTGAAAATATGAAAGTAATTTGAGTGATGGATATGTTAGTTATTTGGATTGAGAAGGATAGCGAAAGGGTAGAAGAGGTAAAAAGGTTTGCATTTGTATAGCGCTTGCTACCCCGGATAAGGTGTTCAAGTGCTTTTTCGGCGAGTAGCACGCTACTCCGGAACCTATAAAGGATTAGTGGTGAATTAGTATAGTGAAATATGAAATTAATTTGAGTGGTGGACATGTTAGTCTGTTATTTGGATTGAAAAGGACAGTGGAGGTATAGAGGAAAAGGATTTAGAATTTTTTTGTGTTCGTTTTGGAGCCGACAGTAGTAGGAGGAGGCTTGATGAGTAAAAGGTAGGTGGAGGGGGAAGAGTCAGAGGGAGGGTTTAGAAAGGCTTGTTTTGGGGGATCGGAATAGTAAAAAGAGGTAGGAGATGATGCAAGGTAGTAGATCCCATGCCTGTATCTTCCACGGTTACAGATTCATGCGGGACCAAAGAGAATCATCCCAACTGTCCCACTAAACTGAAGACGTTTAAATGAACGAACACTGTACTTTTAAAAGCATTTATGTTTGGGCGGGAACGTCCCCAGCATTCTATATGGGCGTGTAACCCTGCTGAGTGCCTGACTTCAATGTGTAGCTGGTATCCCAACTTTTTTAAACTGGTGTCACGTCATCTAGTGTGTGTGCACAGGCCTAGGCCGGTCTGTGACAATGCTAAGAGTAGGACCTCTCCTGTGATCTGGAGGGGCGCACCATGAGGACCCTCAGAGTGAACATAGGGCTACGATCCCCGTTTTGGGTTTAGAGCATACGGTGGTGATGGCAGCATACTGTGTTTTGCAATCATATATAGCTGACCATCCTATTTATCCGTGTCATGAGTGTGTGCCCTAATGGCCCCTCTTGGGTAAAGATCTGCAGTTCTGTGAAAAACCAGAACCATGTTCTTGTATCCGGTGTGTATGTCGAATGAGTGTTGCACACATGCATTAGTAGGACTGTGTGTGTGCGCGTCTGAGTAATGAAACAAGGGGATTCCTTCCTGGATGATCTGGTTTACCATGGCACAAGATAGAGGATGAGGGAGGGAAGCTTCTCCAGACGATGGAACTTTATCACCTCCATGCCTGTGGGTGGAGGATGGCGGTCCAGACACTAAAGTTAGAAGGATGGAAATAGGGCGGCTGTTAGAAATGACATTATCACTTTTTTTCAATGGGTTAGCTGATTATTTCTTGCTGAGCACTGTTATTTAGTAGATGGTAAGGGTAGAGGCTGGGACTGCAGTTTTGGTTGCCAACATAAGAACGTTTCTAGGCCAGATCTGCCTTTTCGTGCCAGAGACTTGTAAGAGAACCGCTCCAAACCGGTTCTTAAGTTGGAGACAGCAGATCCACAACCACAGTCTAGAAAATGTGTATAAAAGTGCGACCCAAACCACCCCACTTTATTCCAGCTCCAAGTCCTTCATGACAACGGAAGGCAGTGTTCTGCAAAGTACTTGAAGGATTGCTGTGTGATTAGGGTTGGTGTCTTCCTGATGGTTTGTCTCCTAGGGTAAGTTGCCAGAAGTCTGCACCAGACGTTTAGCTGGAGAAGCGGAGGCTCTGCCTAGAGCTTAGAAGCCTGCCTGCAGAGGCAGGAAAGGAGTCTACCTGGCCCTGCAAAAGGAAAGACTCGCCAGGAGAAGACCAGCACATTCCTGGCCTGAGCAACACCCAGACAAAGTGAATTTTATGAGAGCAAAGCAGCAGCAATCTGTGCTGCAGAGGGCTTTTCAGTCTATGCAATGTCTCCTGTAAGAATCATGAGTTAATTAACATCTGTACACCTTCCTGAGGTGGGCTGCATCTACCCTGCCCCGTTTAGCAGCCCAGGTTGGGGCTGCACCTGCCGCAACATGTGTACTGGCCCGAGGTTGAATACAACGGGTGTATCGACCATGGTCAGGGTCGCAACTGCCATGACTAACATCCATGCCAGCCCATAATATGTCTGCAATGGCAGAGTGTCCACCCAGTGGTGCAAGGGCCTGCAGAGTAACACCAGATAATTCAAGGTGGTTGCACTCTGAGAAGACACAAGCTGTGCTTTATGTCCTCTGCAGCAGCTGCTGTAACCACAAGCGATCACAGGGGGCCCCAGGATGCAATGGTACTGAGCTGCTGAGTGAGGAAATAAAGCAGTAAAGACCGATTTCTATGTCGGTACCGTAGGCGAGGATTATGCATTTCTTTATTCATTTATTGAACTCGGCAGTCAAATACTAACTTCAGACCAATTAGAAAAAGGCATAACCCATGAGTATCTAGCAAAACCACTGTGAATCCCATATCCAATCACGTCACACCATTCAGTAGTATAACAATCCTCAAGAAACAGCACTTCCTCTTCCTTCACTGTTTTGCAGCCATGCAAGTGCTTTTTCTTGACAATTGCTTATTTATTACTGCTTAGTTGGCTCTATATGTGGTAAAGAGATTGCCTGCATTGTGTTTTATTTTCCAAATAAATATTGTTGTCAGCTCTCTATTTGTGGGCAGGAATTGCAGGAAGGTCTACAGTCTGCGGGACAGATTCACTTTTAATTGTTTCTCCATCTTTACGGTGACGCTGCCCAATCCGCTTCTAGTGGGGACATGTCTATCAGCCTGTGTGCGTTCTGGTCAGGATACGGAGGCGCAGCTGCACGTCACATCCTGTGGGCAGAGAGCTCATTGAGTGTGGTGTCATGCTTGAATAACCAAGGGGTACTGTGGGTTCAGAGATGCTTTAGCCAGAAGCACCCTCTCTCTCAGCAGTAGAACCATCACCGTGTTGCAGGTGCTCACTCAGCCCCGTACAGCACAATGGCCCGGAAAATAGTAGTAACTGTGTACTAGAGGCTGAATTTCAGGTCTAAAAGCCTGCAAACACCCACAGAACACCAAATTCACCAAGTCTGATGCAAAATGTTAAATCGTCCTGGAATCAGGTGGGTGTTGCCCAATTAGTCAAGTGTCAATGGTGCAAGTCCCTTCGGGGGACCTCCCTCCTAACTAAATACCATAGGGTGACAGAAAACCCTTATTTAGCAGTATAATCTGCCTCTAATCAGCATGGCAAGGCCCTGGTAGGGCAATTTCCATGAGAAGATCTTAGAGCAAGGGTTTTCCCCTTAGGGGCCATATAGACGGATACCCTGGACTCATCAGTCCAAAGAACAGTCTCCACAGCACTTAAACCCTTGGGAAGACAGTTAATGATATTGATCATACTCCAGTCATTAACCCCCGACCCCCACTTCAGGGAAGGAACCTGGGCATCATATGCCCATTAAACCTCAAGGGCCTCAAGAACCTTGTAAGGCCAAAGGATTTTAAAAAAACATAGGGGGGTCCACACAGACACCTCTGAATGCCGCAAAGGGGTCTTTATAGAAAAATAGAGGAACAACTGTCTCCCCATCTTACAGAGTATAATTCTAGTAAACCCTCGTTTACAACAAATAATTGTCCCCACCTGGGTAACATGGAAACTGGGGATGATGGGAAGAACCGGATGAGGACTATGAACCCAGTGACCACCTTTTCATCCCTTTACAAAGCCCAAAAATCTATGAAACAAGATTTCGGCCAAAAGGTTTTTGGAGGGGCGATAGAGGAAGGGGGTGATCAACCAGTCAGTCTTTTTCCCCAGTCACCTATACAGGTCTCCCTTCGAGACAGGGCTTCCAGTGGCAAGACCAAGAAAATTGGGGTGATTCTTCCACTCACATGGTAAAACCAGAAGCTGTGGAAGAATACAAAACTTCCAGGGAGTCACAACCACCCAGGTTAGACAATCGGGTTAAAATATTTATTTTTCCAACCAAAGTTTGGAGGAAAGTTGAGTGAATTCAAAGAGTGGCTGATATGCCAACATTTCAAGATGTAGAGGTTTTCTCTCTTCTCAGACATTCTCCTTATCGGGGACTGGAGGGTAAGATTGGATTTGAAAAACCCGTATCTGACAATACTGATCATTCCTCCTCATTGAAGATTCCTGCAGTTCTATTGGAGAGATCAGATCTACAAGTCTGTTGCTCTCCCATGCAGGTTTTCATTTCTCCCTTGGTGTTTCACTAAGGTTCTAAGATCAATGATGGAAACTCTTTGGTCCATTCTTTATCTAGACTTCATTCTGCTGCTGAACAAATGCCCACATCAACTGAAAAGGAAACTCAATATCTCTTCTAGTTCCTAATCAACTAAGACAAGTGGCTTCTCTTCCCGAACCAAAAGATATCTTGGTCTTCGTAGTGGATTTATCATCTCAGACATTGATGTTTCCACCAAAGAAGGTAACAAAGATAAAAATAAATAAAAGAAAATGCCTTTTTCAGGCATCCTGCGAGGTTAGTATGGCTACTGACATCCTCAATACAAGTGATATTCCCTGGGCCTCTTCACTATGTAGCTCTCCTGAGAGAGCAAGCAGCCAGTCTCTGGAAGGGGATTTAGCCTATTGAGAGATGGTCAGACTAAACAGAAATGGTGGCTGACCGAATGACCATAGAGGCTTCGAATGGGACGGCCGTGTTTGGCTCGGTTCTGGACCTAATTATAGAACTGGACGCAAGCCTGTTAGGATGGGGCGCTCAATGCGGTGATATTACAACCAGAGATCAGTGGTCCAAAGACTAACTGGGACTACACATCAATTGTCTGGAGCTACTTGCAAGATCCTTCGCAGTGAAATGTCTCCTGTTCAGTGCTCTTGAAGATGGACAACATATCGGCAGTCTGGTACATCAATCAAGAACCAAGGCGCTGGACGAACTGGCCAAAACTTCTGGCACTTTGCTTCAACAATCAGATTTCAGTCTCAGCAGAATACTTCACAGGAACATTTAAATCCACAGCATACTGGAACTAGAGATTCCAGCTTGTGGAAAATGGATCTGACAATTTTCTTTGGCCCGGTGAAACACTGGAGACAGTGTTAAATAGACTGGCTTGCTTCAATCATCAACTTCCGAAGTTGTTCAGTTAGAGACCAGACCCTCTAGCAGAGACCATGGATACAGTCACCCAAAAATGGGACAAAGAGCTGAAATACACTTTTCCCAGTATCTATAATAAGAAGATCAGCAGCTCATGTCAGAAGACAGCAGGCAGATCTTATTCTGCTCACTCCTCTCTGGAGATCTTAAGTATGGTTGCAGTCCTTTTGGAACGTTCATAGGATTAGTAATCCTTCTTCCCACGTTCGACCATTCTGCGGGACAATTAGGGCAACGCGCACCCATCAGTCCTAACAGGAGTTCTATGTTTGATGGCATGGAGGATTACAGGGGTCAATCCCAGGACTTTCATTCCAAGCTTCAATTTAGATTAAAAAAGCCTGGTCAGAAACTACAAATAAAAGATACAGTTTAGCCTGAAAGAGATGGTCCCGTTGGCTTTTTTTAAATCATAATTGCGATCTTGGGAGGACCGACATGGTGAATATCCTGACTTCCATTCTGAACTGGCAGAGTCAGGGATAGCCTACAGGGCCACCAATGCTGCCCGATCAGCAATATATGCAAAGCACAACGAGTGAGATAATGCTTACTACTGTGTAAACTACTCACAGGGATTAGATTTTATATCAGTCAAACTGGACTTGTAGAGAGCGGCTAATCACCTGTGAGGGTATCCAGGTGCTGATAACCTTCTGCTGAGGGAGTGTTCAGTTGAACAGCAAGGTCGGGAGTCCTTTCCTGAATTCCTGCAGGGAGGATGAGATGCGGAGGTGAAGGGGGAGGTCATTCCAGGTCTTAGCTCCAAGGGAGAAGGAGTGTCCTCCACGGTTGCTTCGGGGGATGTAGGAGTGTGAGCAAGGGAAAGAGATGCGGAGCGCAAGTGTCTAGTGGGTAGGTGAAAATTCATGCGGTGGTTGATGTACGCTGGTCCTAGGTAGTGTAGGGCTTTGTAGGTGTGGATCAGCATCTAGAGTTGACATCTCTACCGAATGGCGAGCAAATGGAGCTTTTTGAGGTGGGGGGTGATGTGTGCCTGCAAGGTAGGCTGAGGAGGAGTCTGGCTGCTGAGTTTGGTTCAGTGTGCAGTCTTTGCAGGAGATGCGTTATATCCTCCCAGAACCCAGATAGTCCAATCTATGGGATGTGCATGTCATCCTCTGGTTCCTTTCCAAATAGCCATCTAGTGACTTTCTATCTAGAAAGCAACGGTCAGCAAAGTTGGCTGTGTTACTGTGCTTAATTTCCTGAAAACACATCTTGGATATGAATGCGCTAGATATGTGTTTTATAATTTTCACTCCGGAGGGAGTTACCTTCACAATATCTTGAAGAAACACCATGCGTCTCTTATCCTGCGCTCCCTGATAACTCTGCACAGTCAATGGTCTCAAAAAGTATGACGAGATCATGGAAGAAATCAGAACTCCAGCAGCACGTAAACTTTTGATCTTCATAAGGAAACCTTTTGGACTAGTCTTGAACCCAACTATTGCCAGGTAGATCAGATGGATTAGGAGCGAAGCAGGATTTAATACCTCCAATTTTGGGGCACATTCTACAAGGATGCTATCGCATCCAAGGCTTTTTTTGTTTTTTAAGAGAGCTGCCAACAGGAGATCATGAAGGCGGTGGACTGGTCAGCAGAATCAACTTTTAAGAAATTCTACTTCAAACCAATTACAGTAGTAGTATGCAGATGTCAGTAAGCTTTAAACATGCATAATTTGCACCTCCGGTCCTGACAAAGTGGGAATTTTTCCATTCTAACATGAAGAAAAGTTTAAATTCTATTCAAGACCCGGAGGCAAAGATTATCCCACCTGCTTCTGTGTACCAGCTCCACCCACCTAAAAAAGAGACACAAACACAATGTTTGATAAACGCCGTTTATTTAATGAGATTTTGCATGAAGTTCAGTTTCAATCAACTACTTGTGGGTTAGCATAAGACCTTTTCAATGTATTAAATGTTCCAACAATCTAACTTCTTTCGAATTCACAGGAAACGTATCTGCATATCTGCTGACGTTGTAGGATTTTCATAGGAGGCTCATTCCCTTTTCTTTGTTGATACAAGAGAACTGAAGCAAGCGTACCCGTGAAACAGCAAATTCATTTGTTTAAGGATTGTTGTATTAATGGTGTGATGTGATTGGATTTGGGATGTCACCAGTGATGTCACTGACCATGTCATGAATGATGTAATATGTGACATCAGCAGTGCATTGCGGGAGCGCAAGTTATAGTTAGCTCAACTAACTACAACGGGCGAATTTCTCTGGTTTTGTACTAGTGAAATGACCAACTACCTATAACGTCCCTGAAACCTATGGTTTTTTTCAGTGAATTTCTACCGTTTTTTAAATGCTAATTTCTATCTATAACGTCCCTGAAACCCATGTTTTTTTCAGTGAATTTCAAAGGTTTTTTAAATGCTAATTTCTATCTATAACGTCCCTGAAACCTGTGATTTTTTCAGTGAATTTCTAAGAATTTTTAAATGCTAATTTCTAACTACACCTAGATCGGTAAGACATGTGCAGAAAGAGAAAGACATGTGCAGAAAGAAGCAAGAGGCGCGGAAAGAAGCAAGAGGCGCGGAAAGAAGCAAGAGGCGCGGAAAGAAGCAAGAGG
>CAWUFW010001083.1:2287500-2492500 GCA_963921515.1 Calotriton arnoldi | reverse complement strand
ACATGAAATGGACCATAATCGAACAAATTAAAATGGGTCCAAATGTGCAACAAAGACTATTTGAGAAGGAACAACGGTGGATCTATAGGCTTTCCACCCATAAGGAGGGATTAAACGAAAATATCCCTTGGAACTCAGTACTCCCTAAATGACTTAATATGTGCCTGAATTGTCAACCCCCCCTTTTCTTTTTCTTGTCTGTCCTACCATCACAATTGAATGATCCATTCAGTATGAAATCAGGAAGTAAACGACATCAGTAAGTAATAGATCAAGCGATTCCATCACTCTTTTATTAGTGACACACAGTTATGTAGTGAATACCCGTCGCCGTGATTGTATGTGACTGGATTGCCATGTGCTTGAACATACCGCGGTAACTGAATGTCTGATTATACCATCTGAATTAGCAATTCTAACTTATTGCCAGTCTTACTACACAGCGCACTCATTTTCCTATTTACTGTGTGTGATCCACGTATCATATGGGATTGAGATTGTGGCTCATAACTTTATTGTTCCACAACCAACCTCGAGTAACAGGTCTTAGGGATACTCCCACCGACGTGCTGACGCCGGCCACGTGACCACTAAGCCACGCCCTCTGCTCGCGCAACCCGGAAGCGCCTGCACTTAACCGGCATGGCAGACCCGATGCGGTGATCCTGCAGGGAGTGGCAACGGGTCCTTGTGGGTAGGCGCAACAGCCGATGAATAGCTCCACCTAGTAAGTAGATTATTCAGAGGCGGGAACCGACTTTTTCCCTACGTCCTGGGGAACCTTACTAATCTGTCGGTTTTTATCCAGATCGCACTGGGAGTTATTTACCACGACCCCGACTCCCATGAAGCACGAGAACATCGCGCTTTTAGTAAGCCCCTTCTCCCTCTTTTTTCCTTTCCCACGAACCCAGTTTTCCCGTCCATAAACATGCTTGCATATTACGCATGATTGTGATTTTGTTGCGCCCTCACTTATTTTTATGAGAGCGTCTAAACCCACTACGATTGTATGCTGTATGTGGTGTTTAACACAATATCCATGTACTTCATTGATATCTGCATGGTAATTGACTGCATCGATGCATTTGCACTTCGGAGTCACGAGGAGTGCACGTAAAACACCCACCTGTATGATCACGATGTGTGGGCAAGACCAAAACTTTTTGATGACCATTTGTGTCACTGAAATGAATGAATGCTCACCATAGTTCACTGCCTCCTCAGCTACGAGGCACACTTGGAGGCATGCTCTATCTATACGCTACGTTCAACAAATGTTGGGCAACACAAGAGCACTTATTCCCTGAACAAGCACATTACTGCGACTTATATAATTTTTATCTGTTTGTCTGTTATTATGTGTTTGTCTTTCCAGATTATTTCACTTTTTCGAATGGAACAAAAGGATACCTGACCGTGAGTACATGGTTAGGTTACAGTGACCAAGGGCAGGGTACACCTTAGCGAGTGTATACCTCCCGGGTCACATTCACTGGTCCTGAAGAAAACCTAGTACTACCATTCACAGGTTGAAACATGTTGACCTTTTATTTCACTTTTCACTGCACTATTTTTTTACTAAGCGATACCCGAGGGTCAATTAAACCTTCATGGCATCCCAACAATTTTTTAACATTGTCTAGTTGCCCCAGAATAAAGTTTCTTCAGTGGGTCATATCTGGCCAATTTTTAATCAACACTATTAAATCACTCACTTTTTACTTCACAAAACAACCAGCTCCACTGTAATCAGGTGTCGCAGCACACCCGGATAGCATTCGGCTATTCGGGTGGGACCCCAATGATGAAGCATGTCACCAACTAGGTTGGTGAGTGAGGGGTCTTTTAGAAAAGGATAATCTCCTTTCCTGTGCTTTTGTCCCTACACCATATAGACAGTTTGCTGTCTTTGGGTTATACTCCTTTCTTTGTTTTGATTATCTGACCCTAAGGGGACCAGGAGTATTCCCTCCTATCCTGTGAAAATCCCTTGCTCTCTTTTGTTTTATGTATATATATATATATATATATATATATATATATATATATATATATATATATATACACATACACACACACACATACATATACACATACATACACACATATATACATACATACACATTATATTATATATATATATATATATATACACACATATATACATATATACATACATACATATGTAACACTCCTAACCCTACCCCACTCTAATGGCCCAAATATATAAATCTAGCACAAATTAATACATCAAATTGCACAATCGGAAGAAAAACCCCTAAAACACAGCTACATTATCCATAATGGGTTTTAAAAAGCTGGTAAATTCCTGATGTTTCAGTTGCACAAGACTAATTTTATTTAACTGGCTGATCCAACACAGTTCTTTGTAATAATCAAATTCCTCCCTCTCTAATGAAGAAATGTGCTGCTTCTAATGCCACCAATACCAGTAGGGTTATACCGTCTGTGCTGCAAAATGCCTTGCAGCTAGTGATCTAATATTTTGCAGTCTAATTTCACCATGTTAAGCTATTTCTTCCCCCCCCCCCCCCCCACAGGGAAATCATAGGCCCAAAACCATAAGTGGCTAAATTCTATTTGGGAATACTTCTAGCGGTCATTTGAGGTCTAAACGAATCACCATAAATCACAATACAGAACGCCACAATTAAGCTGGAGATTTAACTTTCAAGTAATCTCTAAATGTCTTAAGTTTGTCACAGTCAATATACCCCCATTCTCAAATAATTTACTCAAACTACTTCACCTCTTGTAAGAGAAGATGGGTTCAGAAGAACACTTTAGAGCACGTAAGGTTTAATCCGCCAATGATGTTTTCGGATACGTTTAATGTGTTTATCCAAAACAAGTTTGCCATTGTGCACTAAATAGTCATCAATGTTGATAATAAAAGCAATTCACCAATCTGCTTCAAAGTCTTCGGGACGACAATTTGGATCAAATTTCCTGTACATTTGTGTAGTTCCTCTTGCAAATTTATAGCTTAGGCATAGCCTGACAATGTACACCTTAGGCGTGTCCATAACCGTGCAACTGAGAATTTGATCACAGGAGTTAGGCTTTACCATCAATGGATTTATAATAGATTCCTAATGGCAGTTGATGCCAAAAAATTATCTCTCCACCAATGGTCACAATAAAAACTTTACAGAAAGCATTTGTCCAATTGGTAAACTGCTGAACTTAAAAAATGTCTGCCCAACCAAGATACGACAGAGTCAACAACGATATATTCCATAAATGGACCTGGGTGACTTACCTAGCTCAATTACCTCGCTATTTTCAAAATTAGTTCCAACTAACTTTGCATAACTTAAGGCTATCATAAAGGGCGGTGCAGTGCAAAGTCCTTTGTAAATCTAAAAAAAAAAAGAAATCTGCTAAAAACCATGAAGTAACCCTTTGGAAGCAAAGGTCCAACTTTGTCAAACCAGTCCTAGAAATGTATATCATCCAATTTCTCAGTACTACACTGGATGGGTACTTTTCACTTCTGCTCAGCTTGTGGCTAGACTGGGCGGTTTGTCATTTTTAGGTCGAGCCTGGGCAGCGCATGCGCTGCTCTGCATGCTGTATTGAGACTTGAAGCACCGCCTACTCTGCCCATATTTTTCATTGGCTTGTGCCATTGTCCTTTGTAAATGCCGGCTTCTGATTTGTTAATAGGCTTATTAGTCCCTCCTTAGTGCCTCCCTGTCTTCTGTTATCTCCCATGAGGACTGGCCCTCTTACATGCATCCTTACTCAGGAGCTTTCATTAGTAGTTGCGAGAACTATTTACTTAATTAACATACATAGCACTCAGGGGATGCCAGCTTCAGTAAGGGCGGCTGCTTCTATTCTCGCCACGCACTGCATCTGCCTTCCCCTTTGAAATTGTACAAAGGCAACAATAAATAGCAGGCTTTCCCGATCGTTTTACTAAAGTTTTAATACTCGACGTGTCTGCATTTTATTTTTAGAAGGCAGAGAGAGCTCACACCGGACTCCAAATGAATCAGCTTTTTTTAAGGGGGTTTATCTCCGTTTCCCTCAGTCACCCTCCCACCATGCACCCACCCTTAACCCCTTCCTCCTTTTTGTATCCCTGAGCACCAAACTTGCAGAGCCTCGGATCCGGAGTGTCTCTTCTGAGGCCCCTCCCTGCCAGCCCTCACAACATCCACACGCCGAGCATAGCGTATCTCTCCCTCATCGCCAGAAATTCTCAGGCTGCTCGTTTACTTTGCTCTCATGTCCTCTCTCCCGTTGTCCGTGTGTTTCAGTTTGAAAGTTGTTCCAGTGTGTTAAGTCACCTCCCTCTCCCTGTCAGCCATTGTGTGCCTGCTTGAAGTCAGTCACGCATTGTGCACACAGTGATGTAGGAGGCCAGAGTGTTTTTAAAGTTCAACAGCCTGTGAGCGTGGTCCACCTGTTAACAAAGAGCTGTGGTTTGTTATGATATGGCTCTTCCCGATGCTTGCAGTGAAATGTAAGGTATACTCTGCCATGTGTGCCTGGCTGACAACAGCTTTTAAAATTGTTGAAGCTGTTCATCTTCCATTGGCTTTTGCGATTTGTGGAGGTGGGGGTCGCACTTTGCTACTGTGTTCAACAAGCATTTGCAATGCAATAGCTCTCGCATTTGCGAGAGTTTAAGTTATTGGCATTGTAAGTGACAAGGGCTTTTATTTACCGGTTTTGAAGAACACCACATAAATAAAAGGCATGGTAATTTACAATGACAATAGCTCAAACTCTCGCAAATGCAAGACCTATTGCATTGCAAAGATTATTATTATTAGTCATCTGGGTGATGGGGACCCAGAGAAAAAATATAGACCAGACAGACTAGGAGAGGCTGCATTTGGGGGGGGAGGGGTTAAGAAAGCTAGATTGCCTTTTAATTTGATCTCTCAAGATACTCACGTTCTGTGCAAAAATTAATTGACTATTATAGTTGACAATACCGGTGGGCCATGCTGAAATTGGAAAGAAACACTGCAGTCCCAGGTGTGACTGTGTGTAGGAACATGTCCATGAGTAAGGAAGTTGCTATGCCTGCTTCGTTGACTTTTGTGTAATATTTAACAGGGTGAACTAGTGTTTGTGGGGAAAATTGCCAGCGACAAAGCTTTTACATGCAACAACTAGAGCGATGCCATTCAAGACCAGGGCAAGTATGAAATGTGCAGTCCATTTCATTGAACCTTACTGCAAAACTGGCTCACTTGGCTTCATCGCTAAACTCACCACAAGAGGACTAAGGCACTTCTGCCACAGAGGATCCGCCTAACTCCCGCCCAAGCACCTCCCCAACAACACTATGCAAGCCAACAGCATCACAATGCGAGGAGCGGCCTGTGTAAATACAAAATAACAGCATACGGATCCAAGCTGTTCGTGATTTGCGTTGCCAAAACTCCATCAAACTTTAATAAGGTGGGATACAAGGATTA
Source organism: Calotriton arnoldi (assembly GCA_963921515.1). Taxonomy (NCBI): domain Eukaryota; kingdom Metazoa; phylum Chordata; class Amphibia; order Caudata; family Salamandridae; genus Calotriton; species Calotriton arnoldi. The sequence continues at coordinate 2,487,035 of CAWUFW010001083.1, read as the reverse complement.
TGTATTCTTACACAACACCATTTCCAGCAGGAACACTCATATCTTGTCAAAACACGGGCCAAAGGGCGTTCGCGGATTGTGTCAAAAAGGCCAGGACATTTCTAGAGGGGATTACAAGGGATAAATGCTTTAAGTCAGAGCACGTAAATATTCGTGCAAGCAGCTCACACCGAGCACCTGTGAAAACAAGTAACTACAACAAATCGATTCACTGGGAAACGCACCAGGCACTATAAACGGATGAAAACTACGGCTCCAAAAAGCAAAAAAAACAAAGAAATGATGCACACCAGGCGCGCAAAGCCCATTGGGTTGAAAGTGCTTCAGTGGCCCAAACACCCCCCCCCCCCCTCTTCTGTCAGCTGCCTTAGGCCGAGCGGACTGGGCTGCGGCTGCAGGCTGGTTTACTCAGCAAAGCATCTGACTGTTCCAATCCTCTTACGGTTTAACGCTACATGCACCATGCTTGCTTAAAGCATTTATTTTTCCACCTTCAGCCGAGGCGTTGCATTCTTGATTGTTCCCTCAAATGCGCAAACCTGCAACGAGCTTTGTGTGGTGATTTATATCAAAATTCCTGTGAAAGTTAACGCTTTCACATACCACCCCTCCCCCCCCCCTCCCCCCCCCATTAACCCCACCACCAAAAAATAAAAACACAGCAGAGGTGTTATGCGATTCCGCAGCTACAACGGATGACCGAATGCTAGCCCCATCGGCATGTAATTGCATAAGCAAATATTGAACTGTGAAATTAAAACTTAAGACTTAATTGTAATTTATTTTCTAGTGCTTCGAGAGCCTTCAGAACTTGCAACGTTATTTCCATGGAAAAATGATTAAAGAAATGCTGTATTTTGACATTTGTTTAAATTAAATAGTTGTAATTTTATTTAATACTTAATTCTACGTTTCTTACTTTTTAAAGTGCTGAAAATAGCAGGTGCTACTAATATGCCGTTTAATGGTCCTCAATTTACCTGTCTCGGAAGGATTGAAGGCTGAGCTCCCTTGCGGAAATCAAACTTGTGACCTGACAATGGCGTTGTATTTTAGCAGAAAGTATGTATATGTGTGTGTGCGCGCTCATAAGTACATATTTCTGGGAAGGTATATGTGCCCTTAATTCTCGTTGGAGATTTCATAGCAAGTCCGTGCGCCCGTCGGCCAACGGCCGTCGCGAGCACTACCTCCGTAGTGCTGCGCACGTCCGTTGGCCGACGCGGCCCCGCCCACTCAATAAAACCGCCGCCGCGGTTAAGTTACATGGCATCTTCTGTGAGCCATCATTACAGACACCAAGTTGCAATCAACCTAATCAATCCCATTGTCACCTGTGCAAAGAGGGTCGCCCATCTACTTGCATTCTGTACTTCCTCATTCAGCCCCCCTCTCCCCTCCCCCGCCCAATTTCTGGCGCACATACTGTATACATGCCAGAATTTTAGAAGAGGAAAGTGGGAGGTTTTAAAAAAATAATCGGGAGAGTGTATTTCGTCCATTAACTTCCATTGAGGCTTGAAAGGGGTCTATTGTCATCGATGGGACTTGCAAATGTGCGGCTGCAGGATCGAATATGAGAAATGCAAACACTTTGTTTTTGTTGCTTTTACTGTCAGAAACACGAAGAAAGTGAGGTGGAAGACCGAGAGAGCATGAGGAAAATCTTGTGCACTGGCCTGCAGGAGCAGGTTACTGACAGTGCATATTCCGAGTCGACAAGACCAGTCCTTTTCGCAGAAACCTGCAGAGGAATCGGGTATTTGCAAGCAGAAATCGTGAGACTAGCCTTGAAATCGGTAGTCTCCCGCCTGAATCGAGAGGGTTGGCATGTATGCAGAAACTTAATTATTCCTTCCTCTACCGTCTCTGGCTTTCTTCCCATTAGTAGCAAATCTTTGTAAATTTCCTTACCATCGCTTCCTTCCTAAACGATCTTTTCAGCCCTCATTGACCACTCCATGGTTTCACAAGAATAACTTTCTGGCACTACTAGTGCGCCCCACAGCCTCACAATGTTGCTTCTCGCTACTACCAGCCCAGTTCCATACATTTCTTCCCCCATATTTTGGTGGGATGTCATCACACCAGATCTCAGCAATGGCAGTCGTGCCATCAGATCGACCGAATTCAGTCACCCTGGATAGGCATTCCCAAACTCTATTCCACAATGCCATAGCCTGATGTTATTCCTATGTTGCATGTAGGAAGGTTCCTTCACACCTTTATTTCCATAGACACCCACCTAGTGTGATCTTAGCAAAATGTACAAGTTGTGTTTGCGTAAATTAGAGATGATACAGTATTTTTGATTGGACCAGTCTGAACACCTCTTGAATAGCTACCTCCGAGGCTTGTTAATATGTTTCGTCCCAATCCACGGCTTCCAGTGCACCAGCATCCTTTTCCCATCTGTATTTCTGCTCCCTTGCATATTTGTGGTGTTACAGAAAAATGATTTTCAGGGTCTTGATATTGCTTTAGTTAGTAGCTGTTTGGGAAAAGTATGTATTTAAGAGGAGAACTAGACTGGTGGCGGGAGAGAGTGGGAGAGGAGGGGGAGAGTAGGGGGAGAGGAGGAGTGGGGGAGAGTGGGGGACAGGAGGAGAGGGGGAGTGGGAGTGAGTGAGAGGGAGTGGGATAAAAACAAAGGGTACAGGGACATTATAGTCCAGTTCAGATTTTACACACAAAACCATAAAAAAATCAGCAATTATAGTTATCAAGTAACTATAACTCGTGCCCTAAGGCAACTATAACTCGTGCCCTAAGGCAACTATAACTCGTGCCCTAAGGCAACTATAACTCGTGCCCCAAGGTAACTATAAATCGCGCTCCCGCCATGCACAGTTCTCATCAATAATTTTACTGCAAATGTTGCAGTGATTATCAATGAGGTCATATAAGAGGTCATGAGTGATGTAATATGTGGGGTAATTAGCAATGCATGGCGAGATTTATAGTTACCCCTTAGGGATATATAGATATATTTATACCCATCATTCCTCAGGTGCTTTCCCTCTTAATCAATTAGTTTTCTGTCAATACATGGCCATCCACATGTCTGGCCGCACACAACCCATCAGTCTACCCTCTTCAAACATTAACAAGAAATGTCCTGCCATTTTGGTCTACAACCGCCTACACGTTTCAGCAGGGAACTCGGGCAACCTCTGGGCCTTTACTCCCTTAAATTGATTAGTCAGTTCTGTTTCTTCACTGTCACATCCACCTCCATCATGTTCCTGTCCTCTGCGATCATTTTCAGAACTGGCCAGCACTGCAAAAACTGGTCTTTGAACTGTGAAATACTTGGTCAGTGCTCACTTGCAAATAAGTGCAAACATTTATGCCTCTTTATATGGAGGATAATTAACTGGTTACTGTGCATTATGGTCTTATTGATGTACGTATTTCTATAATGCTGTTGCATCTTAGAAGAAGAAAGGTGCATTTTGAGGAAGCCAAAACAAAAACAAGCAAGTTAAGAGAGGTGTGGATGCCACTCAGGATGATTTGTAAAAACAGTTAAGGGACAGCCATAACAGGAAGGTTTTTAGTACCTTCCTGATGGAGAGCAGATTAAATTTGGGTTCAAAGAGACAGTGGAAGGGAGTTCCAGAAGCTAGACATGTCGCTAGTGAAGGACTTGGTGCCAAACAAGCGTTCAAGGCTGGCAAATAGGCTCCTACTTTACAACTTATCCACTTTTGAATCTTAATGTCTCACTCGTTTTGCCACCATCCTTTACAGCCTATCGCCATGACATCTACAACCCACACAAGTACACATCAAAATTAATTGATAGAGATAGCACTCCTGCAGCCTTTTGATGGACAAATAGCACTTACATGGGTGATTTCAACACTGAATGGGTCATACCTAAATGCACACCATTAACCACCCTGGAGAACATTGCAAACATCCACAAACGTGTTCAGCTGTGATACCAGCTGAGGAAGGATTCTGGACCTTAATATTGCGGACTAAAGATTGGTAGAATTCTTGATCCTGTCAATATCAACCAGTCAGATTGTTTAACTTGGTGGGATACTGGTCAAATCATTTTAGTTTTTTGATCTTTACAACATTATCTTTAATTGAACACTAATGAGAATAGACTATTCTGCACTATGAAAAAAGTGACTTTAGGCTCCCAAAAATCTTCTACAATGAAATCAGTCACATTAACCCATCCACACAACCAAACCATTGCACTCGGGATCCTTGACTCAAGGCATATTAATCATTGCTTTTTTTCTGCCAATGTCACACGGGATTGCCAAAATGCAATGGCAAGCCAGACGTCAGGTAAACCCGTTGAAAAGCGAGACCTGTTGGTTTTGCCAATGCATGTTTTTAAGATTGTGGTCGGAGCACTAGGAGAAGGTGGAGAAATTAACACCGAATAAACTATATAAAATGACAGCAGTACACCGCTGAGAGGAGTAGGGCAGATCTGGCAGCTCAGTGGACCTGGACAGCACTCTTGTTAAAAGCAAAACGATAATCATGAACATTACCTGCGCCATCTTGTCTGGTAGAATTCTATGTGCACATAAGTTGCAGTCATTTTGATCTATCACAGCCATTTTGTACTCTGTTGGTCACCTTTGTTTCACCCTGCATTTACTAGCATCCCTCTGACCCTCTGACCGACCTGGTATGTGTGCTGGGGGCTATAAACTCTATTGCCACAACAAACCTCAGCGTCACTTGCTGCCACAAACTCGTTTTTCCTCTCATCTCTGTTTTCAGGCAAACCTTTGGACACTCTACCCCTCACTGCACCTAGTTACACAAACAGGTTCCAAACACCAAAAAGACTCTTGCAACATGATTTATTGCACTGCAAACAGCAAGACTTGTTGTTACCAACAATGGGACCTGTTTTTATCAACAGAACGGACTCTTAGATCTGGCCGGTCTCACATGTTTTAGACCTTGAAGCAAGGTCCAGCTGCAAGATAAGATGGTCTGTTTGACCTGGGTGGGAAGAGAATTACTGTTGGGCTTGTGTGACAACCTGCCCGGGGCGGGGACCCCAAGCTTGTGTAACCATGTTAATCAAACAAATGCATTGTGTCAAACTTGTATAAAAGGAAGAGCCAAAGGAGTTGTCAGCAGAGCACTTCCCTCAGACATCCCGGTGTCTGCAGTTGACGTGATCTCCTCATGAGAAATAAACCTTTTTCTTGTCTTCCAGTTTCCAGCGCTTGCCTCATTATTTTGATAGCGAACCCAAAGTGAATTAGAGGTGGAACCCTGCACCGGGCAGCATTGAGGGTCTTAGAAGACTCGCTGCCTTTCACAAATTGGCACCCAAGCGTAGGGGCCCATCAGCGACGCGTGGGTCCAGTAGAGAGGTCCCATCGACGGAGCGAACGACTAAACAATTGGGGTATACCTGCCTGAGAAGACCCTTGTCTGGCTGCCGATCGACTGAACTTCACCGGTTCCGAACGGACCTCTCTCGAGTGACCTGCGGTCCTGACTGGGACCTTAGAGGAACGCCGCATTGATTGTTGGAGTGAGAGGACAACCAGGCGCTGGAAGGGGAAGACGAAGAACTGTCCATACGGTCCGGGTAAGGTCGTGAAAAAACAACTTAAATTGATTGATTGAATAGTTTGATTGAAATACTAGTATTCCTTTTTTTTGATATTGAGTTATTTGCGACATTTCCCTGCTTGCAAACAACTAAGAATAGGAATATTCTCTCTTTGCAGGCAGCGGACAGGTAGTGCAGACTTTTTGTCTAAATTGATTGATTGAGATATTCATTTTTGACCGATAAATACGTCATGCCTGTTTTCTCTAGATTGTTTGATTGTAATGGTTTTGGACCCGACCGTTCGTTAGAGGTCAGTCAGCCGGCACCGCCGGAAGGCACCCCTAACAAGGACATGTACGTAAAGTATGGATTAGCCACCGTAGCTTATAGCAAACTATGGCATAAATACACTAGGAAGGACCGGGTAAATGAGTGGACACTGACGGGATCTTTCGATCCCGCTAAAATAGAAACGTTAGAATTAGCTCTCCACAAAAAGAAAACTAGACCAGCCATGTTTGACAGTTTTGGTTTATGGCGAAAAGAGGCAGCTCAAAGAAAGAAAAAGGGACGAAGCTAGACAAGATAAAGAAACGCGAAAATCAGCTTACCAAGCCAGTAAAAGATTAGAAGAAAAACTAAAAGAAAAGGAAATCGATAAAAAGGAACAGGAATCAAAAATATCAGGTCAATGCCCTGTTAGAACGCCCTCGACTCTTTACCCCAAGTTACCAGCAAAACAAAGGGTAGATGATGATTTATTGTTAGGTCCCCCAATCATATACATGCCACCCCCTTACGCCCCTACTCATCTCGTAGTACAACGCCAGGACCACCAAAGTATAGCCGGAGATGGCACGATCGCCTCAGTCTCCACCGCCTCTGCTCCCACCGAGTCACCCACACCAAATGTCTCAAAGGATACAGTAGTAGAGGTAGGATCAAAAGAAAAAAGGAGCGCCCAGGGCCCCGCGATTAAGTAAAAATGAGCGAGCAGACATTGATAAAATAGTTAAATCCCTCATAAATAGGAAGGAGACAGAAGAGTATGTAATTGACATATGCAACTCCTATGTTGAAAACCGCAAACGATACTTTATTGTACGTCTCTGTTACCACACTCTTACTGCATATGAAGAGAAGTACCAAGATGTAGGGCCCGAGCGGCTAGTGGCTCTCTATAGGAAGGTAGACACCGGAGATGAAGGCGACAACGATGTTACAGAACTCTTTTCATCCACACTGGAGGTATTCCGTCACCTCGTGGAACAAGGACGTATAGATAAGGACAGGACATCTAAGATAGCAGGACCCCCGGTGGAAAAACCAGATCGCATGATGCCGATAAAAGAAGCTGCCCCTTATTGGGTACCTCCTAGAGGACAAGGGACTCATGACGATATGAACCATCAAGACGCTAGAGGAAGGGTGGTCTACAATTGGGTGTATCAACCATGGGACAGACAGGACATTTTGACGTTCCGTAAATCTTTACCGGATTTACGAAAGAACCCCACCGCCTTTTACACCGAGCTAGGTACCGCTCTGGGATCAACAATAATGACACTTGCCGACATAGACTTGTTCTTCGGGTTATGTTTGCGAGCAGATGTGTGGAAACAGATTAGGAAAATCGACCATACCGAACTGCTTGGTCATACCTGGGAACAACTCAACACATTAGATAAACAGCGGAACCCTGGTCAAAAACCGGTTAAAGCAATATTGGACCTCCCTGACAAAATAGTGCAGAAAGTGAAAACGCTGATCCCAGAGAAAAAGATAGACTGGTCCATAGTAACCGCGTGCCGCCAGAAACCACAAGAGGATGTCTCAGAGTATTTCTCCAGATTTGAAACGGTGTTCTCCGATTACAGTGGACAAGACATGTCCACCGCAACCGGACACCACTTATTTGTGCAGAACTATGTCAAAGGACTACTGCCAGATGTATCCCAGAAATTACAAGCCAGCGAAAGTAGTTGGGCAGCATCTAAACCGGCGGCCATTCTCCAAATGGCCCAGTACTATGAGCATCAGAAAAACGAAAATGACAGGGCTACAGAAAGGAAAAAGAAGGACTTGAAGGAGAGGGTAATGGTAGCACAACTCCAGGGGGCGAATACAGGAAGGGAGCAATATAGGGGAGGATACCAGCAGAATACCCCTAGAGTACAGCCACCTAGAAACAATTCATCGACATCATATGTAGGACGCCAACTGCTGTTTTTACTAGTTCTGTTTGTTTTTACCTATAACATCTGTTTAATTGATTATGCGGATTGTCCTTCAAAGACTCTGTACACCACACTAACGGAACCAAACCACTATTGATCGGTGACCTTTTGCTCCAACTGGAACGGACTAAATGCGGAGCCTCAATTGGTTCTTGAACCCATTATGTCATCAATACAGCTTAGAAGTAATGTTTGATCCAATTGCCATGTCTATTTGACTGTTAGATGGTTTGGTATATGGTCAGTATTACACAATGTAATTTGTCTTTCATGAAGAGATACAACAAATTAATAAAAACAGATTAAAAAAAAAAAAATCATATGTAGGACGCCAAATCCTAGGACAGGATCAATGTGCATTTTGCAAAGAATATGGACACTGGAAAACCCAATGCCCGGCTTTGTTAGGAGCTGGTAGGGGCAGAGGGGCGAGGGAAATAGCAAGTGGACAGAGAGGAAGAGGACGTGGGAGAGGGTACGCGAGTGAAGCAAGCGAGGAAAGGCCAGGAAGAGTGAACACATTTGACCATCCCAAACAGAATCAGTACCAACAGACAGATTATGACAATACGTACGACTTTGCATAGGACAGCCAGGGGCAAGGGAGGGATCCAGTCGAGCTCTATGTTGATCAGCAAGGCCCTTATGTTACTGCTGAGGTCCTGGGCACAAAGTCGCCATTTCTGGTAGACACGGGAGCAACACGTAGTGCACTATCCAAACGACTGATTCCAAGGGCACCCTTGTCAGGCTCACATGTTACCTCAATAGGATTTGACGGTACGCCCTCCACCAACCCTTTGTCCCGACCGATCCCTTTTAACCTTGACAACAATAGTGTCGAAACGACATTCCTCCTCTCTTCCAACACCCCAGACGCCATTATGGGTCTCGACCTTTTGAAACACTTCCATGCGACTATCAGATGCTCACCAGACGGAGTGCGTGTCGTCCTGTATGACAACCCCCAGCGCCATAGAGAGAACCCTTCTCAGCACATGTTTCCCATCTCCGAGACTGACGCATCCCTACTGGACACTTTGCCATCACACTTATGGGCTAGGGCTGATTCAGACGTAGGACGAATGATGATTGACCCAGTACACGTAACAATACGACAGGACGCAACCCTATCGAAAGTACCGCAGTACAAAATATCGCCAGAGGGTGAGAAGGCACTGACAGAGATCATACACTCTTTGGTAGAGGCAGGGGTGGTAGAGGCAGGGGTGGTAGAGGAAGTAGTGAGCAACGTTTGTAACAGTCCCATACTACAGATTGTAAAGAGAGTGGGAGACGGAAAAGCCTACCGCTTCATCATTGACCTACGGGAGATAAACAAAATCGTAGTGCCACAATACCCAGTAGTTTCCGACATCACGACAATTTTGACTTTAATCCCCTCCACTGCCACCACCTTCACTGTAATTGACCTCAAAAACGCATTCTTTTCCATACCTATACACAAGGACAGCCGCTATCTATTTGGATTCACCCTAAACTCCCGTTCGTACAGATTTTGCAGAGCACCTCAGGGGTACACTGAGAGCCCAAGCATCTATAGCCAGGCGCTTAAAAGACAGTTAGACGCCATACAATTGCCAGATGGAGTGGCACTAATACAATATGTAGACGACATCCTTCCAGCAGCGGACACCATACCAATAGCCGTCACAGCCACCATCAAACTACTCCTTTTTTCTTGCTGAGAATGGTCACAAGGTCTCCCGAAAGAAATTGCAGTTCTGTAAATCACAAGTGACCTATTTTGGTCACCTTTTATCCAAAGAAGGGAGGAAACTCACGCCTGACAGGATCCAGACAATTCTAGACACCCCTGTCCCCAAAGATCAGAAACAAGTCCGCTCTTTGACAGGTCTCACTTCATTTTGCCGACAGTGGTTACCGAACTTTAGCCTCATTGTCAAACCCCTTCTCTCCCTCCTAGCTAAAGACATCCCCTCACCTATCCCCTGGACCCCCGAATGCCAGTCAGCCTTTAAAGAACTACGCAATGCCCTTTGTTCAGCGCCTGTCCTAGGAACCCCGGATTACTCCAAACCATTCTTCCTCTACACGCACGAGAGGGAAGGATGTGCATTGTCTGTCCTAACACAATCAATTGGTCACAAACAACGCCCTTGTGCATATTTCTCTGCCACCCTCGATCCAGTAGCCAGAGCGCTGCCAGCGTGCCTGCGCGCTGTGGCAGCTGCAGCAGTATCGATACGCCAGAGCGAAGGAATAGTACTCTCCAATCCAGTCACTGTTTTAGTACCCCATGCAGTCGACACACTACTAAACCAGACCAAAACCCAACACTTGACTAGCGCCCGACTGACAGGATATGAGTTGACCCGGCTAGCACCGCACAATACCCTAAAGCGATGCACCACCCTCAATCCAGCCACACTGTTACCCCTACCCGAAAATGATCCTAGCGTGACTCCACTACACGACTGTGTGACACTAACCGATGAACAAACAAAGTAGAATAGATCTCAGAGACACCGCCTTTCTAGAACCAGATGGAGAACTATGGGTGGATGGTTCGTGCATCAAACTCCCCGACGGCACCACCTCAGCTGCATACGCTGTCACCACACCCCGAACCATTCTGGAAACAGCCCGTATTCCCCAACGTTCAGCCCAGGCTGCAGAACTCATTGCCCTCACACGAGCATGTATCTTAGCGACTGACACGACAGTTAACATATACACCGACAGCCAATATGCCTTCGGGGTGGTTCACCATTTTGGGATCTTATGGAAAGAAAGAGGGTTCCTGACTTCACACGGTACACCCATCCTGCATGGAGATTTAGTCTCCACCTTGACGCAAGCAGTCCTCCTCCCCAAGAAGTTAGCAGTGATAAAATTCCAAGCACATAGGAAAGTGACTGATCTCATTGGACAGGGAAATGCACTAGCAGACGTTACTGCCCGAGCCACGGCAGGAGACAGAACTACGACACAAATGTATGTGACCAGGTCACAAGCTGAACGATGGACTGACGCTAGGACCACTGTAAGGGACATACAGACTACAGGCACACAAGACGAATTGACCGAGTGGGAAAAGGTGGGACTAAAAGACGAGGAAGATTGCTGGAGAACTAAAGACGGAAATAAATGGCTGTTACCCAATGCCTACCTCATCCCCATATTGACCATGGCACATTTACCAGCACACATAGGCTCCACCCCCATGATTGAACTAATCACCAGAGTATGGCATAACGTCAAGATAGCAGAATCTGCAAAACACCTAGTACAACAATGTATAGTCTGCCTACAACACAACCCAGGGAAGGGGACAGTAGTACCACGGGGAGGGTTTGGAGTCCCTGACCACCCCTTTGAAATCCTTCAAATGGATTACATTCAACTAGAGAGATGCCTTGGTCTAAAATATGTCCTGGTGGTTGTGTGCGCTTTTAGCAAATGGGTGGAGGCATATCCCACCCGCGACAATACCGCCTTAGCCACTGCAAAAGTATTGCTGAAAGAATTCTTCCCCCGATACGGCCTTTGCAGAATTTTATGGAGCGACAACGGCCCCCACTTCGTAGCCGAGGTGATACAGAACATACTGAGAGGGTTGGGGGTAAAACAAAAGTTCCATGCCGTCTTCCACCCCCAATCAGCGGGCCTGGTAGAGACACAATGCAACGTTGAAACTAAAACTAGCCAAAATAGTTGCCACGACCGGGTTGAAATGGCCCGACGCCCTCCCATTGGCATTGTTATCGATGCGCTCCACCCCAACCAAACACCGGCTGACCCCGTATGAGGTGGTCTTCGGCAGGCCTATGAGCATTTGGGCGGCACCAAGACCCACCTCCATTAACGATGTCCCGAACATATTAATGTCGGATTACTTGCATAAGTTGACAAACGAGCTAACAATTATCCACCAACAGGTGCAGCAAGCCTTGCCTGACGTATCCAGGTGCCCGGGACATGAAATAAAGCCAGGCGACCATGTATTGATTCGCAACTTCCAAAGAACGAAGAATCTGGAGCCTAGGTGGACGGGCCCCTGGCAAGTCCTGATCACCACCCGAACTGCCCTCCGAGTGGAAGGAAAACGAAACTGGCTGCATGCCCACCACTGCAAACAAGTCCCTCCAACCCTGGCAACCTGTGAAGGGGTGGAGGTGCAAGAGGAAGTACTCGCGAGAGACCGACCAGCTCTGAGTTGCTACCCACAAGAAGACACCCTCGAACTATCAGAATTTCCCGAACCCACGGTGCCATCCAGGAAAGGGTACAACCTAAGATCGACGAAAGGAGGGAGCTCCAACGACCAGGCCACTAACTAAGTCAAGGCCTCAGATCGGTAGCACAGTCAAACAACGCTACCAGGAAAGCACCAGACAAAAGTCTGTGGTCCTAACAGTTGTTGAGCTCCTCGAAGATGATGGAAGAAACTGAACACCTGCAAAACCACTGCAAAGACACCAAGACTGCTAACCTGCACAGCACAAAGACAATTGCACTTGTAGCCGCATTTCTCACCTGTCTCCTGCTAATGGTCGCACTCTGGATCATTGAAGAGAATTCCCCTGCTTACTGAACATTGTCACCCACCATGCAACCAACCACCAAGAAAGAACAATACCTGGTATCACTACCGCCACATCTCCGAGAACGACGCAAAGCATTCTGGAATAATTCTTTCATGCAGATGTTGCACCAGCACAATCTTGCCACCAATGCTACCAACTGTTGGGTCTGTGGGCTGTTACCACATGCCACTGAACATTCCATCCCCTTCATCCCTTCGCCCTTTTCTATTCACGGATCTTGCCTTGCCTGGATGATGCTCCTACAAGAAAGTTACAAAGACAATGCCACTTCCGACGGAACAATCGCCCAGTTCTACAACGAGTTCTGGCGAAACAAAACAGGAAGGACAGCCGCCCCCTTCTGCCCTCACACCTTCAATGCGACATTCCAGATTAATGTCCCCTCCAAAGAACGAGTGGAAATGCAAGTGTTCAATAATCCTAACAGAGCCACATTTTCCTACCTGAAGAAAAGAACTGCTGCAACACTGACTGTGGCCCTATCTGTGGTGAACGTCTCTGGCCTTGTATGCATTGAAGGCCGTGGGACTAAGAATGTGGGTCACAGCACCTGTAGCATTGTAAGGACTTTGAACACTGCCAACCCCCAGCGCTTGTTGCATCACCCAATATGTACTTTGTTTGTGGAACCAAAGCCTACACCTGGCTCCCAAAAAACTGGGGGGGCACGTGCTACATCGCCTTTGTTTTGCCACCAACCTACGCCCCTGCAGAGCATCATCGAGAAAAGCGTTCTAAAGACATTGATCAAGCAGACTCTGCCTCATCACAGTTCCTCGACGCAGCAAAAGGGGCTCGTCCCGCTATGGGGTCCGATGGCAAACAGCCGAGCCATCAGACATCTGTCCCAAGCGGTAGAGACCGCCCTGAACGTCACTGCTGGCATCCTCACCAACAACACTGCTGAGCTCCAAGCAATCCGTCTGGTTACCCTGCAAAATCGCATGGTCCTGGACGTGGTACTAGCGGACCGTGGAGGAGCATGCCGCATCATCGGTGCCAGCTGCTGTGTATACATTCCTGATAATTCACCTTCTGTCTATGAAGCAATCGAACATCTCCATAGACTATCTTCAGAAATTCATCAAGGATCAGAGACTTGGACAATTGGAAGTTGGCTTTGGGGCATCTTGAAGGAGTGGGGTTGGAAAATATCAATGATTCTCTTGGTCCCAGTATTGACAATATGTGGTTGTTGTTTGGGTATACACTGTATACCACCTTTGTGTTCTCTTTGCATAACTACCTTGCACCCTAAGACTATGGACACTCGGCTAACAAAAATGAGAGTAATGTATGATCAAGAGATACAGGACATTATGGAGATCGAAATAGACTGACAAGCTGGCTAGTTATGTTCAAAGGGGCCACTGTTAAAAGCAAAACGATAATCATGAACATTACCTGCGCCATCTTGTCTGGTGGAATTCTATGTGCACATAAGTTGCAGTCATTTTGATCTATCACAGCCATTTTGTACTCCGTTGGTCACCTTTGTTTCACCCTGCCCTTACTAGCATCCCTCTGACCGACCTGGTATGTGTGCTGGGGGCTATAAACTATTGCCACAACAAACCTCAGCGCCACTTGCTGCCACAAACTCGTTTTTCCTCTCATCTCTGTTTTCAGGCAAACCTTTGGACACTCTACCCCTCACTGCACCTAGTTACACAAACAGGTTCCAAACACCAAAAAGACTCTTGCAACATGATTTATTGCACTGCAAACAGCAAGACTTGTTGTTACCAACAATGGGACCTGTTTTTATCAACAGAACGGACTCTTAGATCTGGCCGGTCTCACATGTTTTAGACCCTGAAGCAAGGTCCAGCTGCAAGATAAGATTGTCTGTTTGACCTGGGTGGGAAGAGAATTACTGTTGGGCTTGTGTGACAACCTGCCCGGGGCGGGGACCCCAAGCTTGTGTAACCATGTTAATCAAACAAATGCATTGTGTCAAACTTGTATAAAAGGAAGAGCCAAAGGAGTTGTCAGCAGAGCTCTTCCGTCAGACATCCTGGTGTCTGCAGTTGACGTGATCTCCTCTTGAGAAATAAACCTTTTTCTTGTCTTCCAGTTTCCAGCGCTTGCCTCATTATTTTGATAGCGAACCCAAAGTGAATTAGAGGTGGAACCCTGCACCGGGCAGCATTGAGGGTCTTAGAAGACTCGCTGCCTTTCACAAATCGCTGCCTTTCACACTCTCTGGCTCTTCATTTTCGAATCTTGGCCTCGACTTCTGGTCCCACTAGAACCTCCGTCCCATCCTCCAACCCCTACTTACCCCGCAGTGAGCAAGTTAGCAACTACTGGCGAAAATCACAAACCTATGAAAAGTGAACGCGAGGACATATATGAAATAGATGGACTGTCATTTATTTATAGTCCGATCATTAAGATGAAAATAACCACATTCATACATTAAGTCTACACATAATGCACGGTGGGACACTTTATGTTGTTGTAGCTTTCTCTTCGCCTCATTCACCAAGGTACGGGGTGCATGCATTCCATTGTTTCACTCTAGGGCTGGCTTCGCATTATGTACAATTCTTTATTTATAGTCCATAACATCTCAAGAGTTTAAACTTTTAAAACTCTGAAAACCATCCAGGCAAAGAAAAGCCCCGTGTTGACATTCTCTGAGGAATGTTACAATAACAAATTTATTCCACATCCTTTTTAGCACCATTTCTGGATCACCGTTTACATGGAACCATTGCGCTGCCAGGCACTGCCTCTCCAACGTCTACTCTTCTTACAATGAACCGTTTGAAAGAAAACAAATCTTTGAAGGTCGCAAATGGGTCATGCTCAAAGGAAACCTCCAACAAATACAGTTTGCACTAAACCACACAGCGTGCCCATTCCCAATCCCTGAACTTTATATTTTAATATGGGCAAGTTTAAAATAAGCCCTTGTGTTGATGGAGCAGGATTTTACAAAACAGAACCTGCTAGAATTAACGCCCCAGTAACATTTACTAATAGTGTGATGTGTTAATAAATATGCACCAACCTGAATACATTGGGAAATGCTTTGAGCATGCGTGCACTAATGCTAAGATTAATGCATGAAAGACCAGGCCGCATTTTTTCGTTCCGCTTTAAAAATTAATAAAATATCGCTGCTTTTGCTAGAAAACATAACTTAGGGTTAGTGCAAGGGTGGGAGGTAAACAGTGAAAAGTACATTGCGTGAAAATAATAATGTCTGTGTTCTCATTCATTTTAGAAGAAAATATGGGCCTACATTTCTGTATGAGTGCTAAAGGGTTAAAACCGAAGCAAAATGCAATAAATGCTGGAAAATCGAGCTCTGACAGAGAGAGAGGAGAGAAGTGACCAGGGCTGGTGTTGTTGACCTTCGGAAAAGAATGTTGCGTGTCTACACGTTATAGGGGGAGACATTTTTATGAGGTAATGCACGCTTACATAGATCAGACAGGTGATCATGCCCAGACACCCCATACCTCACTGATAACACGCCTTACTGAGACTCTAGGGTTGGTGGATGTTTGGAGACACCTGAACCCGAAAGTGAGACAATATTCCTACTACTCAGGCGCACACAAGGTTTACTCCCGACTGGACTACGTGCTTCTACCGAAGGGTGAAATACGAGACATATGAGGCACAATACTTAGCCAGGGGCTTTTCGGATCACTCCCCGCTATACGTATGGATAGGGGACCGACTACGGGACAAACACATATGCTGGCCCTTAAATACGTGGGATCTCCACAATGAAGCAATACTGAAAGGCATTAGAGCGGATACTACGGTTTTCTTCGAAGAAAATCTGGGATCGGTGCAGTCCGGGGTAGTAGTACGGGAGACTTATAAAACAGTCCTACGCGATAGGGCACAGAACCGAATAGCATGGGGTAGGAAACCAGACAATGAAGAGATGACACGCCTGGAGGCCCAGATTTTAACCCTTGAGGAACGGACCCTCACGCACCCAGACCCCCAGCTCTCGAGGCAATTGATAGATACACAACACCAGTACAAAGATTTAGCAACGCAGCCGGCTAAAGCACAGGCCCAAGCGACCCTCCATAAACTTGATGTGGGAGATAAATCTGGAAAGCTTCTGGCATGGCTTAGCCGCAAGGAAATAGATGCCCGATGGGTAGACCCACTAGGAATACAGCAAGACAGAGACTAGCAGATCCTGCGGAGTTTTGCGTCTTATTACGCGGACTGCTATAAGGCCCGCCACCTACGGACCTCCCGAGACAGAGGCATATCTGCAAGAGGTAGACACCCCCACACTGGACGATACAGACAGGATGGGGCTCGATTCTGACATCACAATTGACGAAGTCAAAGCCGCTATAGTTCAATTACACCCCGGTAGGACACCAGGCCCAAATGGCATACCAGCAGAACTCCATAAAAAATGCATGGATCTTCTTGGTCCGCACATCCTAACCCTTTTTAAATAAGCAGGTGAGGATGGGGTTCTGTCGTTAGACTTACGAATGGCTACAATTATACCCATCCACAAGCCAGGAAAACCAAAAGGATAAACGCGATTCCTATCGCCCAATATCCTTGCTTAATACAGAAGTAAAGATATTGTCGACTATTCTGGCCACCAGACTGAGCCAAGTGATCACGACCCTGATACACCAGGACCAATCGGGTTTCTTACCTGGCCGAGTGACCAGGCTGAATCTGCAAAGGACCCACAATTGGATGATGGAGGTTAAAGACCGAGACACTCCACATTTGTTATCATCTTTGGACGCAGAGAAGGCATTCGACGCAGTCCATTGGCCCTTTCTAGAGGCCACTTTGATTAAATTCGGCCTAGGCCCCAGTTTCAGAAAATGGGTGGGATTAATGTATAACGAACCGAGGGCAAGAGTCCGGGTACACGGAACAACTTCAGAGGATTTCCCCATCAGACGTGGTACGAGGCAGGGATGCCCGTTGTCCCCACTATTATTTGCCCTCACAATAGAGATCCTAGCCTGCCTGGTACGCCAACACCCGGGGATAAAGGGATTCCTAATTACACCGGAAGACAATATGGGTGAGAAGATCTCCCTGTATGCAGACGACATACTTCTATATATTACACACCCAGACACAACGATACACAACTTGTTCCACACTATAGACTCTTATGGACTAAACTCGGGCTACACGATTAACTGGCATAAATCCGTGATCTACAGTCCAGGCGAGTTACACACATGGCCCACTCTCCCTAGGGATCTCCAGATTGCAGATTGTGGGTTTACCTATCTGGGATTCTACCAGACTACAGATAGAAACCTCTGTTATCAGAGAAACGTCAAACGCATACTCACAAACTTTAAAGAGGACATGCAGCGGTGGAAAGCTCTCCCACTCACAATATTGGGTATGGCGTCCATGTTTAAAATGATCACACTACCACAATTTCTATACGCCCTCCAAAATACATATTTCCCCCTACCACAAATACTTTTCCAGGAGGTAGCGGCAGAAATACGCTCCTTTTTATGGTTGGGGAAACAATTAAGGATTGCGCTCCCTACTCTACACCGTAATCAATACAAGGGGGGAATATCACTTCCCGATATAGAAGCCTATTATTGGGCGGAGCACCTAATCCCAATCAACTAGTGGATACATGCCCCTGGGGCACACCCTACGTACAGGCTGGAAAGGGCAACCATGAACAACCGTACATTTTTGCACTATTTATATGGTGGCAGAGGCAAGGGGAACCTCCTCCCGGCCACTCAGGTCACTGTACATTCCTGGGGAAGGGCCACGAAGGCAACGGGTTGGGAACATAAACCGACCAAGGAGACACCCTTGTGGCACTGCACCTGGCTTAAGGAACTGCATAAATTGAAGGGCTTTGGAGGCTGGGATGACATAGGTATCTCCAGGTTAGGAGATATTCATAATGGTACGCTAAAAAGCTTTGATACTCTTAAGACTGAATTCTTATTACACCCATCACAGTTCCGGAAGTACGCACAGCTTAGACATGCCTGGCTAGCGGGAAAGAGATGCCTCCCCGCTGCCGGAATATGCACCATTAGAGGGGAGACTTCTCCAGGAACAAATCATGACTAAAGCAGTCTCACTAACATACAAGACCCTGAATAACAACGCTCCAGATAGACTGGGCAAATTGCGGTCGACCTGGGAAGGTAACCTGGGCGTGCTAGAAAATGTAGACTGGGAGGCAGCCCTAATGCACCCAAGGGAGGTAGCGATAAAATCACGACTTCGCCTCATACAATATAAAATACTGCATAGAATATGCTATGACAGAGTTCGATTGCATAGAATGGGACGAGCGGAGGACCCTAGATGTCAGAGATGCGGGCACAGAGAAGGCGACTTTTACCATACCACTTGGGAATGCGTCCGGATACAGGCCTACTGGGCAAAAATAACTGGGGAACTAGGCAAAATACTAGACACCACGATACCCCTAGACCCAAAACTTATACTACTGGGTATTTCATATGATGTCGATCTAGGCAGACCTCAATTAATTTTCCTCGCACTAGCATTGGTAGTAGCCAAAAGAGCCGTGGCGAGGAAATGGGGTGGCGTGGAGATACCGCTGCTGCGAGACTGGAAGGCAGGGATGGAGATGTATATGGCAGCCGAAAGGGTTACCTACAAAGCGAGGGGCTGCCCGAAAAAATTTCATAAGGTATTGGGCAAATGGAGGAGGTACTATGGCCTCCATGCAATAGTGGGAGATACACAACCGGACCCTACTGGATAGGTCCCCCTAGATACCTCAATAGCCATGGGCATCTCGGCGACCTTGGGGCGGAGGTGGCTCCATGGGATTATTTCCAGTCTACAGTTACTGCACGTCTGTACTGCAAAAGGATATGTAAGGTTTATGAATATGAATTGTTTTGTATACTGACTAATAACACCGAAGGCTGTTTGACTGTAACCGAAGTTACCTATGTTATGTTTGTTTCAGAAAGTGACAAAAATATTTATTAAAAAAAAAAAAAAAAATGTTGCGTGTCTGCCAAAGAACGGAAAGACAGCCATGGGAATAAAAGGAAGTGTACAAACTTCTTCCGTCGAAAGCGGCAGTGCTGAATAATAAAAATGTTAGAATGGAAACATGTAGCTTTCTCGAGGAAATGTGTGAATAAAGTGTTATGGGAGAATATGAGACAAAGAACACAAAGAACGACATAATCAGGACTATGGTGGTGTGATAAAACACCCCCCGAATCAGCCAATGAGAGACTGAGTTTTCGTAAATGTTTCAACTACTGTGGGTTGGACATGTAGGTTTTAGGGTATAATTGAGGTGCCCCAGAGGGGAGAGGAGAGAAGGCTTTGTTCGAGAGTAGAGGGAGATCGTCGCTGTCCGTCAGTTTGCTGATAGAGGCCTACCCGTTTTCTGCTCCTGTTTTCCTGTATCCCGATTTAATCTTTGTTCCCTGAACCGGTCTCAGGGGTCCCCTCATCATCTCCGTGGCCAGGGTTGGTATTTCCTCTATTTTCCTTGGGTTAGTATAAGCTAAATGAACAGTACTTTGCATAATTATTTGCAAATGTATTTTATCTCTGAAACTTTGGTCTCTTCGCCTATCCACTCCATGTGCATTTATTAAAATTGAAATGAGTTTGACACTGTTTGCATTGAATATATGTTCTCTCTGTGATTAATGCATTTTTCTCTCTGTAATTCTGTACATGTTTGAGCTCTTATTTTACATTATTTGGTGATAAACACTAACTTTTCACTGAGTTTGTGGTTTAGTGACACTTTAAAATAGATAGATAGTACTATTATTACCATCAACTTCTCAACTATTGGTCCATCAACCAGAGGAAAGAAGATGACATGCAGGCTCAATTAGTTATTTAGAGTCAGATACGAGCCTGTATAATGAACAGCTGAGTTCCATTAGTGTTCATTTAGTTTTTGATAAAGTGAGAAAAAAAATCATACAGCGTCATTTTCAGCGGGTTATGTGGGTGTGTTGTGTGAGTTTGTAATTGGGCCCGTTGGGTTATCGACCCCCTGATTTGGTGCTGGATCAGTTTTTGGTAGCAGATTGATGGTTAATTGAGGTAATGATTATTGATTATTTGTTTTCTAACATGAAGAGTTAGTGTTTGGTTTTATGTTGTCTGGAAATGCGGGTACGGAGTTACCCGAGATCCCGGGATAATAAATGTTATTTAGCCTGAAGTAGGCAGAAGAAGAGTGTGGATAATGTATCACACTGGAGAAGTACTTTGTCTGTTGTCATAATACTGAACAGCGAAAGGCTGTAGGTGTTATATTAGGGACTATTCGTATGGGAGTAGATTTTTGTGTGTTATAGCGAAGGGTCCACTTCCGAAACTCTGGCCTTGCATCCCCAAAGGAGTACCAAGACCTCTTTCTACGTGAAAGTCCTCTTCCGAAACTTTGGCTAGTATCCCTAGAGGAGTACCAATTCCTCCTGTAGCTTGTTTGGGTGTAGAATAGCGCTGGTCGCTGTTTTACTCGAAGTAAAAGAATCTCGTTTAAAAGTGAAGAACTATCTAGTGGAACAGACAAGGTAGCATTGTTTTATGTTATTAACAAAATTTAGTTAAGAAATACCTAGAAAATACAATGCGGTATTATTTTGTAAAGGGAGGGTCAGTAGAAGGAGCAATACTGACGTCGGAAAAAGCTGCGCTGGCATTGGTCAGATAGTGGGTGCTTTGAGAACCGTGATTGGTCGATTTTTTGAGAGTTGCAATTGTATTGGTCTAGATACTGCTGACGTAGGGGTATACTGATTGGTTGGTGTGAGTCGCGCTGGTATTGGACAAATCGTTAAGCAATAGAAATTGCAGAAGTACGGAGAGTTTGTTGTTGATTTATCGAGTTGTGTTTAAGGGTAAAGAGTCAGAAAAAATGAAGTTGATAAGATAAAGAGTTTCTTTAAAAAGGATAAACCAGTAGTGACTAGAGCGGGAATTCTTATTCCACCTCCAGGAACGCCTGCTTCTTTCATGATGTTAGAAATTGGTTACCATATGTGGTTAGAGAATTGGGTGAGATATACAGAAAATTGTGTTTTGGCTTTCCCAGAGCATGGTACATTCAATGTAAGGATTTTACAGAATCTGAGATCGAATGAATACTTTAGAACCAAGACCTACTCAGTATGAAGCGCTTGAGGAATGGGAATATGAGGCGTTTGAGCGAGAGAAGTATTGGGGTGGAAGAAGATACAGGAATATAATGTCTAGATACCCTTTTGAAAGTAGGCAAGACAGAATAAAGAGATGGAGGAGAGCTGTAGTAACGGAGGGTTTATATCCAGTTTTAGTTGCTGAAGAAACGACTGGAGGCAAATGTAAAGAGAAAAAGAAAAATGTAGAGACATCAGCATTAAATTTTGACCTGAATGATTCGGATGATGAATTGTTAGATGATATTTTGACAAAAAGACCTCCACCTTATCAAGAAAGTCCAAAGGAGACAGTTCCGAATCCACCATTAATGGGAACTCCATGGATTCCGCAGGTTCCACAAGTTCCGGTAGTTACTAGAGTAGTGCAAGAGAGTGAAGTGGATTTGTTGACTAAAGCAAGGGAAGAATTGACTCAGAAAATTAATCAATTGAATCTGAATGCAGAAGTGTTGACAGTACCGGTAACAATTGGTCCTATAGTTCAATTGTATGGAGATAAACAGAATATATCGAGAGTACATGCATTGACAGTTCCAGTGAATGATGTTAGGAATGAGATAGTAACAGTAGCTAATCAGGCTGAACAAGTTGAGGCAAATACCTCATTGATTGAGCTTCCGGTTTGTGAGTTGATAACTGAAACTCCAAAGAGAAGTGCACAAATAGAGCCAAGGAGAATAGTGCAGAATGTCACTCCAGCGACGGGGAGTTCAATGGGTCCTTCACCAGATGAGTTAGATTACTGAATAAGGGGAATGGAAAAACGAAAACTGCAACCACAGAGTATAGATGTGAGTAAATGGAGAGTGGATTTGGAGAAATGATTATTGGTACAATAAGTCCAGATAGATTGAGTACTTACAGAGATGAGGAGTTGTTATTCCTGTGTAAAAATATTACTTGGAGAGCAAGAAATCTTCATGAGAAATTGAGAGGTTGCTTGTGAATATGGAATAGAAAGAAATCAAAGGTGTTACAGAAAACGTATAGGTTGGATTTTACTGAAAAAGATTTAGAGAGTTTGAATGCGTCTGGTAAAAGACTGCAAATAAAAGAGATGATTAACATCTTGAAGAAATGGGGAGATGTAGAACGTTGGAAAGGTAGATGGGCGAAAAAGAAAGATGAAATAAACACTGATAAAAGTGCGTCTTTGTTTCGGTTGAGGGAGACAGGACAAGCTGAAAGGGTGTGTCCGATGAGAGAAGTTCCAGGTGGTGGATATGTACACGTTCCTTGGAATAGACGGGTTATATTGTCTTTTACGAATGACTTTCCTAGGTTGAGGGAAAAACCAGTTGAGTGGTACAAACAGGTAGAGAGGTTTGTGAAAGTTTCAAAGGTTTTGTTGAAAGATCTAGATGGTTTGTTTGAGATTGTAGTTCCAGCTGATTTGTGGACTGAATGTAAAATTACTGTAATTTACAGTAATTTTACATTCAGTCCACAAAGCCTAAAGAAGAATACCCAAGAGATCCAAAAACAGGTGAACCTTCAGATGAGGTGATGAAAAAGTACAATCGGGTAATAACTTACTCTTCAAGTAAGATTTCTCCAAAGGAAAAGGATTGGGTTAAAATAGACAGAACGACAAGAACCAAAAGAGTCAGTACATGCATACTATGAAAGGTTGTTACAGGTGTTCAAGCAGTACAGTGGATTTGAGAATATTGGTGATAAAGATATGGGACATTTTGTATATCGTTTTGTGTTTGGTTTGAAACCAGAAATTAGTAACATGATTCAGCAACATTTGATTTGTTGGCAGATCAAGACGATTGATGAGATTCGGAGATATGCTAAATATTGTAGTGATGATATTGAGTCAAGACATAAAAAGTTAAAGGAGAAAATGATGTGGGCACAAGTGAAGGTAGCGGAACAGCAAGAAGCAAACAATGGTTCTCAAACAGATTATCAGATGAAGGGTCAGAACCAGAATTGTCAGGTATCCGGTGGTGGTGGTAGAGGAAAAATGAATAAAGATGAATTGAAAAAGAAATATCCTTGTCATGCTTGCAGAAAGTTTGGACATTGGAAGAACGAGTGTAGAACTGTTCAGAAAAATAATGGGGTAAATCAAAATTTGAATCCACCGATGCAGAATGAGGGGGTTGTGACTCAACAACACCAGGTAGTTACTCCACAGCTACAGGTGCCACAAGCTCATATGCCAAATAATGTGAATGCTCAAGTGCAGAGGTACACTGCGAACACTGGATTTCACGCAGGTGAACAAGTTGGTAAGAATCAAAATGTGCAAATGGTTTCGCAATATTTGTTGCAATGCAATGAGTGACTCACTCATCTCAATGACGGTGCCCGAGGGGGGAGGAAGAGTGCGTGCTTGGCGCAACTCTAGAGGTAGATCAGTCAGGTCCATTTTTTGATGGAAAAGTGGAAGATAATGATATTACATTCCTAGTGGATACTGGCGCTACCCGTTCTACTGTAAGAGCAGCAGAAATTCCTAACCTACCCCTCTCAGGAGAAACTATCCAAGTTGTAGGAGTGTCTAATAAGTATATTAAAACTCCAATCACAAAACCAATAGAGGTTCATATTGGAAGATTCAGAGACATGCATCGGTTCGTGGTATGTGATACGAGTCCGGTAAATCTGTTAGGGAGAGATTTGCTCTGTAAAATGAACTGTACCATCTATTGTACGCCTGATGGTATTGCTTTTCAAACACCAGATGAGGATGTCGCGTTTAAGATGATGCTAGCGAAGCAAGGGACAGAAGTGGATGAGTTATTTTCACTTCTCACTGAACAAGATTTGCCTGCAGAGCTGAGAGATTCAGTAAGGTCTGATGTATGGGACTTTACAGGAAAAGAAATTGGTTTGATGAAAGGTGTCTCCTATTCAGGTTACACTGAAACCTGGTGCAACATACCCGAACACACCACAGTATAAGATGAGTCCAGAAGTAATAGCAGGAGTTTCCCCTGTGATTGATCAAATGATTGAGCAGGGTAGTCTAAGAGAAATACTGAGTAGTCCTTGTAATTTACCTATTATGGGAATTAAAAAGCTGAGCGGAAAATATAGAATAGTACAGGATTTACGTAAAATAAATAAGATAGTGGTACCTTGCTGTCCAATAGTGTCAAATCCAGCAGTGATTCTTTACCAAATTCCTTGTGATGCAGAATGGTACACGGTCATTGATCTGTGTCAAGCGTTTTTCTCAATTCCTTTACATCCGGATAGTCAGTATTTGTTCGCTTTCCGGTTCGGAGACCAGGTTTTGGTATGGTGCAGAGTTCCTCAAGGGTATACAGAGAGTCCTTCAATTTTTGAATCAGATTTTGAAAAGGTGCTTGGAGACTTTGATCATGCCAGGAAAATCAGTTTTGGTTCAATACATTGAGGACCTACTGGTGGCTTCAAAAACACGAGAGGCATGTGTAACAGATACAATTGCCTTACTGAACCATTTGGCAGAAGGTGGACATAAAGTATCACCAGCAAAATTACAATTTTGTAAACAGGATGTCCAGTATTTGGGACATAAAATAGAGAAGGGAGTCAGGAAAGTGACACCAGAAAGGGTCAATGTGATTCAACAAATGAATCCTCCTAAGACTCAGAAAGAAGTGCAAATGTTTTTGGGAATGGTTGGATATTGCAGACAGTGGATCAGTGGTTTTTCACTGATTGCAAAACCTCTACAGAGGTTGACACAAAGATGTGACTGATCCGATTGAGTTGGATGACGAGAGTATGAAAGCTTTTATTGAGTTGCAAGACAGTCTTTGTCGAGCACCTGCACTGGGAATGCCAGACTATGGAAAGGTTTTTGCATTATACTGTTGTGAGAGAGATGGGTGTGCATTATCAGTTTTGACCCAAAAACATGGAATGGCACGACGTCCAGTGGCATATTTTTCTGCTACTTTGAATTCAGTGGCTGCAGCATTACCAGGTTGTTTGAAAGCAGTTGCTGCAACTTGTGTGAGTTTGGAACAAAGTGAAGCGATTGTAATGGGACATCCAGTCAAAGTATATGAGCCACATTCTGTTGAGATTCTCTTGACAAGAACAAGGACTCCGCATATGACCTATAGTCGGCTGACTAGGTATGAGAGAGTAATTTTGGGTGCTGAAAATGTGACTGTGGTGAGATGTACGACCCTAAACCCAGCAACCTTGTTGCCTAGTCCATTCTCTGAGGAGGTGAGAGAAGAAGCAGATCATGATTGTTTTGATGTGACAGAGTTGTGTACGAAGCCAAGGCCAGACATCAAAGACTCGCCACTGGAAGAATCAGATAGTGCGATGTTTGTTGATGGATCGTGTCTGAGAAATGAAAGTGGTGTATTGAGTTCTGCCTATGCAGTATGTACAGTGGCTGAAGTTCTAGAAGCATCCTGTCTAATTGGGTTAAAATCTGCACAAATTGCTAAACTGATAGCTCTGATTAGAGCTAGCAAAGTTGGCAAAAATCTGAGAGTAACCATATTTACGGACAGTCAATATGGTTCTGGGGTGGTTCATGACTTTGGGCAGCTATGGATGCAAAGGGAATTTCTGACGTCTTCAGGTTCTCCTATTAGAAATGGGAAAAATGCGAAAGATTTGTTGGATGCCTTGCAATTGCCAAAAAGGATTGCAGTGGTCAAATGTTCTGCACAGAAGTCAGGAAATGATTATGTGACGAACGGCAACAGATAAGCAGATCAAGTAGCGTGTTTGTGCACAAAATTCAACTGCCATCAACAGAGGGGTGGAAAAGAAAAATGCCAATTGCCACTTGATGTTTTCATCTTTGGAAAGTTGGGATGAAATTAGGCAGTTGCAGGATGAGGCGAGTGACGAAGAGAAAGAACTCTGGATAAAATCAGGTTGTACAAGGAGAGCAGAAGATGAGGTATGGGTGTACACAAACGAAAGGCCAGTCATGCCAGATTGTTTACTTTCCCAAATGGCAAGGGTATACCATGGAATTGCACATGTCGGAAGAGATGCAATGATTAGGCTCTTCAAGCAGTCATGGTATAACCCTAAATTCATGAGAGAGAGCAGAGAGAGCAGAGAGTCTGTGCCAGAGATGTGTCACTTGTCAGCAACAGAATCCAGGTAGAAAGACAGTTAGTTGGGGACGAATTGGGAAAGCAGCAGGACCATTTACGAGGCTCCAACTTGATTTTATAGAGTAACCCCCATGTAATGGACTAAAATATGTGCTGGTTGTTTGTTTTCTCGTTGGGTAGAGGCTTTTCCCACAAGAAGAAATGATAGCCTTACCGTAGCTAAACTGCTTCTGAGAGAATTGATTTCCAGTCAATGGATGGATTTCCAGTCACTTTAGAAACAGATAGGGGATCCCATTTCAATAATGAGATAATTCGGATGATTTGTGCAGCATTACAAATTGAGCAAAAGCTGCATTGTGCCCATCGACCAGAGGCTTCTGGAATAGTGGAACAAATCAATGGCACTATAAAATCTAGACTGGGAAAGGTATGTGCATCCACAACACTGAAATGGCCTGACGCTTTACCCCTTGTATTGATGAGTCTTAGAAGCATTCCTGATAAAAAGACTGGATTGAGTCCTCATGAAGTCTTAATGGGAAGAGCAATGAGACAAGCGATTGTACCAGCAAACAAACTGATGAATATTTCTGATGAACTAGTGCTTGATTATTGCAAAGGATTGGCTGATCTGGTGCGTTCTGCGTCTCATCAGGTTGGAGAAATTGCAACCACAACACAGCCGAATCAAGCACATGATTTGAGTCCAGGAGAGTGGGTTCTTATCACGAAACACGTGAGGAAGTGTTGTTTAGAACCCAGGTGGCACGGACCATATCAGATTATTCTGGTGACAACGACAGCAGTGAAGTGTGGTGGCTTGCCAAACTGGATACATGCAAGTCATACAAGAAAAGTCCCAAGTCCACTTGAAGAAGGTGAGCAGCAACTGGTAAAAGAAAAGAGTAAACCAGAAGCTAGAGGTTGTGAAGCAAAAGAATCTAGAGAGACAGATTCTGATGAGCGTGTGGATGATGAACAACCAAGCACAAGCCAAGTAAAGTGGGCACCAGCTACTGGGTCTCGTAAAACTGCTGAAGAACAAGAAAAAGAGAAAGTTTGAGAGAAAAGAACAAGGCCAACAAAGAGAAGGGTCGAATAAAAGAACTAGTGAACCTGAAAAAGGTGAAGAAGAGGTTCAAGCTAAAAGAGCAAGAAAAGGAGACAATTGGCCAAGTGGAGTGAAAAGACTGAAATACACTCTTGAAAAGAGAAAGCCAGAACAGATAAATGAGGTCACAAGTCAAACTGAACAAGAAGAATCAGAGATAGACAGTGCGAAAAACAAAAAGAGTAAGAACTCTGAGCAAGAGATATACAGCTCCAGAATGGACTTGTGATACTGGAAGAAATTGAAAGCATTGATCACGTAAAGAAAGGAGTTGGAAATGATACTGAGCAAGAAGATGAAAGCAAACTAAAGCCGCCTTAAAGAGAACTATGAAAGATTAAAGGTACAACAAATCCAGTCAAAATAAATTGAAAAAGAAGCCCTGAAGGAGACTTGAGAAGACTTATTAAAAAAATATTTAAAAAAGGAGGGGGGCAGAGAAGAAAGCCGGAAAGCCTTGAAGTGTTTGGATACACTAAATTGGTAGTGGAATTTCTTTTTTTTTTTTTTTCCTTTTTTTTTAGAGTCCCTAGGAAGTTATTAGAGTTCTCTCTTAAATTTTTATTTTTCTAGTTTTTATATTTTTTTTATATAGTATACGAAATGGCAGAAACTACAGTGACTGAACATCCAAAACCTAGTTTAAAACGCAGATGTATTAAAGCATGCTTGTGTAGCGTTCTATTACTAATGTTGATGTGGTTAATACTAACTGTAATTGTTCCTGTTCTAATGGCGACTAATAACAAGAATAAAACTAATGAAGTAATAAGTGAAAGAGTGAATGCTGTTACCAAAGAAACACCCAATACTAATATGAATCAGATAGATGAATGTATTTATCATCAGGATAAATCGATTAATGATTTCTCGATGAATGTTTTCACGAAGTTACTGTACGAGTACGTGGAAACGATGGATGTGAGTGATTGTTACGTCTGCATGCAATTACTTTCGTCTGTCTCGGAGGGAGTTACTTACCATCACTTACCCTTAACGTATGGTGTGTAGTGTACTAACCAGCCTGTTCTATGTGACGGGGAAGTTGGAGTTCTATTATTCTAACATGGATTTAGTATTTTCAGAAATTCCTATTAGAAAAGATATGAATAAGGTGTATAGTGGTAGAAGAGCAGAATACATGGGAGAATTTTTCCATATTACTCAGACTTTAGATAGAGTATGCTCATAGAAATAATCTTACTTGTAATTTGCAAACTGTAGAAAAAGATTTTATTAATATGGTAGAAGATAAAAGACAGGATTTCTACAGAAAAGCTGCTAAACAGAAGTCACATGTACCACCGTGGACTTTTAGAGAAGGAAATTACAAAAAGGGTGAGACTTGCGCTGCAATGTCCCTGGATTGGTATCATAAAAGGGAAACTTTGTTTGCTTAGACTAAAAACTGACTATAATAACTATTTCATTGGTACTAGTGAGTGTGAACATACTTTCTTGATAACTGGCGGTTGGGGATTGAAAGGAGGAACTGATCCTGTTTTCCCAGGAGTTTATTATGTGTGTGGTAAAAGTGCCTATTATAGGTTGCCTGCACATTGGTATGGAAGTTGTTACTTTGGGATTGTATTTCCCAAAGTGTACCACATAGATAAAAATAAAATCAATGAAATAAAGCATGGACTAATACGCAAAAAGATAGCAAGTGTTTCAGATATAGTAGGTGATATTTTTGGTGCACTAATACCTTCAGTTGGGGTCGTTCTAAATTCACAAAAAATTGGAAAATTGTCTACAGTGGTTAATCGTTTAACAGATACAGCTGGTGGGTTTTTAATGATTGATACTGAAATGGTTGCAATTAGATCAATGGTTTTGCAAAATCGACTTGCCCTTGATATTCTATTAGCAAAAGAGGGTGGAGTCTGTGGCATGTTGAAAATCCAACAGTGCTGTACTTATATCCCTGACAAAAGTAATAATCTTGAGGGTATAGTAAGAATATTACGAAATTGCATGAAGATTTGACCCAACTAGAGGTTGATGGTGTCTGGGAGAAACTTGGTAAGAGTTTTTCCTCTGTAAGTAAATGGTTTTCTACATTTGGATATAGCTTTTTAGGGAAAATAATAATACCAATTATTTCAATAGCTATAGTAATATTATTAATAATAATGACATATAAATGTTGTAAGTGTAGATGTGGAAAGAAGAAGATGATAGAATCAGACAATAAACGTAAAGCTAGAAAGAGAAAGAGAGAAGAGCTAGAATTAGAATATATGAGGAAAATATGAAACAATGAAAGATTTAGATGAGAATGATGAAGAGGGAAAAGAGTACAAGCCTTTAGATCAAAATAAAAACTGGCAAATGGGATGATGGGTATTTTGTGATGGCTCAAAAAATGCCATCAAAGGGGGGAATTGATGGAGAAGGATTTTACGAAATAGAACCTGCTCAAATTAACGCCCCAGTAACATTTACTAATAGTGTGATGGGTTAATAAATATGCACCAACACGAATAAATTGGGAAATGCTTTGTGCATGTGTGCACTAATGCCAAGATTAATGCATGAAAGACAAGGCCGCATTTTTTCGTTCCGCTTTAAAAAAATAATAAAATAACGCTGCTTTTGCACAATAATGCTTTTGCTAGAAAACATAACTTAGGGTTAGTGCAATGGTGGGAGGTAAACCGTGAAAAGTACATTGCGTGAAAATAATGTCTGTGTTCTCATTAATTTTAGAAGAAAATATGGGCCTACATTTCTGTATGAGTGCTAAAGGGTTAAAACCGAAGCAAAATGCATTAAATGCTGGAAAATCGAGCTCTGACAGAGAGAGGAGAGAAGTGACGAAGGCTGGTGTTGACCTTCGGAAAAGAATGTTGCGTGTCTGCCAAAGAACAGAAAGACAGCCATGGGAATAAAAGGAAGTGTACAAACTTCTTCCGTCGAAAGCGGCAGTGCTGAATAATTAAAAGGTTAGAATGGAAACATGTAGCTTTCTCGAGGAAATGTGTGAATAAAGTGTTATGGGAGAATATTAGACAAAGAACGAAAAGAAAAACATAATCATGACTATGGTGGGGTGATAAAACACCCCCCAAATCAGCCAATGAGAGACTGAGTTTTCGTAAATGTTTCAACTACTGTGGGATGGACATGTAGGTTTTAGGGTATAATTGAGGTGCCCCAGAGGGGAGGGGAGAGAAGGCTTTGTTCGAGAGTAGAGGGAGATCGTCGCTGTCCGTCGGTTTGCTGATAGAGGCCTACCTGTTACCTGTTTCCTGTTCCTGTTTTCCCGTATCCTGATTTAATCTTTGTTCCCTGAACCTGTCTAAAGGGACCCCTTATCTCCGTGGCCAGGGGGTGGTATTTCCTCTATTTTCCTTAGGTTAGTATTAGCTAAATGAACAGTACTTTGCATAATTATTTGCAAATGTATTTTATCTCTGAAACTTTGGTCTCTTCGCCTATCCACTCCTTCATGTGCATTTATTCAAATTGAAATGAGTTTGACACTGTTTGCATTGAATATATGTTCTCTCTCTGTGATTAATGCATTGTTCTCTCTGTAATTCTGTACATGTTTGAGCTCTTATTTTACATTATTTGGTGATATACACTATTAACTTTTCACTGAGTTTGTGGTTATTTAGTGACACTTTAAAATAGATAGATAGTACTATTATTACCATCAACTTCTCAACTATTGGTCCATCGACCAGAGGAAAGATGTTGACATGCAGGGTCAATTAGTTATTTAGAGTGTCAGATACGAGCCTGTATAATGAACAGCTTTATTCCATTAGTGTTCATTTAGTTTTTGAAAAACTGAGAAAAAGTCATACAGCGTCATTTACAGCGGGTTATGTGGGGTGTGTTGTGCGAGTTTGTAATTGGGCCCGTTGTGTTATCAACCCCCTGATTTGGCGCTGGATCAGTGTCACTGTGTTGCAAAGTCATCCTGTGCCCTGGGCACCCCCCAACTTTTTGCTGACTGGTTCTGGTGGTAACTGACTCGGACTGACCCTGGGCTTTGCCTAACCAGGGCCAGTGCTATGCTGAAAACACTTAGAATACAGTGAAAACACCTACATACACTAGGGTACACTAAGGGGTTGTGGTACCCCTGTGATTGGCATGACCTACCCTATAAGACCCTAGTACATAATGGGGCAGGGGGATTCAAACTACCCATCAGTCCCTAGTATATAGTAGGGGATGGCAGTTTAGAGGCCAGCAGCCTTTTCTGCACTTGCATGTGTGCACTGCTGAAGCCTGAGGTCAGTTTAAAAGCAGCCCTGGGTTCCATGACTGCTTTTAAAAAGTAAATTGTGCCCAAACTCGACTTTGGTGTTTGGGGCCCTTAAAAATGAATAACCTACAATGTTTAGGCATATTAGGAACCCCCAGGGTCTCCCCCTAGGTGTCCCAGGGGTCAGGTATTTATAAGGTGGACCCTTATAAAATGAGTTTTATATGCCCTGGGTTAAGTGAAATTTATCATTTCACTCCCCACATTGTGGTAAAGTGCTGCCCAAATTCGACTTTGATGCTAGGAGCACTGTGGAGGGAGGATCTGCAATATTTGTACAGATTCAGAGCCCCTTAAGTCTCCCCTAGTAGTCCCATGGGGTGGGGGTCCTGTAGATATAAGCGAAGTACTTATAAAATATGTTTTTGTAAGTCCTGGTGCTGGAAAAATGGCCTAAGTAATTTTTCCCATTGCAAATCCCATGCCACCTAGGTTAACATGGCAAGAAGTTATTAACTAAAATCCTGACAGGAGAATGATAGAACTTCCATTCAAAGACTTCCCAGAATGGTAGTAATAAATCCCACAATATGATATTGTTGAATTTCTCCTAAAATATACAGACAAGAAGTTATAAGACTTTCTTGTTTGTAGGTCCAGATTCAGCCTTCCAGTGGTCTGTCCTGATTGGTCAGAGTTAAGTGGATTAGCCAGGCTGCCTTGAAGAGGTGATAAAGAGCCCCTGGGGTTGACCAGCTCTGCTGGGAGGGCAGAGCACTGCTACACAGGAATGCCAGAGCAGGGGGAGGAGCGGTAAACCATTGTCTTCGAAGGGAAGGGGCAGGCCTCAGTGTCATTTACAACTCAACTCTTTTGACCCAAAGCCAGAGGTAGGATTAAGGAAAGAATGAGCAAATGCAAGGGGGAAGAGTCTATGGAAAGTAGCCATCCTAGGGGTGTGTTTAACCAGCTCTCACCTCCCTGCTGGAAAATCAGCCATTATGGATTTGGTGCACTCTGGGACAAAATAATGCCACACTCTACAGGATGTGGTCATATCCTTGGGGAGTTGCTCTGCTCCCATTGGTCAGGAGTGACCTCCTGCTTGACCCAGAGAACTTGGAATAAGTATCTGAGAGGGGCAGTCTCTCTCAGATCTGCTGCTTGAAACTTAAGGAAGCAAGACGTTGTGCCATGCTGAGAAGTTTGATGTACAATTTCTAAGGCCTGACCTCTGAGGACTGCACCATCTGGAACTACAGCCCTGTGGACTACCTTGCTGTGAAAAAGAGTAAAGAGTGGACTCCCTGCAAGCTACAGGTTAACAGAGCTCACCTGGATCACCACCAAGAATCTGCAACCTGGAAAACTACCAGTGGATTTGTAAGGGTTTTGTCCAAGTGGATTGTGGGAACTGAAGTCCTCAACTTTCAAGGACCATCATGGAGCTTCCAGACCCTTGGAGTGAGTTTGAGACACTTTGGGACCCTTTGGGGAACTTCAGGAAGAAGTTCCAGGAGTTTGGAGAACTTTAGAGCAACTTTGAAAAAAAGCTCCATAGGGGGACCGACTCAACCTGGTCAGCCAAGCCGCCTGCCTTCAACCGCAAGCCGGCCAAGCCATCCAGGTTCGTCCTGCTGAAAGCTCCGTAGGTCCGACTTACAGAGTTTGACCGGGAGTAGAAGAAATCCGAGGCCGGCGAACCCTCACCGAATCCGGCCTGGTGAAGAGCATCGAGGTACCCCACGAGAAAAAGCTCCAGAAAAGTTTCTAAGTCTGAAGGTAAAAACTGTGACCGGGACCTACCGCTCAGGGTAGCCGCTCAGGGTTCCATCGCGGTCGGCCTGAAACTTTGAGCCGGTCTATTGCGACCAGATATCCCAACATGGTGCTATATGTTTCCAAGTGCTATAAAGTGATAAATCTTTAAAAATTCATATCTCCGGTTCCCTACATTGGATTTTTGTTGTTTTGGTGTCATTTTAAAGATAAAAATATTTCCAATTTTTATAAATTGGTGTTGGATTTTTATTATGCATTGTGTCTTAATTATTTACTGAATAGGTGTTTTTAAATGCTTTACATACCAGTCTTTGAAGTTAAGCCTGCCTGCTCGCAGCCAAGCTACCAAGGGTTGAGCATGGGAATAATTTTCTGAGACCTATGCTGAGTCCCATCATGTGTTAGTGGCCTTATTGCCAGTGGCAGACCTACATTTGCCCCTACCAATAATCCACTTTCCAACACACTGACATGCAAAAAACGTGATAATGTCTAGTAGAGGTCTAAGGCTCGTGTAAATAAAGGCTGCTATCAAAAGAGACACCTGCCCCCTTCTTACAGTTACCTGTTGTGCAGTACCACCAATGAAACTGATGAAATCACAGATCCAAACAAGCACTGGCACAGCCAATCGGTCTCGCCTTTGGGACCTTTTAAGTATTTAGCCATGCAACATATTATCCTGAGTGCTCTTGAAGAGACAGCGCATACGCTGCCTAGGCTCGACCTTAAAACGGCCAATCTGACATTTGATACTGAATGGCATATCACCAAGTAATCCCTGCATTTTAAATAAGACTTTGCAATATGTAGACATAATTACCTTACCAGCATCTATGTGCACATGTGGCTGAACCGTTCGATACATTTGGAAATAACTACACAAAAGTGCATTTCTTCCATGGAGCCAACAGAAGAGCAGCATCTACACTTCCTGAATTATAAGATTGTTACAACCCTATTGCTTGGAGATTTAAACTCCCGCCACCCACCCAGACACCCCGTTTCGCCTGCACAGCGCTTGCGCTATGTTTGTGAAATCTCTGGTCTTTAATAACGTTTAAAAAGGGGCTCTTATCAGTTTCCACTGCCGAATTACTGTGTTCATTCGCTTGTGTGGAACATTATTTTTTGTTAACTTCCCCTGGCTGCACCTATTTACGATACGTCTACTAAAGCTGTTCAAACTATTTAAGCCAAATTCACTGTCAAGGCAAGATCTCTTCCCACAGAAAAGGCAGACATCTTCTAACAGTATGCTGGAAAGCTTTCTTTTTATTTCTTAGTTGTTAAAGCAGATGCTTTTGCTTTAGAACGTTTGCTGCATTTCCTATTCATGCCTCAGCACCTTTCTTTGCACTTTGTAGGCATTATCGGATTGAGTTTTTCAACAATCTATTTGGTTATTACAATAAAATTCTAAGTGTCCTAATAAACATTGCACATTAAAAATAAAGTTAATATACAAGAGCTATGCTATATTTTACTACTAAACAGGCAGCCACAAGTGCCGTTGCCTTGAAGATAATCGGGTTATGATTTAAATGCTGCAGCAGGTGCAGTAGCACCAGGCCCAAACGTTGTCAGGGCTTCTCTGAACATATTATTGCTATATTTGACTAATAAACAGGCAGTGACAACTGCAGTTACGTGGCAGTTAAAACTGACTTGATTTGAATGGTGCAGCAGGTGCAGCAGCACAGGGCCAAAAGTTCTCAGAACCCCACTAAACACCTAATATTGCTATATTTTACTACTACATAGACAGTCACAATTGCAGTTACTTGGCAGTTAAAAGGGGCTTGATTTAAATGGTGTAGCGGCACCGGGCCCAAAAGTTGTAATAACTCAACTAAACATCAAATATTGCTATATTTTACTACTAAACAGGCAGATACAAGTGCAGTTAAAAGGGACTTGATTTGAATAGTACAGCAGGTGCCGTGGCACTGGGGCCAAAAGCTCTAGGGACCCCATTAAACCCAGATTATTGCTAAATTTTACTACTAAACAAGACAGTCAAGTGCATTTATCTAGCAGGAAATAGGCTCATTATTTGAATGGTACAACATGTGGAGTAGCACCAGGACCAAAAGCTCTAGGCACCCCACTAAACGTAGAATATTGCTATATTTTACTATTAAAGAGGCAGTCACACTTGCAGTTACCTTGCAGACAACAGAGTCATTATTTTAATGGTGCAGTGGCAATGGGGCCAAAAGCTCTAGGGACCCCACTAAACGTAGAATATTGCTACATTTTGCTACTAAACAGACAGTCAAGTGCTGTAGGGCCATGATTTCAATGGTGCTACAGGTGCAGTGGCACAGGGGCCAAAAGTTGTCCTCTAAACACCAAATATTGCTATATTTAACTACTAAATAAGCAGTGACAAGTGCAATTACCTTGCAGGCACTAGGGTAATGATTCCAATGGTGCAGCAAGTGCAGTGGCACTGGTGCCCAAAGCTCTAGGAACCCCTCTAAACACCCAATACTGCAATATTTTACTACTAAACAGGCAGTCACAAGTGCAGTTACCTTACAGGCAACAGGGTCATTATTTGAATGGTGCAGCAGGTGCACCTCTCATTACTGTAAAGGTGCACCAAGATCCTTGGGAAAGTATTGCGTAATAGTATTTTAAAGACCGTCTTAACTTTGGTACATTCCGACCACTCTGGGTATATAAAGGGAGGAATGCTCACATGAGGTTCCACCTTCGGAGCTCGAAGAGGCACATTGAAGATTAAGTTGTGACTGCACAGGACAGTAAATAAGCTTTGAACGTTTAAAGAGATGGACATGATGGGATTGAGACAAAAGACAAATCAAGTGCATGAAACTGTCTTGTGTTGTAGTCCTTAAAAGTGAATGACAGTCGCCAGGATTCAGAGTAGCAAGTGGCACAGCAGGGGTGGTGGTGGGGGGGGGGGGGGCTTAACGGCTTTCCCTCAATAGGCACAGAAACAGTTGCAATGTTTCTCCAAAAAGGCATTTACTATATAGTATAGAGGGGAGGTCAAGCTAATTACCTTACTCTATTGTGCAGACAATATTCTATTCACCACAGGGAGCCCTGTAGTTTTGATCTCCGTGATACTGGGCCCTGTACATGAATTCCAACTGATGGTAGACTTGACGCCAAATTGGAATAAGCCAAATCTCTTCAGACGGTGGGCTAATGAGCACTAAAAACGTAGGGGGGGGGGGGTGGGGGCGAGTTCACACAGGGTTATGTGTATTAGTGAATGAATGCCTGCGGCATTGGGTGAAGACCATTTTTCAATAACCAAAATGCAGAATATTGCTTCCTTTCTAAAATGGTTAAGTAGAGCATGCTCATATTATTGTTCTATTATGCGCTGTTTTATTACAGCAGTTACACCAATTTGTGAAAATGGCAATTTTTATACCAAAGTAAGTACTTCAACAAAATCTGGAGAGTATGAAGTATATATTAGTTTTAGCTGGAAAAAATGCCTAGAACAAGTCTGAACATGCCAATAGATTATGACGACACGGCATGGTGCACCTAACATTAAATCAATTTCTGTCCGCCCTGGCAATAAAAGCATATACCCATTAGGCTGAGGCAGGTGGGGGTAGTAGAATCTACAAACAATATGTCAAACATAGGATAGAGTGAAAAAAAGAGTAATAACACTTGGTCTTTTAATATAGGAAATGGTAATTACAAACTTTCTAAATTGGCCAACAGAAGCTTCATATAGACATTTTGAAGATTCCAAGGCACTGGGCATAAATAAACAAGCCCCACAAACATTAAAATGATATAGCTCAAGTTCCTACACAGAATATACAGCACACTGTTCAAACCACAGAATGCAACGTGCTAATCGCCGTCGATGATGGGTTTATACATTAATCTAATCTGGGAATGCCCTGGGGCTCATACCTTTTGGGAGATGGCTGTGGTACACTGAGAAGAAATTTTGTGGTTCACAAGTAAACTTTTCATTACAAACATGTACTTGAATAACTACCTGTGCCAGAGAATGGCAAACAAATGTGGATTTTGTTTAAGCATTATTTCCGGCTCTAGGAAAGAGGAGCCTGGCAAGGATTCGGATGATGGTGAAAGCCTCGATCATGAAAACTGCAGAATTTAGTACATAAAATAAAAAATACTCTTTATAGCCATGCGGCGAGGACACTAATAGTAAACATACGATGCCAAAAAATGGTATGAGTTTTGTCTTTTATAGAACAGGCTTGACCAACTATTTCAACAAATAAAAATACTGAATGTTACACTTAAAATTAACTTACTGTTGCATGAACCAATACCAGAATGCGCCATAGATGCTGAAAATCGGACGCATCACATCTGCCGGAGAGCCTTTCAAGTAGCAAGACAAGTTCACCACGGATGGATTACATGATCCGTGCAACAAAATGTCTTTGCA
Source organism: Calotriton arnoldi (assembly GCA_963921515.1). Classification (NCBI taxonomy): domain Eukaryota; kingdom Metazoa; phylum Chordata; class Amphibia; order Caudata; family Salamandridae; genus Calotriton; species Calotriton arnoldi. The sequence goes on along the minus strand of CAWUFW010001083.1, from coordinate 2,448,887 downwards.
TACTAGGGACCCACTCAAGGTATTCTCGCAGTCGGAACAGCTGGGAAAAACTTCAGCAACCTTATTCCAACACCGGAATTTGAAAGGAAGCTCCCAATGTTCATGTATGTACCCTTCACAATCTAATGAGAACTCTTGGTTACATTAAAACACAAAAAGCCAGCATAGTGCAGGCACGGTCAATTAGGACTAGCTAGCAAGCAAATAAATATATATTTTTTAAAAATCAAGGCCAATAGGTCTCGCTGATGTGAGAGCAAAAGGCTTTGCCAATGTGTTTTAGCCAGGTTATAGAGCAACGCAGCTGCCGTGCGGCATGGCTAAAAGTGCTGGCCGTGTCGTTGCGTCTTTTATGGCAGGTGGCGATGAACAAAGACAACAGGGGGGAAGGTGTAAGAGAATGGGCAACAAACAGGAGGGAAGGAATGGACAATGGGATGATACCAAAAAAAAAAAACAGCATTTGCAATGCAATAGGTCTCGCATTTGCGAGAGTTTAAGTTATTGGCATTGTAAATGACAATGCCTTTTATTTATACGTTTTGATAACACAAATAAAAGGTATTGTCATGTGCAATGCCAATAGCTCAAACTCTTGTAAATGCGAGACCTATTCAAAGATGCGGCCGCCATTGTCCTGGGTTGCTCATAAAGTGAAAGTGCGCATGGCGCACTGAATGTTGCAAGAAAGCATGTTGTGTCTGCAGTAGGAGAAACGCATTAAAGAAAATAGTGCTTACAGACTAAAAAAGACTCACGGTGTAACAACCAAAGTAAAAGAACCAGTCCTCATGGGAGGGAACGAATGAAGACAAGGTGGTACTAAGGAGGGACAAAGAAGTCTATTAAAGAATCAGAAGCCAGCATTTACGAAGGACAATGACACAAGACAATGACAAATATGGGCGGAGAATGGGCGGAGAATGGGCGGGGCTTCTATTCCATACTCCAATACAGCGTGGCTCGCAGAGCAGCACATGCGCTACCCAGGCTCTACCTAAAAAAGCGATATGACTCAGCCAGCGCTGGCCATGTCTGCTTTTTTTTTTTATGGTGAGGGTGGCAACACAGACAACGGGAGGATGGGAAATGGGAGGGGAAGAAGCGACACGGACAGCAAGGGGGTGGTAGTGGGTGAGGAAAAAGCAACAGACAATAGGGGGTAGGAGGGGGAGAAGTGACACAATGTGGGGATGGGAGGGTAAATAGCAACAAGGACAAGGGGTGAGAGGAGGAAGAAGCAGAACAGAAAGAAGCACCACAGGAGGGAAGAAGGAAGCAACATGAGGGGGAAGAATAAAGAAAACAGTAACTCAATCACAGTGCGTGACATGGAAGGACACTAATCAAGATGAAGCAATCAATACTTGGTCCATGCCGCACACGAAAGAAGAGAAAGTGAAGCCAGCACGAGCTGGCCAATTAGGTGAGAAGGGTATGCCCAGACGGGAGTCCCGTGCTTACTACACCACTGGATTCCAGCTAGCCTGGCTGATTAAGGGTGATGCCCTGAAACTGGTCCCAGGATACTTGTTTCCGGTCCAGGGAGGACCTGGCTTGGCAGTTCGGGCTGGACTGTTCCCACAAGGAACAGGGTCAAGACTGATTTGCATATGGCTGGGTGCAAACTGGGGTGGTGAGCAAAAGAATGATGGATTTAACCCAGATCCTTGTGACTGGGGGTGAATGTTTGCATTGTCCAGCATTCCGTCCATCAATTTTTTCTTTGGCCAATAAGGAGGCAGCAAATAAGAATGTCACGTCAACGAATGGTAAGCAATAGGCGGGCTCCAAACCCCTTCTTGTATTCATTATCTTGCGCAAGCGAAAGCATATGCACGCTGTCTTGGGTATGACTTAACAAGGCCAGTCAGGAAAAAGTCCCATGAGCCGTTGTTACACCTTCTTCCTTTGATGTGAACATAAGACGTTTTAGCTGTACTACGATACAAAACCGGTCTTGACGAAGGCTAAAAGGTATGACCTTTTATTAGTGAAAGTGCTTGATAATTGAGCAGTAGATGTGCACTTGTGTGTATACATGGCTTAGACACTGATTAGGGGTGACCGAGTGGATGATTATGACTGGTTATAGGGGTGAACGACTATAAATATGGGCGAATGGGTGAACGTATGGGTGGGTGAGCAGCAGCAGTGAGTGAAAAAAAGGTTTTAACACCGTGGCTGTGGACACTCATGCACTCATTGTTTTACCCATTCATCCATTAATATACTCAGTTATTCACATTCGCCACATCTATCCATCCACCTACCTACACATTCAACCATGAGCTCAAAATCATCCATCCAAAGATTTATTTCACATTCACCAACTCAAGAACATGCGCAGCAACAGACAGAGCTGAATACCATGAGTAGACTTAAAAAATAAAGTGTGTATTTGAAGTCTTTTGTTGGCGAGGACCCACACGACCCTTTATGACCATGTATGCAACTAGTTGCAGCTCTGGGGCAGGTACAATGTATTAAGTGCATTCCAGAGGTTCTCTGTGAGTTTGGTAAGGACTGTCAGCTCTTGTTGAGCCTGCCTACAACAAACACTAACAAATTAGACCATGACTTTGCGTAAAAAGGAGCTTCACCTGTTTTTAACTGGTGATTTTCGTTAGTCAACTAGCTTGGGTTAAGCTCTGCCCAAGGCACACTCAATAAGACAAATAAGGTTGCGTTAACATCGCTCCGGAGTTCACCCAATAGACAAATTAAGGTGGTTAGGCAAATCCTGAGCCAAGGCTCACCCCCATACATCAGGCTAATTCCACAACTAGGTTCACAACATAGCCGAATTAAATTAGATTTTGGGTCAACTCCGCTCCTATGTTCATGCCACAGAACATCATCACATTGGGCATTGTACGCAAGGCACACTCCAATTCTGAGAACACCCTTTACCGGATTAACGCGGCCCTTTGGTTCATCCACAGAAAAGTTAAAGGGTTGGCCAATTTTGCTTCCGATTAGTACAGCACTGGTTCCTCCACACAGGTGGAATTGCAGATCACAATCTCTGGGGGCACACAGAAACCAGAGTAGCAAAAACTGCAAAGGAACAAGTACAAGACAATATCCAGACAGCCTGATAGTTAGGCTCTTGCCACACCAGAGAAATGCACATCAAATTTAATTTTGAGGGTAAATTACAACTAAACTATCAACCACCGGAACAAACACAGATACTAGACCATATCAATCCATCTGCAAACACTGAAACAAGGTCACATGCTAAAAAGAAGTATTGGATCAAGTCACTCTGAACCCATTGGCCGGATCTCTAGGACCTCTCCTGGACTACCCTTCTCCCCTGCTCTCCCACACCAACTGTTATAGACCTTCCTTATCCCTTCTCTCAACCCTCCCAGAGCCACTCCAAGTACCAAAAATCATTAACCTTTTTTCTGTAAACACATTTTTATTATGTTATGTTAAATTTCATATAATTTCAGGTGATACATTCTCAATAGACAACTGAACGTGGATGATGATAATACAGAGGTGTTTTACATTTGGTCACGGGTGGTTTGATTAAAATAACATCTCATCCACATCATTAGCTATACTCATTTCCTATATCAATTTACTTCTCATGCCCCATCAGTAGGCATTTAGGTAACAAATGACATCTTACGCCTTCATACCTCTCACACAACCCCCCTCCCTCATTCACTGTTGAAACAACGTGCCACCCAACTTCAGCTACCTTACGCATATCAATATACTTGTACACTGTGAGGTGCATGTGTTGTATAAGAAATAGCCACAAAACCATTATACCGCCGACGTCCCAGGCCCTATTCAGGGAGGGTGTCATGCAGAAAGAATGCCACCAGTCACTGCCCTGTTTAAGCCTATGTCCCAGCTACACAGAGGGGTGTGTTAATGTGTTTGCGTATTGCTGGGGGGCCATCTTCATGACAAACTATTTTCACCAACGACTCCCATGCCTGGGCAACCTCCAGCTTCCTCCTCCGTCTCTTGGCTTCCCGGAGCAATATTAAATTCTCATATTCAGCCCACATACATAGGTTTTGCTTACAGTGGTTTAAGGACAGGCTCATAGCCTATTTCCAACTCAACATATCTGCCTTGTTACAGGGATTACACTACTTTACGCACAAAGCTATAGTGAAATGCCCCTCAAACGAAATTGAACAGGATTCTTGCAGAGCTCCACCATAACGGATCTCCAGAAGATCCGGCACCCACCACATTTCTTAAAAGTATTATCCTAGATACACATGTTGTAAGTAGTATTTTGAATACTTCTCTAAACAGAGGAATGCGTCCTTCTGAACTGAAGACTTCCTTCACCAGCCCACTCATAAAAAAAATAATAATAATAATAAACTCGATCCATCTATTCGTGCAATTAAAGACTGACCTCTAATGTCCCATTCCTGGGAAAACTGATAGAAAGGGTGGCCTTTTGTCAGATTTCCAACTTCTTGATAACTTACTCTTGGCCCAACAATCCAGATTTTGCACAAGCAGATGCAGCACCGATAGCCTTTTGGAGTGGTCTGAAATGAAAAGTGGATAAAAATGGAGCTGCAACACTACTACTTCTGGACCTATTGACACTTGTTCATCAGGCATTATTACGGAGACTAGAAAAAAAAAAAATCAGCATATGAGAAAATACCTTAAATTTGATCTCCTCCTATATCAGAGGCGGACAAAAGCATTTGTGATAAAAACATTGCTCACCTAAGCACCTTGTTGCCTGCACGACAGCATCCAACAATAATCAATTTCCCTCACTCCATTTTGATAACTACCTCACTGCATTATTGGAATTGATCAGATAATTTTACCTCATGTTACAGCTATGCAGAGGACTAGAAAACCCTACAGACATGGACACATCTCAACTTGATAACTGTCGAAGAATGAATGATGATCAATCCTCTTAAACTTAACTCCACAAAAACAGAGCAAGAGCTTTCGGCAACTGAACAACTACCGACCAATAACAATTTGGCGCAAAGAGCTACCTCCACCATTCAGTTAAAAATCCTAAGGGTTACCATGGACTCTAAGCTTTCCTTAATTCCGGGTAGCAATTAAGTCACTAGGAGTACTTTAAACACAATGCGAACATTAAGATGCATCTTTCCTCATGCGGGATTCCATCAGAAACTACAGGCAAGTCACAACCTTCTAAAGATCACGGGTGGATTACACAAATGGCTTTTACTTTGGAGCTCCCAAATTCCTACTTCCGAAATTCGAAGTTTTCAACACCTCAGGCAAGACTACAACACCACCTCAAATCAAGGGAGCAAGATACTGGTGTTTCAAGCACACTACACTGGCTACAAATAGTCAAATATTCCATCTTAAAAGCAATCTGCATGGTCCAAAAAGGAATGCAAGGGGCAGGCTCTTGGTATCCACAAGTAAAAGTTTCAATGGAAGTCCTAGAACAAAACAAAGCTCAAGATCAGCACCTTGTCTCATCACCCCTACCCATAAAAAACAACCACTGATTGAGCGGTGTTCCGAGTACAGGCAGCAAAACCTTGTATACATATTTTGGCAGGCAATGGTTTCCAAGATGATCTATGGAAGAGGAAGGTAATAAAACCCAGTCTCTTCCCAAGATAAACAGCAGAAACTCTGGAACTCTGGCAACAAATTCAACATTCAAGAAAAGAGATTGATGCAATGTACTAGTAGCACAGAACATCAAAAGTGAGCCCTGCTATTTATGGCTGTAATCAGCAACTGCTATATGACAATGCCCAAGAATGCCCAATAATCATACAAAAAAAACCCACAATCTAATATGACCATGGCTGGTTATAATCAGTACTATAAAATATCAGTCAGAGGAGGTATCAAACTCTGGAATGCACTCCCTTTCTCCATTAGAACACTTCCAACTCCATTTGCCTTTAGGAAGGCCTTGAAAACTTGGTTATTTGAGAAATAGAGACCCACGCCTTACAGGACCCTGCTTACTCTACCCTTCAGCGCCAAGACACCTCCGGGTATTCGCATGCTTAATAAATATATTAACATAACATATCAGTATTTTGAGTGGTTAATACTCTAAGTAAGAAAAGAGAAAAAAAAAAAGGACATTTTAATTTGAATCAATACATACATCACATCTACTCATGTTCAGAGAATTGTCCAGAGAAATTAGCACCTCTTGAATACAGGCTCTTTAAATTTTGAGAAGTCAATATTCTCGTACAAACGATCTATGAGTCTAAGGGATTCTTTGGTACATACACAACATGAACAGGTAGCGGACGGGGGGGGGAAACTGTGGGAAAACATGGCGGCCGGTTGAAACACGGTCGCGGAGGTTTCCCGAGGACGGAGAGCTGATTGAGTGATTGGCGATTACCCGGTGCACTTTTTGTGGAAGCGACGTGTAGAACGTGAAGTTGGGAGCGGGGGCCAAGTTTCAGTGTTCCTTTTTTAAAGTTTTTCTTTTACGGAGCCGTTTCAAGTTCATGGCTCCGGTCTGAGTGCTGCCTCGAGGCTGTTCAGGAAAAGGGAAGAGTTTCGGAGCCGAGGTCGGAGGTTTTACTTTAAACCCTCCAGCGGGTTCCAGGCTGTAGGCGGTTCCGTTGCTTGCGCTCGAGGTGAGACCCCTGGGAGGGGTAAGCGATTCCGTGGAGGTCTGGGGATTACCCGACCGGGTCTCCTGCTGGACTCGGGCAGCCAGAGAGCTCGGCAGGGGCAGGAGGGCTGTGGCGCGGCGTCCCTTCGGGGGGGAGGGGCAGAGGCAGCACAAGCACGGCGCTAGCGAGTGCTCTATGCGTCTGCAAGACAGACAGTTGGCCTGCACTGGAGAAGAGGAGGTTTCTGGAGTCGGCGGAGCCCCCTAAAGCTGGGGAGTCTGCTAGCTGCTCGGCACAGGAGGCGCTGAAAGCGCAGGAGGTAGGGCTGTCTTCCTTTGGGGTGGAAACGGACAAATTTGCAAAACCGGGAAAAACTCTTGAAGGGAGAACTGCTGGGGGTGTTTTGGAAGGGATATCGTGTAACCTCACTATCGACAGGGAAGAGGCTCTTCCCCTAGTAAAACTGAAAAGCGCCTCAGAGCTTACAATCTAGGGGCGACGTTAGTGGAGCAGAGTTAGGTGAGTCAAGGGAAAACGCTGCTCTGGTTGGTGGTTATAATTTAAGAAGCTTGGAGGCTAGGAAAAACGGGAAGAGCACTCGGCTTAGAACCCACAAGAATACCTGTAGGTCGGAGCCTAATCTCTCTTAAAGCCGGTGAAGGTGAATGGGTGACCCCGAAAAGGAGAATGTCAAAAGGGAAAAAGAGGGGCTTGCAGGTTTCTAATCTAAAAATTACTCTCATTAAGAACTTTTTTTAAAGTGGTACCCAAGACTCTGGAACTAAAAAACCCTACCTTGGCTTCGGGGGATCGAGACATATTGAGTCCTAACAAGTATCAGGTGTTGGCAGAATCTTTGGAGGTCGAAAATTTGCCCCTCCCTACAGCCTCAGGTAAACAAACAGCAGAGCTGGAAGAGGGAGGATCGCTTTCCCCTTCTGGTAATATGGAGGCACATGGTTCCCATACAGAAATAATGAAGGGTAAAGCCCCACCGGATGCTCAGGATGGTGCGGAGAGGGAGAGCTCTATGAAAGACGCATGCCATACCCAGACGAAGCTTAAGCCCCAAGAACAGCCACAAGAACAGCCACAAGCCCTGTCAGTTTCGGATCTTATTCAGCTGCTAACTATTGAAGTCAGGAATAGATTCGAAATCTCCGAAACAAATCGATTAGAGCTTCCTGTGACAGTTTGGAGAAAAAACTAGATGACATCGCAGTTGGAAAGCTCAGTTAGAGATTTAACAGAACAGACTGAGGCCAATTCAAAGGAGATCATGGTTTTAAAAGGGAATGAGGATATATTGAAGGAAAAGCTGGAATCAATGGAGAATAATCAGAGGAGAAACAATCTACGTATTCTAAAAATCCCGGAAGGTTCGGAGGGGGAGGATATCAAGACCTTTGTGGCACGGTTGATTAAGCAGGGTGTGCATATGGAATGCTCTGAAGAAGACCTGGTTAAAGGTATCCAGAGGGTTCACAGAGATCCCTTTAGGTTAAATCCAAAGAAACCAAAACCTAGGAGAATCATGGTTAATTTTCTAACGTACAAAATAAAGGAAGAGATACTATCTAGAGCTCTAAAACAAAAGAACTTATCGGTTGATGGAATTAACTTCAATATTAGATCAGATGTCTCCCAAATTACAGCCAATAAGCAATGGGAGTTTGGTAACCTGATAGAACCCTTCAGAAAATGGGGTGCGACGGCACAGTTAAGATTCCCCGCTAGTCTGAGGGTGATGTATAATAACAAAATGCAGACCTTTCGGAGAGTAGATGAAGCTGAGGATTTCCTCAGATCTTTATCTGACACTAGTGTGAAGTAGGAAGCCGAGGATGTTTTTCTTCAGGGTTTTTCTCCTTTGACTTTTTCTTGGTAGTCTCTATCCCCATACCTATATGGATGTTATGCATGGTATACCCCTTCTACCCCATTTCTGTTCTATTTTGTTTTATTTTTTGAACTTAGACCTGATTAAGAGATCACTTTCACTGTTTTTTTTTGTTTAATGTAGCAGTAGCTCTTCAACCTCGGGAAGACTCCTTAAGGCTTAGGCTAGGCTTAGGCTATGAGAGAGAGCGAGGAGGGTTTTCCAAGGGAGGGCGAGGGAAGGGCACGTGTGAAGGCACGGGTGGGGGAGCATAGGGAAAAAAATACAAAAAAATATTTGTCCTCTTTTAATGTCTAGGAACTCCGGTTGCAAGGGTTGGGTGAAAGCTAGGAATAAAAAATGAGTATTAGTAGAGAGGCCCAGATAGAGTTATTATCTTGGAATGTTAATGGCCTTAGAGTGAGGCAAAGGAGGGAAAACAATTTGCAATATATAAGGGATGCCCCTGCTCAAATTATACTCCTCCAAGAGACGCATCTAACTAGTAAAGAAACAATGGAGATTTTTAAGTCTAGAAGATGGCTGCAGAGTAATATGTACGGACCATCAAATCACTATAAGAGGAGTGGCGATTCTTGTTAAAACTAACCCTCAGATAATCATTGAGGATAGTAGAACTGATAAGTCAGGCAGATGGGTAATAGCGAAAATGAGATGTTATAATCAGTGCTACACGTTGGTAGGCTATTACGGTCCTAATTTAGATAATCCTACCCTGTTTAGTAATTTACTCTTGGAATTGCTGGACTTTCCGGACCCTATTATAATGGCAGGGGATTTTAATGTGGTGCTAGATGACAGGTTAGATCGCTCCACTAAAAGCAGGGCAACTACTCATAATAAATCTCGCTCTCTAATTGTAAATTCAATTAAGAATTTAGGGTGGTGTGATATCTCGCGGGAAAGGCAGGGATCTTTAAAAAGCTTTACGTTCAACAATAAAAAATATGGTCACCAATCACGAATAGATTTTTTGATTGATCAAGCTATAAAGGGCCATGTTAGAGAGGTTAGTCATCTGGGATCTCATTTGTCGGACCACTCAGCCATTTCTTTACGTTTGGCTCCCCCAACTGCGGTGCGCCAAAGGAGATGGACCTTTGACCGTACCATGTTGTCTGATGAGGCGACGATGGAAAAACTGGGGTGGAATCTCAATGGTTTTTGAGCAGAACTTAGATAGTGCCCCATTAGGTATAGTGTGTGACTCTTATAAGGCCTTTTTAAGAGGGAGGGTAACATCTATCCAGTCCTATAAAAATAAGCAACGAAGAACTGAAATTCTTACTATTGAAGAACAGATCAAAACAGGAAGAACAAAAGATTCAGGTTAAAGAAATAATGCAGGAGTCCGGGTTTGCTGCTATTGAGGCCCTTAAAGTTGAGTTAGCAGGCATTTTGGAAAGAAGGGTGCAGGAGAGATGGCAAGTGAGTAGACGGGCCCATTTTAACTACGGAGAAGGTTGTGGCAAGTTACTTGCTTGGAAGATAAAAAATGATCAAGTAAAAAACTTCATTAAAGAACTAAAGTTGGATGGGTCAGAGGACTTAGCTAGGTCTAGGGAAGATATAGAAGAGGCTCTGATCAATCATTTTGGGGAAGTATACTCTGAAAATCTAGTTACGCAGGGAGAGGAAGTGTTAGAGTGGTTGGGTCAGGAAGCTCCCCATAAGTTGTCTGAACCCCAAAGGGAAGAGGTGAATAGGTCAATTGTAGACTCGGAAATTAGGAATGTTATTAAAGCAGGGAAAGCAAATAAGGCAGCAGGACCAGATGGCATCCCGGTAGAGATATATAAAAAACTGGAAAAATTTCTGGTCCCTGTAATGGTTAGATTGTTAAACTATAAACACATTGGTAGTGTTTTCCTCTACAGGAAACGGAACCGCACCTCAATAATTCATTCAATACCAACATAAAAGTAATACAGTGTGAATACGTGGCAATATCTGTCAATTTAGAATTCGGGGTGCTATTACTACTCTACCACATCTACTACCAAAAGATGTGATTAACACAAAAGAAACCTCTTGTGTGCATAAATTACAGCATGTAAGACAGCATGTAAGACTGCAACTATGCATAGTTACAGTCTTACATGCTGGATGTAACATCAACAGGATTAAAGAAACATCATTGAAGAATCTAAATTGCCTGGACTGTGTATATTTTCATATGGCCGGGATCTTGAAATGGAATATGGTTGTAAACAAAACATCAATTAAGGAAATTGTTTGTTTCAGAACAAATTGTATTCTTCCAAATACCTGAGGAGATTTTGACCTTCTAAGGGTGTGCTCACCAGTGCTCTTTTTTTTTTTGTTGTTGGTATGGTTAGATTGTTTACTGAGATTTTTGAAGGGGGCAAGGAGATCCCTCAATCTTGGAACACCATTGTCACTCTGATCCTTAAGGTAGATAAACCACCTAACCGTTGCGACTCTTACAGGCCTATCTCGCTGCTTAATGCAGATTACAAGATCTTTACGAAGCTATTAGCAGATAGACAGTGGAGTACTACGTGTTGCTACACAAAGATCAGAAGGGCTTTGTGCGTGGCAAAGGAACTAACCTACAACTTAATTGGTGCTGCTGATATAGCAACTACATTTAAAATACCATTAGCAGCTATTACCATAGATGCGACTAAAGCATTCGATCGGGTCAATTGGACTTATTTGCAGGAAATTTTACAGCTTTCTAATTTGGGGGGAAATTTCTGTAGGGCAATAGCTCTTTTATATAAGAATCCGACTGCCAGGGTTTTGGTGAATGGCAACATGTCCAATAGTTTTAACATCTATAGAGGAACTAGGCAGGGGTGTCCGTTGTCTCCCCTACTTTTTAATTTGTACATCGAGCCACTAGCCTAAAAGATAAGGCGTCAGGAGAGCATACAACCTTTTAGGTTTCAGGAGTGGGAGAAAAAAGTAGGGCTTTATGCTTACGATTTAGTAGTGTATACCTCAGATCTTAATACAGCACTGCCAATAGTTTACGACCTGGCAGCCCAGTTTGGGCGGATATCGGGGTATGAGATTAATGAAAACAAAACAGTTGTGATGAAGTGGAATATTGACTCACAATTGAGCTGTGTAAAGGAAGAAATGAGATACCTAGGAATTCAAATCGTGCAGAAAATAGAACAAATCCCCGAAAAGAACTTCCAAAAGGTTAATAAGGCAGTAGGGAAACTTCTACTTAGTTGGTCTCACCTTCCTCTAACAATTTACGGTAGAGTAAACCTTGTAAAAATGGCAATGCTTCCTAAGTTTACGTTTTTGTTTCAAAATATTCCAATGGCCTTTAAGGATGCTTGGCTTAAAAAATCCCAATCCAAAGTAATGAGCTTCATCTGGGCGTCGAAAGGTACGAGAATTGCCTGGAAAAAGCTTAGACGGCAATATGATAAAGGAGGGCTACGACTCCCGGATTTGTCTCATTATGCTTGGGTGTTTTTATTAAAAGGAGGAAAATGTTTATTAAGCAAGCCAGACAGCTCTGATATTGGGAGAATGTTCAACGCCATGTTATCTGATGTACAAGGGGGCGAGCAGGATTTCATACATAAATATGGCGATCCTCGCTATTTTAAAAAAGTAAGGCTTAAGACTCTGCAAAGTTTTGCAATAACTTAGCTCATATTAGAGTCTTTCCTAACTTTGTGCCATTACAGTGGACTGGCTCCTGTTTGGGACTCTCCGGGTTCCCCAGAATGGTCAAGGGACTGCCTGGCTCATCCCTTGAAAGAAGCAGGGATAAACACCTGGGGTCAACTGATGGTTGATGGAGTCTTGATCCCCTGGGAGGAGGCCCAGGAGATAGCGGTTGGGCAACTGTCAAAATTTAAATACCTGCAAATTAAAAGTTGGAGCCTCACGGATGGGTTAGGTGCAGGACAATCTAACGCACTAGAATCCTCAATACAATCTGAAGGATCCCGTGGAAAAGAGGTGGCAAGATGGTACTGGAGCTTAGTGGAGAGCTCGGATGGAGACTTCAACCTGCCTGTAACACTGTGGGAAAAGAGCTTGCCGGGAGAGCAGTCTATAGACTTATGGCAAGTATCTTGCAACATGCTATACTCAACAGTACGTGCCGCAAATTTAAGGCGGAACCACCTCTGGTCTCCACAGGGTCTACTGGACGCCATATAAACTGGCAAAATTTGCGAAAGGTGTCATGCCGAGATGTCCTAAGTGTGGGGAAGAGAAAAGTAACGACGAACATATGTTTTTGGATTGCCCGATATTACGAGATTTTTGGCGGGATGTGAGTAGTACGATATTAATACTTTGAGAATCGATCCAGGTAAGCATATCCCTGGTCTTTTTTGGGCTTCCAGTTAATTATGAAACACTATCGCAAAACACAAGGAAATTAATTTTCTACCCAATATTGCTTGCCAGCAGAGAAATTTGTAAGTATTGGATTAAAGCTATGCCCCCGAATAAAGTAGAATGGTTAGCTTCTATAAAATATACAGCTAAGATGGACAGAGCTGTAAAGCGCAAGCGTAATGAGTTTTGGCTCCCCTTTGAGAACTGGATAACCTCTTTGTAACTGAACAACTTTAGTCCTATGATTAGGCCTTTATACCATATTGCTTGACTACCCCGGTGGCAGCCTTGAGAGGGTCTGGTCGATTGCAGGGCTTCCTATGGTAGAAGTAATAGAAGCAAGGTATAGAGTGACCCATCTTAGGTCTGAATACAAAAGGGCTCCGGATGGTGCTATACTCAGGGAGACCCCGGAGTTTCGTTTCTTTATTCCTTTTGTGGACCTAGGCTGATCAGGACTAAAAAAAAAAAATAACCATGAACAGGTAGCAAAACTAGGCTTAACATCATCGCTATGCAACCTCCCCAAGGTGACTGGTCACTATCAATGTGGGCACTGCAGTGCATGGACTTCTACAAATGAAATCTCTGGCTATAGGCCAAAAAAGACCTTGTATGCTATGGAAACATAGGAATTCCAATTCAGCAAAAGTGATTTACATGATCACATGTCCCTGTAGTCTATGCTGCTGCATAGGGATGGCATGTAGGAAGATTAAGACTCAAATTGGAGAACACAGTAGCAACATTAGGTGTAGAAAAACCATAACAAAAATGGCCAACCATTACATTACCAAAGGCCAGACCCCAGCGGACCTAAATTGAGTTGTAACAGAACAAATGGATGACAATATAAGGAACCCAGAAAGAATCCTATTTGAGAAAGAGCAATGTTGGATTTACTGTCTCTGTACCCATATTCTGCTAATGAATAACATCCACCGGATGGCTTTTACAAACTGATAAAACGATGAGGAATAATAGTACTACATATATGGCATCCCAGGAAATGTAGTACCAGTAGGTCATAATACTTATGCGATACTATGAAATTTACTTGATTATCTCAGTGCCACTCAGATTGACATTTGATCCTTTTAAATAACCCCTGGGTTCGGAATAGATAAGGCAATACGATTAACAAGGGTAGACACATGATGATGGGAATGGGCATAAGCATACACAAGAATCAAGGGGTGTTGAAATCCACTCGACAAAATGAAGATAGGCAACACTACTGATAGACATTGATCCAGCGCTAACAATAAAAATAATTTCTCCTATTATGCTTTGGTCATCCAGGTGCAATTATTTCTCTAAAACGCACACTATATCCATATGACGGTGGGGCCCATAACACCGCATATATATTCACTTACTCATTTGTTCCCTGGATTTCCTCCGTCATGAAACCTAGGAGAAAAACGATTCGCTGGAAGGAGACGAGATACCTCTTTTATAATGACACAATAATTCTCATTTGCTTTTAAGGTATTCCGCTCATTGGTCGATGGACCAACTAGTAGGAATCAGTTGATGGTGATTAAGACCAGCTTAATCACAATGAACTCTTTACCATTTCATTATTAGTCATTATACTAAAGAAAATCACAGTCATTTGTTTAAAGAATAACAAAGTTTATATAAAGTTTTGAATGCAGGAAATTTAAGATTAATCTTATTATTCAGATCATTGCATTTATCATCAATATAAGAATAGTTTGAAATTGCATGGCACTTTTATTAGACGGAAAATTGAGGTTATCATACTAAGAACTCTATAGATCAAACTATCTATCTCTCTGGGAAATCCTAATAAAAATCTATCAAATAAAAGTTCTCCTAAAGCAGCATCTTATACTCAACTGGAAAAGGAAAATAACAGCAGCATCAGCTCGTCAGCATCAGCAACCGCAAACTCTCCCATCTACAGCATCTAACTTCTCCAGCATCTCCCGCAGCATCCCGCAGCATCTACTCCAGCATTCTAACCCCTCCCACCAAGAGTAGGTCTTCTTATACCTTAATTCTAGCGTACAGCATAAAATGTTTCTTCTTACATGGCACGATTCATTCTCATTGGTCAAAAACTCAGGTCACTATACATTTTAATCAAACTTCCTGGTCTTAACCAGTTCCGTGTGGAATGTCCATGCAAGCATCGTTTCCCACAGTTCATGCACTTGCTCATCCGTTTCGATCAGTCCAAATTGTATCTTTTTCTGCTACATTTTGTAGCACACAGTTCCTTCTATTGATTCAACCAGGCTTCTCACGCTTCTTGCTGATCATCTTGGCACACATCTGCTCAGAAGGGTCACAGCAGCCTTGACCATACTTTCATCTTAGCCTCTCGGCATCAGCACGTGATCATCCTTTTTCCACAGCCTCTCTCCTCCATCACATGGTCTCATCCGTTCATGCGCACTCTAGAACTCGCGGCCATTTTATATTGCTGCTCGGCAGGCATAAGCGCACTATTTTCAAAAATAAACAAAATGTTATTAAAACAAAGAAATATAAACCCTTTCGTTTCCCTCCCGTCTTTCTACGTACCCCAATTAGGTATTACCTAGCAGAAGCAACATATAAAGCTGTCCCTTACTTACCATCACTTTATTTTGCAACCACACGTTTTATTTTAAAGCACAAATCATGCATTTTATTATTATTTTAGTACGCAAAATATTATGTTAGAAACGTAAACAATTATAAGTCCATTACTTTGCACACTGAATTGCGTGTTACCATTAACCCTTTACATACATTGTTGGTTATTTACTTGAACAAACATGTTTATTAATATTGTACGAAATATTAGGAGGTTAAAATTTTTATATTTACCCTGCTCCATCAACTCCCCCTTTGGTGATTTTTAATATCACCACAAAAACCCAAGTTATACAATTTTCTCAGACAGCATATATCTTTTATCCATTTGCTTTTGTTAGTTTATACTTCTGTATCCCTTTCAACTTGTTTCTTCGTTTTCTTGTACATGTTCTTTTATTTCTTCTAACTCTATTTCACCTATTTCTCTTTCCTTGTTTATCATGTTTTCTTTTTCTATCTTATTCTGCTTTCTTCTTCTCTTTATACATGTTACCGCAAGCTTCAGTACTAATATTATTATTATTAACATGGTTGCTATTATTATAACTTTCCCTATTATTAATCCACTCATTCTTGTTAACCAATTTGTTACAGAAGAAAACCCTCCAGCAGTATCTGTAGATAAACGATCTACCACTGGATAATTTCCGAATTCTAAATGCATTCAAAGATATTCCCACTGCTGGTATCAATGCACCAAAAATATCACCTACTATTTCTGAAAAACTTTCCCTTTTTCTACGTGTAAAGGTATTTATCATTTTGTGTGTTCCTTTTTCTTTTCTATCCACATGAAAAATCTTTGGAAAGACCAGGCCTAAGTAGCATGACCCATACCAATGGTCCGGCAACCTATAATAAGCCCTATTCCCGCAAACATAATAAATCCCTGGAAATA
This sequence comes from Calotriton arnoldi, assembly GCA_963921515.1. NCBI lineage: Eukaryota > Metazoa > Chordata > Amphibia > Caudata > Salamandridae > Calotriton > Calotriton arnoldi. The sequence goes on along the minus strand of CAWUFW010001083.1, from coordinate 2,432,539 downwards.
TTGGATCTTTTCCCTCTTTGAATCCCCATCCACCTAAAATTTGGTAATTGTCATGGCAATTGCTGGAACCCACAAAATAATTGTCATATCTTGTCTTATTTCTTCTAATGCATAACCTTCCCTGTTGGGGCCAATTCAGAGTCATAGCTGCATTTGTCTTTTTCTTGTCATGATGGTCTTCCTCAAACGCCCAAAGAGGTGTTTTTGTCTCTTCTATCACTTTTCTTTCAAATTTCACTCTTCGCTCTTCAACCATTTCTAAAAATACCTTTTCTTCCTTCTTTAACTCACAGGTAAGGTTGTACCTAAATATATTATCTGATGTTAAGATCTCATCTTCTAAGAAATATTCACCAAACGTCTTTCCCTCTTTTATTTTGTTATGCTCGGGAACTACAGAAACTTTAGCAAAAATCTTATCTACATCAGTGTAATAATATTCTAACCTACCTGTTTTATAAAATAAGCTTGCTAATACACTACATGTTATTCCATACGTCAAAGGGGGTGATGATAAGTCACACCCTCTGCTACAGATGCAGGCAACTGCATACAAACCTAGCAATCTCTTACATCCATTGTTTCTACATACTCATACAATAATTTAGTAAAAACATTCTTTGAAAAATCTGTTATTGATTTATCCTTATGTAATTCTGCACTACTTTTCAAAATAACTGGCTCTTGAGTGTTAGCTCCTTTTTCTTTCTCAGTGTTATTAGACTTTTCTACTACAGCTAAACTAATTGGAATAGTTATTGCTAAAACCACCCATACTGTTATTAATAAACCTGTACAAAAACATCACATCTTGCACCATCTACTTAAAAACTCACATCTACACTTTCTATCTCTAGTATTCTCCATTTTGTCTTCTAACCTTATTTACTTTTTTTTCTAGAAAATTGTGTCACTACACCTCAGAAATGACTTGCTTGCCACTCTGTACTTTCAATATTTTGTCTTTGCTTGGTACTTTCGTTTAATTCTTTTTCAGAATTCTTTCTCCGTCACATCCGGTAAATTTGTCAGTTCAGTGTTGTCAAATCCGGTAAACTATCTAAACTTCTTCAGGTTTGTTGCACTTCACTTTCTCCCATCAAGTTTCTTTGTTCTTGGTTTTCGTGAGTGTTCAATTCTTCTTTGTGACTAGTCAGAGCACGATACAACCATTCAGGCGATCTGTACTATTGATTTACTTTCTTTATTCTTTTCGTTTTCTGCAAGTGTTTTCCACCTTGTTTTCCTTGCTCTTTTTGACTTGTTATTTCATTCACTTGTTCAGCACTTTTCCCATCCAATTTTATGATTCTGTATCTTAATTTTCTTGCTTCGTTGGGCCAATTGTCTCCTTTTCTTGGCCTTTTTGCTTCACTTCTTTTCTTCCCTTTGTTTTCCAATTTCTCTTTCTTGTCTCTATTTTTTCATTTCTTTCTTCTCCACTTTCTTCTGATTCTGTTTCAATCCTTTCGTTATTTCCTCTTATTTTAAAGCTTATAATTTCGCTTTCATCTACTTGTGGTTCTTTTCTTATCTTCCTTCGTTCACCTATTTCTGTCCCTCCTTGAGGTTCTTCCGAATTTGTGTCAGTTTCTCTATCCGCTTCTAAATTTCCCTGTTCTTGTGTTTGACTATCTGTCCCTACTGCTCCTCGGGGTTTTTCCGAATTTCCTAACTTTTGGTTCGAAACTCTCCCTTCTTCATCTATTAATATTATTTTCGAAGGAATTTTACCACAACTCGTACTTGGTTGTTCACGGTCACTTTCTTCTGGCTCAGTTTCTTCTCATATGCTTTCAAAATTCCACTTTCTTTTTAGAATTTCTTCACCTTCTGAATGTTCTGTATCAGATTCTGAACTGGTGTCAGATATTTCCAGATGTCGACTTACAGGTCGATCTTCAAATTCTGGAACTTCAGCTATTTCTTCTATTTCCTCTTCTTCTTCTTCTATCGTTGCACTTGTAGTTGGGTCTTCCAGATGTCGACTTACAGGTCGATCTTCAGGTTCTGGCACCCTGTTTGTCTCCTCTTCTCTTTCTGATGCTGAACTGTTATCTGATATTTCCAGATGCCGACTCACATGTCGATCTTTAGGTTCTGGAACTCTGATGGTGTGGCTGGCATGTACCCAGTGTTTCACTCCTGCACACTTGACTGCGGTGGTCGTCACTAGGATCACTTGTCGTGGTTCGTCCCAGCGAGGAACCAAACAGTTTCTTCTCCGGTGGACTTTTATTCGAACCCAATCTCCTGGATTCAAGTCGTGAGCTGGTTTTCTTTCAAGAGTGGTCGAATCCGGTCCAACCTGATGACACAGAACGCACCACATCAGCCAATCCTTAGCAATAATCCAGTACTAGATCATCAGTTAGTCAGTAGCTTGTTGACAGGTACTTGTGCTGGTCTCATTGCTCGTCCCATGATTATCTCATGTGGACTGAGTCCAGTCTTCCTTTCCGGAATACTTCAGATTGTCATCAGAACTAATGGCAGAGCATCTGGCCATTTGAGTCCTGTAGCTTGACACATTTTTCCTAACCTGTTCTTGATCGTTCCATTTACTTGCTCTACTATTCCAGAAGCCTCTGGTCTGTATGCACAATGCAGTTTGTTTAATACTAAGTGCTTCACAAATCAGTTTAACTAATTCGTTCTGGAAATGTGTTCCTCTATCTGTTTCAATCGTGACTGGAAAACCATACCTTGGAATGAATTCTCGCAGCAAAAGTTTTGCTACTGTTATACTGTCATTCCTTCTTGTTGGATATGCCTCCACCCAACGGGAAAACAGACAGACTACCACTAGAACATACCTCAATCTGCTGCAAGGTGGCATCTCAATAAAGTCCATTTGCATTCTGGTGAAAGGACCCCCTTCTCGTCCTATTCTTCCTAGACTCACTACTGTCTTCCTTCCTGGATTTAACTGTTGACAAATAAGACATCTCTGACAAAGACTCAGCTATGGCTCTGAATTTTGGATTGTACCATGTTTGTCTAAAAAGTCTGATCATTGAATCTCTCCCAATATGGGCTTGTCCATGGTACATCCGTGCCATGTCAGAAATCATGCTATCAGGCATAACTGGTCTCTCATCCCTGTAAACCCAAACATCATTATCTTCATGTTTTCTACATCCTGCTTTTAGCCAAGTATCTTTTTCTTCGTCCTCTGCAGCTTCTTGTAACTGTCTCACCTCATCCCATGTTTCAATAGAGTTAGTAAAAAGCAAAGGCCAAGAAATATGCTCTCTTTCGCGACATTTATTCAAAGAAACCACATTCTTTGCACAGTACTGTGCCATTTCGTCAGTATATTTGTTGCCAACAGTAATGTAGTCTTCCCCATTTTTATGTGCATTGCACTTCACGACAGCAATCTGTTTAGGCAGCTGTATCGCCTCAAGCAATTTTTTCACAAAATCTCCATTTCTAATGGGCGTCCCTGCAGACGTCAAGAAACCCCTTTGTGACCAAATCTGACCAAAATCATGCACGACCCCAAAGCCGTACTGGCTGTCAGTCATAATCGTAACTCGTACATTTCTTCCCAACTTACATGCTTGAATCAGAGCTACTAATTCTGCAACTTGGGCAGACCGTACACCTTTCAGACAAGATGCTTCCAATACAGTTGCTACTGTGCAAACTGCATATGCTGCACTTAGAACTCCATCACTCGTTCTCAAACATGAGCCATCCACAAACAGAATATAATCTGATTCTTTCAAAGGCTCATCTCGTATATCAGCTCTTGGTTTTGTACAGTATTCGAGCACATTCAGACAATCGTGATCTACTTCATCCATTTCAATCACATTCTCTTCATCTGGCAATGATGTTGAAGGATTCACATTCATACATCTGTCAATGGTCACATTATCTGCACTCAAAATTACTTTTTCATACCTAGTCAGCCGACTGTGTCATGTATTGGGTTTTCGTTCTTGTCAAAAGAATTTCCACAGAATGGGGAACATACACTCTCAATGGATACCCCATTACTATGCCTTCACTCTGTTCCAGACTCACACAAGTAGCAGCAACCGCTTTCAAACATCCAGGCAACGCTTTCGCTATGGGGTCTAAAACAGCTGAGAAATATGCAATTGGTCTTTTCATAGTTCCATGTCGCTGCACCAAAACTGAAAATGCACATCCATCTCTTTCACTGCAATACAGCTCAAAATCTCTCATAGTCGGGCATTCCCAATGCTGGAGCCTCACATAATTTCTTTCAGCTCTCTGAATGCTTTAATTTCTTCATCATTCATTTCAAAAGGATCTTTAACATCCTTTTTGTCAGTTTCTGCAATGGTTTAGCAATTAGTGAAAAACCGCTTATCCATTGTCGACAATATCCAACCATTCCCAAAAACATTCTTGCCTCTCTTTGTGTCATTGGAGCTCTCATTCCTTGAATCATTTTTATTCTTTCTGTCGTTACCTTTCGTACTCCTTTCTCAATTTTATGCCCTAAATACTGGACTTCTTTTTGACAAAACTGCAATTTTGAAGGAGACACTTTATGTCCTCTTTTTGCTAAATGATTCAGCAAAGCAATTGTATCATTGACACATGCTGCTTTCGTTTTTGATGCCACCAGTAGGTCATCAATATACTGAACCATTACTGACTTTTCTGGCATTCTTAAATCTTCCAATGATTTCTTTAGGATCTGATTAAAGATTGAGGGACTTTCCGTGTACCCTTGAGGAATTCGGCACCATGCCAAAATATGCTCTCCAAACCTAAACGCAAAAATTAGCTGGCTATCTGGATGCAATGGAATAGAGAAAAATGCATGACATAAATCAATTACTGTGTACCATTCCGCTTCGCGGGGAATCTGGTATAGAATCACAGCAGGGTTCGGTACTATTGGGCAACAAAGCACAACAATTTTGTTTACCTTTCTTAAATCCTGTACGATTCTATATGTTCCGTTTGGCTTTCTCAGTCCCATTATTGGCGAATTACATGGACTGCTCATAATTTCTTTTAGAATCCCTTGTTCAATCATTTTATTTATTACTGGCGTTATTCCTTCAATTATTTCTGGAGTCAATTTATACTGTGGCGTATTTGGGTAACTCGTTCCTTCTTTTACTGTTATTTTAACGGATCTACTCCTTTCATTAATCCTACATCTTCTCCTGTCAAGTCCCACACTTCTTCTTTCACTGTCCTTTTCAACTCATTTGGGATTTTCTCTGCATCAAATACAGGAAACAAACCATTTACTTCTGGTTCTAAATTTACCATTGTCATTTTATACAGGACATCCTCATCCTGAGTCTGAAATGCAATTCCGTCTGGAGTACAATAAATTGTGCAATTCATTTTGCACAATAAATCGCGTCCTAAAAGGTTCACGGGACTACAATCGCACACCACAAATCGGTGCATTTCACTAAATGGACCAATTCTTACCTTTACTAATCTAGTAAGAGGCGTTTCAATTTGCTGATTGGAAACTCCAACCACTTGTATATGTTCACCTGAGAGAGGAAGATTTGGAATTTCCACTGACCTAACAGTAGAACGGGTAGCTCCAGTGTCAACCAGGAATGTTACATTTGCACCATTCACTTCTCCATCCACAAATGGACCTGACTGATCTACCTCTAGAGTTGCGCCAAGCACGCACTCTTCCCTCTCTTTTAGACACCGTCATGAACTTTCATACGACTCATCTTCATTCTGTCGTAACCAATATTGTGAAATTTCTGCTGCACGTGACAACTGTTTTACCTGTTCTCCTCCGTAGAATCCTGTTTCTGCACTGTATTTCTGTTGGTTAGCACTCTTGGGAAGTGGTGGTTGTGGCACCTGACCTTGTTGAGTAACTACCTCACTCTGCACCTGTGAATTTAATGATTGATTTTCCACATTAGGTTTTGGAGGAAATTTACACTCGTTTCTCCAATGCCCTAGCTTTCCGCAGTTGTGGCATGGCCACTTTTTCTTCGCCTCATCTATGCTCATTTGTCCTTTTCCTTTACCTATATTAGGTCGGGATTTAAACTGTCCTGTTTCACTGCTAGTATTATTCAATTGAGCTTCTTGTTTCTCTGCAACTTTCACCTGTGCCCACATGGCTTTCTCTTTCAATTTACGCGGTTTACGCTCAATTTCATCACTGCAATACTTAGCATATCTCAAAACTTCATCTACTGTGCTATTCTGCCATCCTATCAAGTGCTGCTTAATCCTTTCACTTATCTCTGGTGTTAATCCATACACAAACCTATATACAAAATGACTCATGTCCTTCTCACTTAGTGTCTCATAACCACTATACTGTTTGAAAACCAACAACAATCTCTCATAGTACGCGTGCACTGATTCTTTGCTTTCCTGTGTTGTTCTGTCTATTTTTACCCAATCGGTTTCTTTTGGGGGAATTTTATTCTTCAAAAAGGTAACTACTTGATCATACTTCCTCATCACTTCTGGACCTGGCGCTCCTGTTTTGGCATCCCTTGGATATTCTACAGTTGGCCAATCAATGGTAATCTTACATTCTGTCCACAAATCAGCAGGCACTACTATATCAAACAATCCATCTAGATCTATCCACAGCACTTTTGACACCTTAACAAATCTCTCCACTTGTCTGTACCATTCTACTGGTTTCTCTCTCAATTTTGGGAAGTCATTTGTAAATGACAGTATATCCTGTCTGGTCCACGGAACATGCACATAACTACCACCTGGTGTTTCTCTCATCGGGTATTCCCTAACAACTGGTTCCCTATCTGTCACTGCAAAAGCCAAAGATGCTTTATCTGTTGTTTTCTCATTCCTCTTTGTCCATCTATTTCTCCATCTATCCACATCACCCCATTTTCTTAATAAGACAATCAGCTCTTTTATTTGGGTCAGTCTTCCTGATGTGTTTAAATTCTCTGTCTTTTTCACAAAAATCTACTCTGTACGGTTTCTGCAACGTCCTCACTTTCACAAATTCTACTCCTAGTTCACCTGCAATCTCTTCCAATTTGTCATGTAAATTTCTAGCTCTCCAAGTAAGACTCTTGCACAAAAACATAATCTCATCATCCTGGTAATTTTTTAGTTTTTCTGTTCCAATTGTTGCCAAAATCAACTCTTCCATGTCTATTTTCAACCTAATTTCGTCTAATGGTTTTTCCTTCCGGTTCTTTTGCTTTTAGTGCTTTCATCCATTCATTTAATTCTTCTGGAGTCGGACCTACAGGCGTACTATTTAATTCTATCCAATCACTGCTTCTTTCTGGTGTTCCTGATGCAGACTGTCACCATAGGCATTCTCCTAATCTCATTCTCATTTATCGTCAAATTTGTAGGTGGGCTTGGTCTATACGTACTAGCCAAATTGTGTGCACCTTCATTATTTAGTTCCATCCCTTCTCTTTTTCTTTGCAAATGTGAATTCATGGGAATCACCAAAGAATGTTCATTTATTTTCTGATTCTCAAAAATTGGCATTACTGGACCCATCGTTAATGGTACAGTTACAGCTTCCATATTCTTTGTCAATTCTCTTATTTTCTCAGTCAATTCTTTTGTCGTTTTTGCCAGTTCAATTGCATTGTCACTTTGTCTCTTCATTTTGTGAAGTTTTAAATGTTTGTGACCTATTTCATTTCTTCGTTCGGGTTTTTTATTCCTCCCAGTTTCCATTTGCGGTGCATTAGGTGTCACCACCACAGAAGTCTGTTGGTATGGAGGTGGGTTTCTGTTTAAAATATCTTCCAGCAATTCGTCATCTGTTTCACTACCACCATACACATACTTTTCTACCACTACATGCTTCTTTTTCTCGGTACACTTTCTCTTTGCTTCTTCCTCAACCGCAAAAGCTGGAAACAAACCTCCTGCCATGTTAGCGTATCTCCAACGCTTTACTCTGTCCTCATGATTTATTCCCCACAACCTTCCGGGTATAAACTCATGATTCTTTAATCCTCTGGATCTCTCTCTCTCTCATACATCTCATCTTCCCATTCCGCTAAAGCTTCAAACTGTGTCGGTCTAGGTTCTAACATTACCATCTTTTCTCTCAAGTTCCGTAGTACAGCTACATTAAATGAACCATTCTCAGGAAAAGCCAATGCCCCATCGTTCTTGGTGTATTTTGTCCAATTTTCTAACCATATGCATGTATGATATCCATATTTCAGCATCATATGTGAAGCTGGTGATTTCGGCGGAGGAATTATTTGTCCCTCTCTAGTCACCACCTTTTTGTCCTTCTTAAAGAAGTTCTTAACTTTCGACATCCAAGACGTTTTCTCTTTTCCATACTCCTAGTACGACATGATTCACAACCTTTTTCTCCTTAAAACAATCCGCAATTTAATACTGTTCCCTATGCGTTATTTCAACCAATGCTAGCGCGACTAACACTCCAATCACAGCGTTTTCTGTCTACGGCGCACTGTTCAATCCCAGCGCGGCTTTTGTCTACGTCACTTTGCTCCTGTTCTCATGTGACTGGCGCACTGTCCAATCCCAGCGTGGCTTTTGTCTACGTCACTTTGCTCTTGACCCCTCCTTTACAAAATTTATCGGCAATTTCTTTTTCAACAATTCTTGTTAGTTACAACATTTTATCCACATTTCCATTGTCTGATTCGCTAAACCGAAAAGATAGCTTTGACCATTCACACAAGAATTCTGTATTTTCCAGTAGGCAGCGCTTACCTCTACCCTACCACAGAATTTTCAGTTTCGTCGATAAAGTAGCACTTCCCTCTACCTTACCCTTCTTTCAAGCAAGCGGTAAACCCGTTTCTCTGGGGATAAAACACATGTGGAGACTATACTGCTCCTGAGAATTAAGGCCAGAGTTTCACAAGAAAACCGATCACTATTTCACTTACACACCTTTTATACACAAAATGTCCCTAATATAACACAACCTGTGTTATTACCAAAAATGAACTCAGACAGTGTAAAATTCCATGCGACTTCTCTTGTCACACGTGTTCCACTTCCTACTTGCCGGAAGCGTGAAAACTTACATATAACATAACGTGACTCAACCAAAAGTGTTAGACATAAACTTATCAATAATCTATAATCATAAATCAATAATCACCAAACTAATCTATAGTAACCATAACTCTGCTACCAAGAAATCTGATCCAGCGCTAACAAAAATAATTTCTCCTATTATGCTTTGGTCATCCAGGTGCAATTATTTCTCTAAAACACACACTATATCCATATGACGGTGGGGCCCATAACACCGCATATATATTCACTTACTCATTTGTTCCCTGGATTTCCTCCGTCATGAAACCTAGGAGAAAAACGATTCGCTGGAAGGAGACGAGATACCTCTTTTATAATGACACAATAATTCTCATTTGCTTTTAAGGTATTCCGCTCATTGGTCGATGGACCAACTAGTAGGAATCAGTTGATGGTGATTAAGACCAGCGTAATCACAATGAACTCTTTACCATTTCATTATTAGTCATTATACTAAAGAAAATCACTGAGTCACTTGTTTAAAGAATAACAAAGTTTATATAAAGTTTTGAATGCAGGAAATTTGAGATTAATCTTATTATTCAGATCATTGCATTTATCATCAATATAAGAATAGTTTGAAATTGCATGGCACTTTTATTAGACGGAAAATTGAGGTTATCATACTAAGAACTCTATAGATCAAACTATATCTCTCTGGGAAATCCTAATTATTCTAATAAAAATCTATCAAATAAAAGTTCTCCTAAAGCAGCATCTTATACTCAACTGGAAAAGGAAAATAACAGCAGCATCAGCTACCGCAAACTCTCCCATCTACAGCATCTAACTTCTCCAGCATCTCCCGCAGCATCTACTCCAGCATTCTAACCCCTCCCACCAAGAGTAGGTCTTCTTATACCCTAATTCTAGCTTACAGCATAAAATGTTTCTTCTTACATGGCGCGATTCATTCTCATTGGTCAAAAACTCAGGTCCCTATACATTTTAATCAAACTTCCTGGTCTTAACCAGTTCCGTGTGGAATGTCCATGCAAGCATCGTTTCCCACAGTTCATGCACTTGCTCATCCGTTTCGATCAGTCCAAATTGTATCTTTTTCTGCTACATTTTGTATAACAGTTCCTTCTATTGATTCAATCAGGCTTCTCACGCTTCTTGCTGATCATCTTGGCACACATCTGCTCAGAAGGGTCACAGCAGCCTTGACCATACTTTCATCTTAGCCTCTCGGCATCAGCACGTGATCATCCTTTTTCCACAGCCTCTCTCCTCTATCACATGGTCTCATCCGTTCATGCGCACTCTAGTAACTCGCGGCCATTTTATATTGCTGCTCGGCAGGCCTAAGCGCACTATTTTCAAAGATAAACAAAATGTTATTAAAACAAAGAAATATAAACCCTTTCGTTTCCCTCCCGTCTTTCTACGTACCCCAATTAGGTATTACCTAGCAGAAGCAAAATATAAAGCGGACCCTTACTTACCATCACTTTATTTTGCAACCACACGTTTTATTTTAAAGCACAAATCATGCATTTTATTATTATTTTAGTACGCAAAATATTATGTTATGTTAGAAACGTAAACAATTATAAGTCCATTACTTTGCACACTGAATTGCGTGTTACCATTAACCCTTTACATACATTGTTGGTTATTTACTTGAACGAACATGTTTATTAATATTGTACGAAAATATTAGGAGGTTAAAATTTTTATATTTACCCTGCTCCATCAACATGCACTGCCATTCACGAGCGGGTATCACTAATTAAGCGGTCAAGTCATCGCAAGGATTGCACAGTGGGAATCACATGAAGGGTTTCTAAGCATATGAAAAGATGTGCCTCCGCAGCCTCAGATTAAGATGCAGTGGAGACGGGCGATTGGAAGGCAAGAATGCCGGATTGGAATCTTTGATGAAGTAAATTAAAAGAGGAAGGAGATTGATTTTGGATACATTACCTCTATTGAAAGATAGATAAGAACCTTGCCAGAAACTATCATTTTCACTAAAATCTTCTTTACAAATACATTTTGTCCTTGCAGTGTGTGACTACAAGGCCGAACCACCCCGACTACCCCTATGGGGCCCAAAAAGGGATTAAGACATGTATGTATATGGTTTCTAACAGTTTGGCGTGTGTTGCATGTCAACTAGGAGACACTAGAGTTGAGGGCGTATATTTACAGATAAGGAGTGGGCAGCAGCTCGGGAAGGCCCGACACTTATCCCGCGCAATCAGTGTTTCAAGCAGATAACATTTTTCGTACTACATCGAACATACCTCACCCCAAATTAAGAAGTACTTCCTAAGATCTGATACAGCCTGCCATAGATGCTGCTTATCGGATGCAGACATACTTCATATGCTGTGGCATTGCCCTGCCCAACGCGAATACTGGGCTAATGTGGCGACTACACTGGCCAATTGCACAACCTGTGACATTCCCTTTCGCTGGATGTTTTTAGTAGGAAGAAAAACAGGGCAACCTCCCGATTTCTCAACCTGGGACTGATCACAGCAAAACGCTTGATCAACAAGAGATGGGAATCCCTGGTAGCACCCCACACAATAGCTTGGCGCCGCTCCCTACTCAACTGGGCTAGGGCAGAGGGGGCGGCCTTGTGCCGAGAAAACCTACTGGGGATTCATAAGTTCCCCCTGGCGAGTCACTGGGAGAATATAGTGTTAGACTTGCAGGGCCTGGATGCTACTGGAGGAGGAGACTCAGGAGGGGGAATGCGGCCAGTCAACCCAACATTTAGTCTCGGAGAGTACACGTACATAAGACCAGGAAGAACAGGCCCCACTCACAAAGCTTAAGATACTACATCAAGGGGTTATCACCAACAGTTTCTAGCAGGACTCCCCCTTTCCAACACACTATGCAACAGGTCTCAGGCAAATACCCAATCCCTAATTTGATTACTTTGTCCTCATTTTGTTGTATCCTACATCCACAGTTCAACTACGTAATGCACCATGTTTAGAATGTAAGCGTGTGATATATCACAATGTCTCACCAACACCATTAGTATTATTGTAATGCTATTCCTTAAGTACCTATTTGAAATGTTGCATCCAACTAACTTTCCTTAACGGTAATTTGTACTTTAAACCACATTGCCTACATATTGTCATGGGATATGATGTCATTACGCTGTTCATGTTGTATGAAAATAAGAAAATGTCAATAAAAAGATTTAAACAAAACTAGGAGACACTACAGTTTTAGCCCACCCATGTCCAGATAAAAGTTTCAAGAATTTGCTTGAAAATTGAGCAGCCTTTCTAACCTAGTGCACAAGTGTGCATTCATGTTTTCTTCACCGAACAGGTTTGGTTTGCAGTGCTCACCCAAACACACCAGCGTGAACAAGAAATACAATTACTATGGTGGGAGTACTAATGAGAATTCAACTCTTTCACACACAGGTACCAATTCAAAATACTAAGGAAATACCTCAGGAGGATTAGTAAAAATCTAAGTGGCTTGTAACTATGAATGATTGATTGCGAGTGCTGTGGCACATACTAGGGTGCAAAGATATTTATAAAAAAGTAGAACCCCAAATAGAATTACAAGGGATCTACCTTCATTTTTGGCACAGGAGAAAGCCTTTGACTAGCTATTGGCCCCATTAAGGCTAAAACATATAGACCGGATTTATGATGACCGAGTACACAATGAACTATATAGATATCACCGATTGTTTTTAATCTTGCCAGGGTTTCAGCTATCTAAACCACTAATAAAACTGAAATTGATTTTGGTCTGAGTACCCCGAGACAATTTAATCATACAGATCCCAAAACAAAAGTTACCATGAAGAGTTCCCTCAAATCTTTTGCGGATTAGCACACCCAGATACTTAGTTGTACCTGGGTGAGGACTCAATGATTAAGCATGTCACTAACAAAAGCAACAGTGGGGGAAGAGTCCTTTAAAAAGAAATTCGAATCTCTTCCATGCAGACAGAATTGTACAGATACCACACTGTATGTTATAATCAGTACTAGCCAGATGTCAGTGGTGTGCAAGTGGCGCTAAAATCAACACTTCAAAATTATACCCTTGTCGACTGCAATCAGTGATGGCAAATAATGTGTGCAGATACATTATAGGAATTATCATATTCAAAACTATTAGGGACATTTGTAATCGGGGCAAGCTTATTGCAACTATACTCACTGGGGTTGGAAAAAATTTCTTGCCTGGATAGACATTTTCATAACCGTTCAGAAATACCATGGAATCTAGTCATTACCAAAGAGGACAGGTATCCCAAGCATGCAGGCATGCCAAATATAGATGGTATTTTGGAAAATTATAGATGGTTCATCATTACAGATCCGGGCTGTAGTCTGCACCATAATAAATGTAGACACAGTAAAACAGTACTAACATAGAAATGCCTGCTATACACCATAAGGGCAGATTTCGGACATGCCTTTGACTGATTCTTTTCCCCCAAACTCAAGACTTCAAACGTAGACAGTTTAGTTGAATTTCATAGCAGAAAGGTGGACTGGTAGCTTTTAATTAATCAAATCTAAATAGACATGGGACCTGCATAGTAAGTAACAGCAGCTAGTAAGTTTAACGTGGGCTTGCTCTCTCCATCTTCTTCCTCCACCACTCTGCCAAGTGCAGCAACCCAAGACACACTTTTGTCACTCACTTACGAGACAAACAGTTACCACTAATCTAATCTCACTGCAAATTCAACAGTCTTACATCTAGGCCCTCCGCCACTATGTAGCGTGCAAATATGATCACAATATTTTAATTCCTGTAGTACTTTGAGAACTAGGCAAGAGAACTGCATTGAACGCACTGAAAACACTGCTTAGTAACCTACCATCAATGTGTTTAGAGCGAAGCAGTATCATATCTAGCACTACAATAAAGCATCGCAAGCTGAGCCTAGCACCATTTAAAACAAGCATTGGCATAGCCAATAGGTCTTGCTTTTGGGACCTTATAAGTGTTTAGTTATCCAGCACAATACCCTTGGTGCAACAACATCAACTGTTGCATGGCTAAACACTTATAAGGTCCTAAAGGCGAGACCTATAGGCTATGCCAATGCTTTTTTTTGTTAGGCACAGGGAGATTAAGTGATTTGCCCAGAATCACAGGATGTTCAGCGTCATTGCCGAAACTCGAACCCAGTTCCCCAGATTCGAGGTCGACAGCCCTAGCCGTTAGGCCAACTCCTCCTCCGCCATCCTACAAACATAATGTAGTGTTTGCCTTGCTAAGCCGCACAGGTTGGTTTTCCTTTGTGATTGTGATACAGCATTAAACAAGATTACGGAACGAAGATATCTCTTTGAGGAGTTTACTAACAAACGAAATACACTGAGTCCAATTAAATAATTATCCCTTTGAAGCAAGTTGTAGGCGGTAATGTAGAACTATACGCATTTTGACAGTAAAACAAGTGTCTGCTATTTTAGTAGATGCGGTACTAATAGTACATGTTTTCTGTAGGCAGTCTTGTTTTTTAAGCCGGTTCATTGTAGCATCCCAGAAGACATGAACATTAACATCTTAGCCCCTGATTGTACACTGTGTGGATAAGTAAGTCAGAAAGGGATACTGCCCCACCAAATTATTAACGGCCTGGTGTTCCTACACCTGAATTTCCAGACCAGGTTTACCCGCCGGAAAAAAACACAGGTCACTAGATTCGCTTTAGGCTTTGGCTGCAAGAGGAGCATATCCCTGCCAATGCTCCCCTATGCCAGCACCCTGTCTCCTGACTCCACAGCCCGCCCCACCTCATGCCAGCACCACCACTTTTGCTTCCATTTACCACCAGAGAATTTGGTAAATGGGAGCATAAATCCCCATGGGTTTGGGAATTTCATGCAGAATTTAATCTAGAAAAAAGTACTCAAACAGTTATTCCCCATTATGCGGGTTTAACTGTTATTAACCCCTTCCGTGCGTGGCAAATTCTCCCACTGTGCGGAAGAATTAACGCGTGGGCGGGTTTTCGATGGCCCCCAGCCGTTGTGCGCACACGCCCACTGTAACGCGTGACGGCTGGGGGCCGTCGTGAGCATGCAAGGGGTTAAACCATTGGAAAGTGGAGTGCTCCACTGAAAAGAATGGAGTAGCTCAGGGCCAATAATGGTTGGTAAAGGCCTTTCGGCTCCAACATGCCAATGTTTGCTTTCCGTTTCCCCCGGTTTAATTTAGAAGTCTACGCTCAGTAGGTGGAGTTTTCTAATCACCTTACAGCTCTTCTACCTAGGGCTATACCAGTTGTTAAAGGCCCATTCCTTCGTAGGCCTGGGCCTAACTCGTTCAGATCCTTTAACAACCGGTATAGCCCTTGTCACATGCTGAAAGGCTATAAGAGTTGGATCTGTGTGCTGGAATACAGACCAGAATTTCTTTTCTAGCCACACTGTACCCTCACACATATATCCACCTAACCTATTATCTGGCCATAGGTGTGCAATATGGGATCTGGTCAATGTTCCTATCACTTTGTTTTAGATATTCACCTGGGGTGGTGGTGAGCCTGTGGTAGCTGCTACCACTGGGGACTTGGGCAAAGCATCTGAGGTGACCATGCTTTTCGGAGGCATCAAAGACTGTCCCAGATCTTGCACTAATAGCACCATAACAATGAACCCCTTACCTTATATTCGGTACCTTTTATGCCCAGGAGGGTTTGATACATGCCAGACTTTCTGGATATCATCATAAAATAACGTTACATACAATAAGTCTAAACTCCCTTACAAAGTGATTATCCTGAAATCCTGACATGGATCCTGCACTCCTAAACCTACTTTGAACACAACAGTGTTTGATACTCAGCCAAAGAATATTTGCAAGGGACAGACTACAATGCAAGGAATCTTCGCCATCAGATTTTTAGTCTCTATTAAGCACCTTCACCTCTTATTTAATCCAGCGCAGAGGCATTTGTAAATCACTTTCTCCCGGAAGTAGCTAAAAGACACTTTGCTTCGTGTGCCTCTATATCTTCAATCAACAGCTTCTGTTGACTGGAGCCCAGGACTGTAATGCCTCCCTTGAGCACAAGTTACAAGACTACTACCCATCTCTGGAAAGACACCCTATGCTTTCAGTTAAGCTGTGCATCCATCTCAATGCAGCATACGGTCAGCATTTCATTGTTCACTAGAAGGAAACAGTCATTCTTCCATGATCATCTCTCCACATTTGACACCTTTTTCTCAAGGACGTTTAACCCAGCACAAGGTCCCAGCAGTAGGTGCAGGCATGCAATTAATGATCTACGAAAGAACACCACATTGTTATCGTCAAAGACTTTAGAATAAATGCATTAATTAAAAGGCCACAGCACTAGTATTATTCTCTAATATATTCTCACATCTTCAAGTTCCAAGGATACTCTATTCTCTGCCAGGATATGGTAGTTTAATTTTCACACATGCACTAAATTAAATACAACATGATCTTTAACAAGAGCACTTTTTGACGTCACATAAATACGATGATTGTAATTTTACAGGAAAATTAGGCCACGCTTGGAAGTTTCTCTATGGGATTCGATGTACATATATTTTTTACTTAAGCTAACATTTAAAACTTGCAAATGTTCCCAAGTGTTTGCAGAGCACAATCGATAAAACACGTTAGAAAGGTTCATGTTTATGTATTTTTTCAATGAACCATATGGATAGAAGAGAATTGTAGCAATTATAATAAAATTCAGTGGCAGGACACGAGGCTTAGATTATGCTTTCTTTCTTCATTTATTTATCTCAGCAGCCAACCAAAAACCAACACAACACTGTGAAAGGACTTCAACTCCCACGAGTTCAAGCAACTTGAGCAGAAACAAGAAATGCACGTGCGTCATTAATTCATCCTCCAGTACATGACAGTCGGCCGGGCCCCACAGCAACAAATCCCCCTTTGAAGTGCGCATTCCAGCCGGGCTTATCAGCGGCGCGAGCCAGAGCGGGCAGGATCGCCTTTCATGTGTCTGCAGTTCAGCAGAGAAATGCTGACAAAGAACGAGAAAAGGGATCCCAATTCAACTTTGAGGAGCGGGAGCGGGCGAGCGAGCGCGGCAGCCTGCTGAGCTGACCACACGCTCGGGCATCGTGCCTGAAACGTGCGGGTAACCGCAGGGAAAAGGCCATTGTGCACGAGCGTGTGGTCAGCTTTCAAATGCCCACTACATAAAGTCTTCGCCAGAAGCAGCGCTTGCGCGCTACTCTAGGCTCGACCTAAAAACAGATGCTGCTGGGAGAATAAATCCACCTGTTAAATAACTTACTTAAAAAGCATGTGGGTTATCACCGACACGGAACGGTTAAGAAAAAAACAAAAGCATCTTCTTGAAGCAAACGTCATTCATGTATTTGTGATACTTCCAATGTTACACAAAATATTTATTGGCTTCCCAAAAAGGTGTGCCCGATTAATTAAGCAGCATAAAAGCAGTTGATGGTAAAGGTAAGTCAACCTTAACCACATGGAATTTCACTGGGAACCATTCCAATGCCATTGTCTTCAACTTTGTGCACGTCGTCATGGAAGAGGTCCAAACATGGGCACATCATCCGTGGCCAGCAGCAAAAGGAGAAGCACACCTAACTACTAAACCAGATCCCATTCAGTATAGGAGTGTGGACCTGAGCCTAGCGCGGCGTGGCAATAACTGCAGCTTAAACGTGACCACAAAGCCTTTCACACTATGCCACTGCAGGCGGAGTAGCGGGAAGGCATAGAGCTGTCCTCAGTAACAAGGCGAGGAGGAGTGCAGTTCAGTGCGGGTGGAAGTGAGCGCTGCTGCAGGATCACTGGGGGTGTCGAGGTCCCTACATCCCATCCTTTCTGCAATGTAAGACCCGGGGTATCCTTGACCGGGCCCAGATATGAGGAGTACAACCACCAATACGGACCTTTTAACCGACAATACTGCATTACCAAGCTTGGTAATCAAAACTACCCACCAATCAGGAACATGAGAAGGAGCTACGGAAATAATGGAGGCATTTAGAGAGCAGAGCCGGAAAAAACTCACTCAAAGTTGCTGGTGCCTTATGCGGCCGAGCTTAAGAAATACTTGATGACGGAATATCACGAGGAGTTAATGCCTGTCCACGACTCGCGAAAAATGTATTACGAGCTAGAGAAGCAAGTCCCCTTATCTCTTATGATACTAATTACAATGTAAGCAGCCTCGTTTAACGATAAGAAAATATATGCTGATTTTTAAAAGAAATTCCAATAGCAGGTCGTTCGTTTCGTTTCTTAAGCTTTATTCGGTTCACAAAAAAGCAACCATAAAAGCGAATCGTACAAGCATAGCGTATATCCTTTACAATTTCATTAAAATACTAAACACGAAAAATTCCATACATGAATATATATACACGGGACCTGTATATCATTCTTTCAATCAATTAAAAACCATACTTTTTCTAGCATAAAATGATTTTAAAATGAAAGTAGATATACAATAACAGATCTCGGGGTCTCCTAATGTAAACAGTAAACACATAGCAGCTCGTGTAGTTTTAACATTATACTTATGAAACAATGGTTTAAGATAGGCAATTCTATAATTCAGGTATAATTCACATAGTAGCAGAAAGTGCAGAGTGCTCTGTTTAGTGTGTTTATCACAAGGACAGGGGCTATCTGAATGCTGTTTGATTTCTGGAAACGCAACTAGATGATGTACGAGACCCAATCTCATCCTAGTTAAAACGAAACGGTGAGATGGTTTGGTAACAAAGGTTAAATAACTTTGGAAACCAGTGGTATCAATATACGAGTGGTACAACTGATATGTTGCTTGATTCCCCGCGGTACGCAGCCTACACTCCTTCTTATAGGCCAAAAAACCACCCTTGATCTCCCGTTTGTTCAAAATTAACATGTCCTGAGGGTTTCCAGAGATGGGGGAGTTAAATATTTCTTTGAGAACTATTGAAATATAATTTAACCATGGCAGGTCAATATTAATCAAAGAAAAAAAACACACCTGTAAATAGGGTTAATAGTGATTGATGTTTTGATGGACTGCTGTAACCTTTAGAGCACTCCAAAATAATGCAATTCCCATTAGTCAACAGTGATATTGCAAAATGTCCCAAGAGACCGGTTCGGATGTTTGCATCAAAGCTATGCAGCTTCGACATCAGGTCTGAGCTAGGCAGGACTAAATAACCGGAAACACATAAGCCGGGAAACATACCCAATTTAATTTCTTTTCAAAAGCCAGTCCTGTCGTTATGGCCGAGCAGTTCCAGTGTGGTTTTTGAACTGGCACTTGTTGATGTCCATCTGAAACCTCTATACGTTCAATCACAAGAATGGCGTTGAGCCTATTGTGCTACAAATAACTAGGTGATGGATGGAAGAGGAGGACGGTGGAGTGCACTGTCTCACATCTCAGCACTCAATCTGCCCCAATGCATCATGATAAATGCAGTGCATGATAACACTTACTTCAGTAGTGGTCTTTAATTTTTCACCCTTGTTGGTGCAGCCTCTGCTGTGCAACTCTAGACACGCGTTTCTAGATTAATTCCTTCATCAGTAGAGAGCACGAAGTCATTTAGGTGGTGATGAATGGAATGGCTGAATTAATCTCATCAATCAGCTTTCACTTGTGGCTGCATTCTAGTCCATCGTCTAGTGTCATTTTATGCAAAGGCCCGCATTGTAGAAATCAATACTAACCCTGCTCCTCATGAGAACAGTCCATCTTGAACTGTCAGGCGAGGCGAGGCCCCTTTCAAAAGGGACCACAAGCAACCCCAGGACAGTTTCAGGCCTAGTCAATAAGCTGTAAGCTTCAGTACAGTGAGACAGTACGAATGAGACACAAATCTGGGGATGCCTGCATTACCCTTGATGCAGTCCCGATTTTGTTCCTACTGAAAATAAAGATCACATGACAAAAGCACCTCGTTAGTCATTATTTTCTAAAACAAAGGCTTTGCCACCTGACCTTTTGACCTGGAAGAAAAAAAATAAGGATGGCATTTAAGGAAAGGGCACATTCAGTACAATCCAAATGAAAAATCCGGTCTGGTTAGCACTTACTAAAAAACAAAAAAACAAAAAAAAAAAACATGAAGTCTCAAGCCAATTGCTTAAAGAGACTGGCCCAAGAAACCCAAGGGTAGAAAGGGGTGTCCTCAAAGGCCACGCCAAGTATATTGGAAGCAAAAGGTCTGTTTAACAATTGCACTGTCAAACCGCAGACATAACAAGCATTGGTAAAGCCAATGGGTCTCGTCTATGTGAGAGCTATTGGCGTTGGCAAGGTGTTTTAGCCAGGCTGTACATCATTGCGGCTGCTACTCAGCATGGCTAAAAGTTAGTGGGGTAGATTAGATTGGTGTGGGGGTAGATTGGGGTGGGGTAGGGTAGACTGGAGTGGTATAGACTGGAATAGACTGGAGTGTAATAGACTGGAGTGGGGTAGATTAGAGTGGAGACCTGGATAGATTGCAGTGGAGTGAGGGTAAATTGGAGTAGGATAGATTGGAGTAGGATATATTGAAGTGGAGTAGGATAGATTGGAGTGGGGTAGACTGAAGCAGAGTAGGTAGATTTGAGTGGAATGCAGTAGATTGGCGTGGAGTAGGGTAGAGTGGCGTAGGGTAGATTGAAGTGGGGTGGGGGTAAATTGAGGTGGGGTAAACTGAGGTGGGGTAAACTGGGGTGAAGTGGAATGGGGTAGATTGAGTGGGGTATATTGAAGTGGAGTAGATTGGGCTTAATTGTAGCAAACTGGAGTGGGGTAGATTGGGATACATTGGAGTAGAGTGGAGAGGGGCAAGTGGTGTGGAGTGGCGTATACTGTTGTGAACTGAGTGACGTAGATTGGAGTGGTGAGGCATAGAGTGGCGTGACATGATGTAGAATGGAGTGACAAAGTGGAAGGGCACAGAGTGGAGTGGAGAATGCATGGTGTGGTGGCGCACTGCCATTACAGACATCACATTTTCAGTTGAAATTTCCATTACATTTGCACCAAAATACGGTTTTACTGCACACAAACAATGTGTGCAAATTTTATCACCTAGTGGGGGGGCGCTAGAGGGCGCACTGCGGAATGGCTGCACCTTAGTGCTGCTCCGCCGGCCGGAACACAGAACCGTCCAAACGATGCATATTTGGCCACAATCATGTCTGAAATTGGATCGGAACCAGCGTCAGAAGATATCAGCTGCTAGAAGGTGTACTCGCTTTCTATGCCGAGGCGCTGTGACTGACGAAAATCCGAGTGAATTGTCCGAGTCCTGGAGCTCCTCAGCCGCAACAAGATGGCGGCGCGCGTGGACTCATAGCCCGAAGCAACACCGCGGTACTAGCCAACCCCTGGGAGAGAGGACGGCACCTCATGAGCCATACGGAACTGGTGATGTCTCCCGGTGGAGCGGTAGTAAAAATCTGGCCGCCTAACAGATAACTGTGAGCGCGCTGGGGGGATAATAGCGGTCTGCACCATAACACAGCAGTTACCTGACGAACACACGCGCACATTAATTGAAGGTACACGTACGGATTGCATGTTTTTGTGCACATTCTGCGTGTACCTGGCGTTTACCCAGCACCGTTTACAGTGGCTGTGCCTGATATGACACGGGACACAGTAAATACCACCATATACGGAGAAGGCGCTCCGACCCCCATGGCGGCCATTTTGGCTAACTACAATATTGCGTGAATAGATGAGCGCTTTCACCCGCACTAACAAACGCGTCTATCCAGGTCTATACTACAGTGCGAGCACAGAGACAAACGACCACCAGCGTTCGTCAGACGGGGGCTGATGTAGAGTGCACTGCCCAGGCGAGTTTACCGCAACTCCAAACTACACCGGCAGAATACAGTAATAGCGCGCTATCACGGAGATATGCGTAGAAGCTCTACTGACCAGATTATACCGCACTAGATACCACAGCGGAACTTGGACTAACAGCTGAAAGAACGCTACAACCAACGCGCTTTCTAGTAAGACAACATATGAAGCACGCTCAAGCGCAGACCTGACGTTACTGCATCCAACAATTGATGTCCAATAACGTTATCTAGAGTGCACGCATAAGACCACACTGCATAGATCAATGGTGTAGAATACAACAACGTGGATGCGGACCGAGTGACCCTGTGCCCAAGTTACTACACGCTACTGACAGAAGATTTGGGAACGACCAAGCGCGTAAGATATATATAACTGCAAAAGAACTATTTCTCCCCTCCTGTGGGATACCACCCCTACACAAAAATGGGTAAACCGGACAAACAGCAACCGAAGCTGACCTTCGAAAACCGCCGCATGACTAAATCCACCTCTACCCACTCCGACACGGAGTTAGAAACCACATCCGCTAAGGATACAGCCATGGAAGCAACGCTGCACGCTATCCAACAAAGTCTGCAAAACATAGATGGGAAGATTGACAACCTCACTGTTAGAGTGGACAACATGGCCGCTAAGCTTGACAGACAGGGGGAACGCCTCGATGCAGCAGAGCTGAGGCTGTCAGCGGTGGAAGATTAATCGAGCGACACAGCGAAGAAATGTGCGGACATGGAGAAAGTACTAGAGAGTATTAAAAGCAAGAATGAAGATTTGGAGGCGAGAAGTCGCCGCAACAGTGTACGCATTATGGGTATACCGGAAAGCACAAACACTGGACGACTAGAAAACTATGTAGAAACCATGCTCAGGGATGTGTTTGGCGCAGAAACATTTTCACCCTAGCTTATTGTTGAGCGGGCCCACAGAACATCGGTGCCAAAACCCACTCCGGGATCAACTCCGAGACCCAGTATAGCCCGCATCCTGAACTACAGAGATCAAGATGCAATTTTGAGACTAGCAAGAGAAAAGCAGAATATACACTACCAAAACAACAGCATATCATTTTACCCAGACTTTACCGTGGCAGTGCAAGCAGCGCGTAGGGAATTTCTGACAGTGAAGAAGAAGCTACGTGAATTGGAAATAGAGTACGCAATGCTCTATCCGGCACAGCTGAAGATTGTACATGAGAGCCACACCAAAATTTTCACAACACCGAGGGCCGTGCAAGAATATCTGAAGGTCTCACAGAGAAGAAAACCCCCGGACCAAAGGAGCTCATCGCAACGCTTCGAGGACGACTAACCTTACAAAATGATGTGGGCTCCTGCTGCAGCGAGGGCCAGCAGTCCCCAAGACTGCTGGAAGGGTAAAGTATTTAAACGACGATCCTGACCCGCCTAAGGTAGGAGACAGACTTTGACTCTATGACTGCTATGGCTGGGATGATCGCACCTCAACACGAGCAGTGGGACATTGGATTGTTTGCCGTGTGTAGTGAACGGAACTCCGGCACCATGTACTGCAATGCTAAGTCACACAGACATTGTTGGGTGGGAATTGATCGTCAGAAATGAGGTGGAGACTGCTGGTTTTGACTATTATAATTCACTGTACTAACGTTATGCCTCAAACAATAGTAGACTCTTGCATAGGGTGCGCGGAGGGTAAACTGGTCACTATGATAACTTACGTTATATAAAAGTGTTCAATTTAATCCGTTATATGCCAAATGGCTAACATAAGGTTCTGGCCACATCCGCTGTTGTATTCCGCTTTAGGGGTCCGTATATAGGTTTTCCTGAATCATGTCCTTATATAGGCACAATTCGCCTTGCCCTTATATAGGCATAGAATCCCTGTCCTTATTTAGGCATTAACCGTGCACTCCGAATACAGGCATGGTCACCGACATCCGTCCACCCTAACGTCACAACGAGTTCTTCGAAACCAGACCCTTAAGCTTCTGGAGTTCCCCTAGCACAGGACTATTGATTTCTCCAAGAACTCATCTATTATGTATGAACCGTTATACCTTAAGGGTTCATTCCTGACATCTTCCTCTGTCCGACCTCACGTCAATGCTAACATTCCCCGACACCTACCAGGTATAAATATACCTTCCCTTGCCCAAGCAAGTTAGAGACCTCTACTTCAGAGGAGCCCGTATCCCGGCCTGACGCACTGAGAAGACGCTGTCATTCCTGCACGCAGACTAATCCAGCTTCCAGTGTTCTGACTCCCTTCGCGGGGTGTTAGAGTTCCAAGACCCGGCAGGAGATTCCCACCTCTCTCATTCTCAAGGTATGGAGCCGACTAGAACCTAGAGGGACTCTTGGCATACTAGACTTAACATACTCTTAATCTACCATACTAGAGAATACTCCACCTACTTCTACTCTTCCCTACACCTAGACTAGGTTAGGTACACTGGGGTAGAACTAGCTTAGAGACGCATCGTATGAGTACTCGCATTTTTAGCTCATGTTATTTATGTACGTGAATATATGCTAAAAGATAATGCTAGCCCAGTATTATTCAATTCTACTGCTTACGCTGTACATTATTTATCTTGCATACCGTCTTGTGATCTCAACAGCACATCTTACACGAGAAACGAGACTGTTCAATAAAACCCTTTTATTGAAACGCCCGTCTTTTCTTTCTGTGTAACTCTGTGGAAACTAAGCATGCACGATTGAATGAGTGAAACGGTTATCTATTGTTTCCACGATTCTGAGACATGTTCCGCTTCTAAAGGGAAACAAAGTTGTCATGTTTTTCGGTTGCCAGAAACTACTCCCTTCTTGTTCTCAAGGAGTTTCTAGTGGCCTCTGAGCTAGCTGGCACAGGTAATTAAGTTTAATATAATCGATAGGGACATACCGACCTTAGTCCTATGTCAAACCTATAGGTTATATTATTCCAATGCGCAGAGCCTATTAGGGAAATAGGAACTACACTACATGGCGCCCAACGGTTTGGTAAGGCAGTAATTTAATGCTAGATACTGAGTAACTCATTCGTGCTTTTCTCAGAGACCCCTACTCACATACTCCATAAGACGTCCGGAGTGGGTAGGGTTAAATATCCGCCGTAACTAAATAGGGAAGCACCCTATATATTAGTTGTTTGGTTTGTTCAACGTTGAAGGATACAGTGTTCCAAAATATTGTGCACCTTATCTTTCTGTTTCCTTGAAACTTGTTCTACATTTTTCAAAAAACAAAATGCCTGACTCCGACAACGATGAAGTTGCGGGTCTCCCAGCTTTAACAGCTTATAACATCACAGGTTTTATTGAAACCGAAGAGGGTGTCATAGACATCAATCCAAACTTAAGAAGAGCCATCACTAAAACTTATAAAACACGGCCTACCACCAAGAGGAGGTAGAGCAGTTTTCGGGATAGAGGCACACGAATCCTTTCAGGCAGAGGTATTCTATTCATGGGTAATATTTCTTAATCAAATTCAGTAACAAGACTTTCACTTCTACAAAGAAGATGAACCACCAGAGGAATATATTCCTTTCGAGGATATTGAAATTCCACTAACATACCAGGAGCATCAGCTCTGGTTTAAAGGAGCCCTAAAACATCACAAAAACATAACCAGGCTCGCTCCACTAGGTAGACCAGGAGCAACATGGCCGATTCTAGCCGGCTACACTCCTCATCCTGACATCGAAATAATGTCAGACGAGGAATTACTTACTCAACTTACAGAGTTAATAAAAATCTACAGACAATTAGTCCAATATGTCATGCGGACTTTTACAGTCCAACCACCATTGACACTTCCAAATCAATCTCCTCAACCGGGGAATACACTAAAAATTACACCACAGACTATATGCAGTCATGGGTAAAATGCCCACAAAACGTGAGCAAATTCCATTTTGGATAGCTCAAAAAATTACTCAAAACGAAGCAGTATTTCCAAATACTAGCCCGTATGAGAAACACAGAATCCTAACAATGTGTTTACCGATGGGGATCACACCACAACTGGAAGACTGCACCACTTGGGGCTCAGTCTTTGCTGCCATCTATACTAAAACACATGGTATTCCATCAATTGCAGTAATACCAGATGTCCTGAAACAAATTCAAAACGAATACGGGGCAGAGCCTGCTCTAAATTTAGGTATGAAATTACTGAAAAATTTCGACCAGGTCTCAACAATAATATTATCTAATATTAAAGGGGAGGCAGCAGCAGTGGCGATCCGCCAACGATTAAGGGAATTCGATGTTACAGAACATCAAACTGAGCTACCCAGAATAATAGAACAATCTTATGCAGAATTAGGCAGAGATAGTTTGGGTGGAAGACCATTGAAGCCAAAACTATCTGAAAGTCCTGAAAAGGACTCTATTAAACAAACTCCTACATCTTCTAAAAAGAAGTGGGAAACTAATAAACAAAATTCAAACGAGAAACGTTCTCAATCCCGAGGTAAGTCTCCTCAAAAGGAGCCCTCTGAAAGGAGGTAAAACCTCAGGAATAGGGATAATTTGAAAAAGCCTGACAGGTATCAGGATACTGATACACGTTCCTCTCGTACCTTTCAGATCTCATCACAGACATTGGAAAGAAGAGGACGGTCAGAACATAGAGAAGAACGCGTGAAATCGAAAGACGACAAACACGTTCCGAAAAGTAAATCAAAACCTCAATCTTCAAAGAAGAAAGTAGCAGGTCTGAAGATTAGACATGCCGAGGATACGGAGAACACAACTAAAGGACAGACAATGGGCTCAGACAATGCTGGACAGTGCAGCAGAAGTCACAATAGCTCGCCAGAACCTGAAGGAACTTCTGGAGATAGTGGACTTGAATGACTACATCACAGTTGAGACTGTAGACACCAGGGTTAGTACTCCACAAAAGTTATATGAAATAACACTCCAGATGGAGGGAGACATACCTAGACAGGTGAAAGCACTCTTTTGGGAAAAACTTTCAAGGGGCTATGACATACTTCTAGCAGAAAAAGACTGGCCACCACAATTTGTCAGGGAGTGCCCACATGGAGATGACATTATTATGCCTGCCTTCTCTAACCATATTCCAATTCATCTAAAATATACTTATGCCAGGAAATGGGCAGTTGCCCAGGCACCAGCATTATACAAAAATCATGTAGGATGGGAGGAGGATTCACCTCACCATAAAATACATCTAAAAAAATGAACCTACTGCACAAAGGCAGTACCCAATAAAGCAAGAAGCTAAAAAACAGGTCAGGGAGATCTTAGATCAACTTGAATACCAGGGGGTGATTGAAACATGCACCTCTTCAATGAACAATCCTTTGTTTCCTGTCTCCAAACCAGACAACACCTATCGTCTAGTTTTGGACTACAGACACTTGAACACTTGTTCAAAAACATTTGCAGTGCAAAATGCACATAGTACAGCATTAATGAATAACATTGTGAGTAAAAAATATAAAACTACATTAGATATCTCAAATGGTTTCTTTTGTCAAAACATAGCAGGTACTTAACAGCTTTCTCAATAATGGGGACCCAGGGTCAATTTTGTCGACTCCCACAAGGGTTCAAGAACAGCCCGGGGTTATTCTCAGCGAGGGTAACGGAGTTACTACAAATTTATGATAATGAGGCATTGTCATATGTCGATGACATCTGACAGACGATGACCTGGACAAACACTTGAACAGGGTGAGCACCATTATATTGGGCTTCGCCTCCGAGGGCTACAAATTCAACTTCAAAAAGTCCAGAATTGCCCATCTCAATGTCCTTTTTCTAGGATATGAGCTTTCAAGTGAAGGCAAGAGCTTGGCAGCCAACTTTTTAGAAAGGTGTGCGCTGCTCCAACCTCCTAAAACGCTGAAAAATTTACAATCCATCCTGGGTTTCCTAAATTTTGGAAGAACTTGCATTCTAAATTACGCAGAAAGGGTTAAACCTCTACGCATTAATCAAACCTGATTTTTCAATCAAAAATTGGACACAAGAACACACAGAAATCCTGCGTTCACTCCAAGCTAACATGTTAGCAACAAATCACTTACAAACACGCGTAAGTCAACGCAATTTAGCGATCCGAATAATTTCGGGTCAATGCGGATTCACCTACTTAACATTTAATGAGGGTGAAAAAGTACCAATTGCATACAAATCACACTTGTATACACAAGCAGAAATGCACTTCACTTCAACAGAAAAAATACTGACAGCAGTTCAAACCGCTGTAGCAAAAGAAAGCTCTAGCCCAAGGGAAACACATTATTGTCGTAACCCCAGTACCGGCTCTAGAGGCGGTCACAAAAGCGAGCATTCCAAATGCTAAAGCATTACATCTGAGATGGATAGAATGGGTTAATTCACTTGCTGCAACAGATGTTGAATATGTTTTTGATCCAGATTTAAAAACACAAGCGTTCCTGCAATATGAACATGAATGTCCTCTGCCTACTGAGATTCTGCCTCTCGATCAGTACGAATTCATAATTTACACTGACGGATCTGCACAACCCGCAACAGGGAGTAAGCAAGCTTACAGTGCAGCGTGCGCAATCGTTAAAGGTCGCATGCGAAATGGCAACTTCAGACCTATGCTCACAAAAACCCAGTCTCTACGAGATTGCACAGCTCAGCGAGCTGAACTACAAGCATTCAAAATGGCACTTGAAAGTACAGATCGAGAATTCCCCACACTAATAGTGTGCGATTCTTTCTACTGTGTACAGTCGTATAATGAATATATACAAACTTGGCTTGAAAACGGGTTCAAAGATGCAAAAGGTGGCACAATAAAGCATAAAACGCTTTGGGAACAAGTAGTTCAGTTAAAAAGCGAACTACCAAAGGCTCACGTGATCCATACACTGAGTCATCAACGTGATGGCGTTCACTTTGCAGGGAATTCATTGGCTGACGAAGCCGCAAAGGGGGCTGTTCAGACGGCTTCCGTAGCTGCGATCACTCGTTCAAAAACGAGAATAGACAGTGAGATAATGTTGGCTGTCAATGCTACGAGCAAAGGCAGTGGTGCAGCGTTACCAAAAAAGTTTCCACGCAAGTACTCTTATGTAATTGATGCGAACAACGTTCCTTTTGCTCGAATCCCTGGAGTGGGGGATAGAGTAATTCCAAACATGGAACGTAGAGCAGCTTTGATTTATGAAACATCTGGGGGAGGGTCTGTCACATCAAGGGATCTCTAAAACAATATTAACATTAAAAGAGATGTACTGGTGGCCTGGAATGAATACAGAAATACACATTCATCAATAACTGCTTAGACTGTAAATTATAGCGAGAAAGCCACCAGACACCATGCTACGAATGTAGCTGCCCAGTACAGACACCATTGTTAGACAGCATTAGACTATCTATGCGCAGGCGTCCCACTGGACAAATGCAATCCCACAAATACTGAATCAAGGTTCCTATGGATATGGCCTCAGCGCTCGGCTCACGCTCGCACGGTTATAAAAGATTTGCGAGTCTTTAATCGGCACATACGCAATAGGCACGATACATTCTGACCAGGGCCCTGCGTTTAGCTCTCTGGCTTACAAAGACGCCAAGGCCAGTCTGGGCGTTGCATTGCGGTACTCCTCTCCGTTTCATCATGAGGGAAATTCTGTTGTGGAAAGGAAAAACCGGGACATAAAGCAGTCTATAACAGCTAGCGTATTAGGTTTGGGTGATGGGTGGGTCAAACATCTATATGGGGTCCAACGCTCATTAAACAACTTGCCAAGAAGTTCTCTAGGGGGGTCACTCCATAGGAGATCCTATTTGGGACAAGAATGTGGGTGCCAGATCTGGAATGCAGTGGCACAGTGGTGGAAAATAAACCCTTTGATATCAAAGATAGTTTGGTTGTTTTACAGGACCTAAATGAAATAAGAACGAAACAAAGCAACGTATTCCTGCAGCCAACCACCACTGGGGAAAAACCGGCGGTCCCGGCGGTCCCAGCAAGGCCTGTCTGGATTCCAAAAGTTGGCGATCTAGTCAGAGAGAAGATTGCGGACAAGAAGGAATTTGGACCTTCTTACAGACAACCAGTACCTGTCCTGGCCATACACGGAACAAGAACAGTACTTCTGCCGCCCCTTGCTGGAAAAAAGGAGAAAATATTTGTGTCAATCGACCTCATCAAACCACAGTATGTGGCCAATACTAAATAGTAGGCCTCGTGGACTCTGACCTAGTAGCAGACACTCCTCTCGCTACTATCCAAGAGGTTCAGACTGAAAGACTGATAACCATCGAGATTTCAGCAGTAACAGATGAAGGACTGAGCAACAATGCTATGGAACTCATCCCTCTTGAAACACAAGTAACAGTTCGTCCAAATACACCTGTCTACACCAATGTAACAAGTGATCAACTGGTTCCAGCGATTTCAACAAATCCTGATGCAATTCCAACAATTGACAGAACTGCTTCTGGCTACTTCATTAACTTTGATACGTTTTCTGAGGATCCGAGTGAGCCCGAGACGTCGCCAGCATCAAAAACCTTTAAACAGCAAGTACAAGACTTTTTACATTTTTTGAAAAAGACTTATCTGGTTTCACCATGGATTGAACTTTGGGTTATTTCTGGAATATTTTTCTTCCTGCTTTGGCTAGCTTTAGTTAGGACTATGAGACTGCTTATAAATGGGAGATCCATCCATTTGGACATTGAAAGAAAAGAAGTGAACTTACTTTTGAAACCTCACAAATCATCTCATCGCGAAACAAGAGACTTGTCTGCAGTGAACATCACAGCCATTCCTATACAGGATGGTATAGTGTGGGACAAAACAGACTTGGATATCTTTGGCCCTATGCAACATTTGAATATTCCACATTTATTTAAGATCTCACCAAGTGATTTTGTTTCATTCAGTACCTTTTCTGATGATTGGGACTTTGAAACTGTAAATAATATGATGTTTGACCTAGAAAATCTGCTGCATTTTCTAATAATGAATATTTAGAGGGTTCATCAGACTATGAACAGCTGTATTGCTATAACCACCATGGTCATAATTTTTTGCATAAATCTGCAACACCTAGAAATGTGTTTATGTTTAACCAATGGGAGCATTGTCCTACACCACCAAAAGGTAGTTCAAAAACATTTGCTAAAAGTTTCCATATTTTTCAGGATACAATACATCTGATCCAGAAACATTTTACTATAGAAATGTAAACAAAACAGGACTGAAAATTATGTTAACAAATACAAAACAGATTTACTCTGCAGCATTTATTGCCCAACTGTCTAGACAGGGTTTCGACTTATGGAAAGACACAATAGACACAAAATCTGTCTGGGGTACTAAAGATTGGCAAGTGCAGGGGATAGAAGCTTTATTTAGAGCCTGTATCGTCCCTCAACAAATAATGTTTTTGAATGACACGGTCCAACAAACGTCTTGCCTTGGGTTAGCCAAGATTAAAGACATGAAAAATCCTTCTGTACCAACACCTGCAAGTGATAACAATACACAGGCAGCGGTTACAGTTGACACCATACTACAACTCAACAGAACAAATCCTGATTGGAGAAAATGGTTGATCTGGCCCACGGACACAAACAACTGTCAAGAGATTCCTGAATAAAACACAGGGGTTTACTATTCATAGGCCAGACCCACGATACGGCCAAAGACAGCATCCGGGGGTAGTAACAACATACAGTGTAGGAAAATTATGCCTAGATTGGCTGCAAAAATCTACACTTAAGGATGTGAAACAACACTTATCTTTACTTAAAGAAGACGCAGATCTTAGGGAATTCTTGCTTGGACCAAGAAAACCGCGTCAAAAACGTTTCATATATGCCGGCATCTATGCTGCTTATAATGAAGCATGGAAGGTGTCACAGATGGAGGCCGCAGAACGAATACGTGAACTTGATCGTATTAATTTAGAAAAAACTCTGTGGTCGACAATGGGTTAACAACTTTGTATTCCAGAATTTATTCATTGGACAGTATTGTATCCTCTGCTATCGACATACTGGAACAAGATTTAGCCATGTTACAGCAAGGCTAGTCTCAGTTACGTTCTATTATGTTATTAAGCTGGACGCTGCAATCTTTGCGTGCGGGCTATGTGCCTTGGCGTTTTATCAACACGACGGCTCTGTTTGCAGAATACAATCTAACTGATAAACAGGGGAGCCATACCACGCAGCAAAAGTACTGGGAGGAGGCGGAGGACTTCAGTGTCCAGCGCACCTCGCGACAGGAGCCGCGCACGCCGTCCCATCGCGCCAGCCGGCGCATAAAGCCAAGTCAGGGCTCCGCAGCGCGGGACGCGCGCGGGCGAAGCCCGGGCCAAGGGCGGGCCCGTCCGCGCCCTTCAAAGACCGGAGGAGACTGGGCTGGGCCACATCCTTTTCATTTGAGGCTCGGCTCGCCTCGCAGAGGTGAGAACATTTGTTTTGCCTACAATAGTACTACACAACCATGGGTAAGTGGGGAGGCCAGATGGCATCAAGGCCTGCAACGGCAAGCATCGATAGTATGCTGGAAAGGGCTGTTAGCATTGTAGCCAGTGAGATTGAATTGACTGAGAGGCGCCTCTCACTTGGCACGGGGATTCCTCCCTTACCTCCCTTACCCCCCCCCCCCTACTAATCAGGTGGGCATTAGCCCAAATGCTAGAGCTTTAGAAGGTTTCAACAGCAATTGTGCGGTCTCTTATGCTGAAACCATATCCTACGCTCCTCTGCAAGCTGCAAGCCCCTTGGACACGACAGATATTTCGAGGGCCCCCGAGGTATCAAGCGGGTCTAAACGTAAAAGAAAGGCCGCCAAAGTCATCAGTATTAAGAGGAAGCAACCCGCCCGGTCCAGTTCGTCCTGCTCTGTTTTGAGCTCATGGATACGCCCCCCCCGTCTAACCCTAAGACCGCAGCTACCCAGGTGCATACCCCAGCCATTGATCCTTGCTGCTCCATTGGTACCCAGACTGAAACTGAGCTACCCTCCTCGGAGAGTCACAGTTATAGCGATTCCCTTGTTAATCGAATTGTGGACACTGTCTCTGAGCATGTAAAAAATTTACTTGACAGTTATTTCGTCAGCGTGAGGGAACATTTGCGCCTGCCCCAGCTGACTACTTCAGACACGAACTTAGTCATTCAGGACAATCCAACTGCGATTACTGCACCTGGAAGGATAGATACACCTGCATTACCCAATAACGGGTCAAACTCTGAAAGTTGCTTTTTGCCCTCTGTGCCTAATTCGAGCTCTTTAGTTAACTCATGTGATGTATGTTATAAAATCAAGCAGTGTTTTGTTCCGGAGGGGATTGGCGCGGAAATGAACATCCTTAATGATAGAGCTGATCTCCCATATGCTCATAAGGTGCCTCGCCCCACTACCATCGCCAGCACCCCCACTGTGGCACAAACTAACATCTTTGCCGCAGTATGTGAGGATGCCTCTGACATCGGGTCCTTGTCTGGCCCTGGTCCTGGTAGTGGGGACGTGTTAAACTTGCCGCCGGCCGCCTGCCCCTATGTAGTGGTCCTGGCTGGTGTGCCCCCCTTAAGGACAAATCAGGCTGAATCATGGGATCAACTATGCCACAAAAGTGTAGACTGGCTATCCAGACACAAAGGGTTTAGGGTGCCATTTATTAATAACATTATTATGGTACGCAGAGTTGGTTGGGGCAGTCTTTAAAGAGTATCAAGGGGGATTGCATCGTCATTAACTTCCGTAACCCGTCAGTGGCCAAAGCAATCCTGACACATGAGGCCCCCCCTAACACAACACTAGTATTTGGGCCATACCCCTGGGCTATTTTTATAACCCTTTTAAATCCACTTCGGGGGTATCAATTTCTGATGCCCCTCGGAGTGTCTCCCCTCTTTCTTTACATAATAGATTCCTGCCTCTATCGGGATTGGACAGCCAGGACTGACTACCGTCGTCACTGATAACATCGCCCTCATCAGAGCAATATTCGTCCCCAGTCATGCCTCGATCTTGTGACCCTGACACCCCAACCGTATTACACTTAGATCCCACGCTCAAAATATTGAGTTGGAATGTTGCTGGTTTAGCGTCTAAAATGAATCTCCCGGACTGGTTGGAGCTAGTTCATAAACAAGATATTGTAATGCTTCAGGAGACTTGGGCTACACGTGAGCTACTTTTGGATGGGTTTGAATGTTTTAATGTCCTAGCTCCGATCCCTAAATCTGGCCGGCCCGCGGGTGGCCTCTCAATTTGGATTAACACCATGGCAGGTGGTAGCGCAAGGGCACTTGTTACCAATAATGATAAATTTCAGGCCATAATTTTTTAAACGGGGGGGTTTCTTTTTGTTTAATCAATTTTTATAATAATGATTTTAAGAACGTCCCAATTATGAATTTTATTAATTTGTTCAAATTCATCTCTAATCTACAGGGGTCCAAATGTGTCGTTAACTTTGCAGGAATATGTCTGGGGGGCGATTTTAATGTTAAGTTACCCGGCAGTATTTATTCCCCCATCCACCTGACCAATAATGTATCATTGTGTAATAGGGGCGCCCAATTATTAAACCTTTTGTGTACTAATAATTTTTTAGATGTGATGGAACTTGTCGGAATTCCCAGTAGAGCCAGACACACTGAACCTACTTCTAGAGGTAGGGGCTCGGCTTCCACTATGGATTTTATTTTTATCACACCCCTTTTAGTGAATAGTGTGTTAAAAGCTGAGGTAGTGCCCACAGTTCATGGGGACCATAACCCCATCAACCTAATTTTGAGTTTTCCCCGCAGGTGGACTTATGATAGAGAGCGGTGCCAGGGACTTATCCCCATCTACTGATAATCTAAGATTGGTCTGGCGTGGTATAGACAATAAAGTTTTATTTGGTAGGATGGTAAGAACGCACCCTGATTTAATTGATACTAGTCTGTCCCTCAAGGAACATAATCCCGAGGCAGTTAACGCCTTCACGCAGTTATGTGCGGGCGTCAAAAGTTTGCTGTCTAGGCCCCCCAAGTAATCACATTTGGACCCTGGGTGGTTCAATGCTGATTGTTCTGCAGCTAACAGGGCACTTAGAAGGGCGCTTGTCACCAAACCCAGAGATCGCTCCCTTATTAAATCACTCAGACTACGCTATAAATTAGCTATTGCTTCAAGGAAGGAGGAAATAATAAGAGAGCACTGGGACAATATTGCCCGGGCAGCCACGCTAAAAAATGGCAAGGACTTGGTTAGCAGTCAAAGATATGAGGTCTTTGGGACACCCCCTGAGCACAATTAGTTGCAACATCTCCAGCGAGGCTTGGGAAGCACATTTTATGAAGATTTATTCAGCCCCTGCACCATCGCTGCTAGCTACCAACGAGTATACAACAGCTGTCAGGGTTGCGATCGACTTAGCAGAAGTAGAGGAGGCTATTGACCAAAGCATGGGCTGTAAAGCCCCTGGCCCTGACGGGTTGCCCATTGATCTTATCAAAAGCCGGTCTGACTTTTGGGCGTCTTTATTGTTGAATATTTAATAATTTAACAAATTCTACTATAAGCAACACATGGTCCTCCAGTATTATTGTGCCAATTTTCAAGAAGGGGGACCGTTCCAGCCCTAGTTGTTACAGGCCGATCTCTTTGATCGACAACACGTTGAAAATTTTAGGAAGGGTCCTCTATAACAAGATCAGGTCATGGGCTGAGGATGGTCAGATTCTCCATCCCTGTCAGCTGGGGTTCAGAAGCAACATTGGCACTGTTGAGCAGTGCCTCAACCTTAATCTGATCATTGGTAAATATAATGTAGCAAAAAAAGTACCAATATATCGGCATTTATGGACCTCAGCTCGGCCTTTGACTTTGTCAATAGGTCACGGCTTTGGACCATCCTTTTAAACTATGGTCTGGACGAGTCTCTTGTACATTTTTTAGCTTACTTGCACAAAGACCTACATGCCCGGGTACGTATTAGCAGGGATGGCGCAATATCGAAAGAAATTGAAGTTGGGAGAGGGGTCAGGCAGGGCTGCGTCCTGGCCCCCCTTTTATTCATCCTTTATATTAATGATCTGAATAAGTTTTTGGCAACACTTACCCCTGACGTTCCCTGCATTAATGGCAATAAACTCCCTGCCCTGCTATACGCCGATGATGCGGTACTAATGGCACGCACCCCAAACGCTCTCCGCATCCTAACACAGGGCTTTGTTAATTTTATGGATGGTCTGGACCTACGCACTAATTTTAAAAAATCTTTTTTAATGGCGTGCGGGTTGAAGAAGCATTTTAACACAGATTGTTTTAGGTTCAGATAGTTTACAAAGCACTCGCACTTTCCCTTATTTAGGTTTGGTATTTGCCTCAAATGGACTGTGGACTGATCACGTGGCTTACTGCATGAGAAAGTTCTCTAACTCCACTAATACAATACTTGGCTTGCCTAAGCCCAGGAATACAGAGGTCGTATGAGCTACTGTTAAAATTTTTAGACTTCAATGTATACCAACTGCTACTTATGGTGCAGAAGTATGGGGCTCTACTAACTGTGGTAGAATTCAGGATGAAGAGAACAGATGTCGTAAGATCCTGGGCGCACCAATTTCCTCCTCAAAGTATGCCTGTCACTGAACTTAACTTGCCATACATCGAAGACTATATCAAGGCCCGCCCCGCATTATTCTGGCTCAGAATTTGGAAAAACCCTGCTGCCCAACTCACTAGGGAGATCATATCGGATTCTCTAAAATGCGATAGGGGGATGGAAATACTTTGGTTGGCAGCTGTTTATAAAATCCTAACCAGCGTGAATCACGGTCATTTATTTTCTAATCCCATAGACACTGGTATCATCAACAAGAAATCTTTGCAAATGGCTCTCCATGCTTCCTAAAGGAATGTTAGACACGAAAATGAGATTAAGAAAACATCCGTTGCTAGGTATATGCTCATTGAGAACATTTCATATGCCCCATCAAGTTATCTCCTTAAACCTATTGGCCGCTGGGAAAGGGGTTTACTCTTTCGGCTGAGGATTGATACTGTGAAGTTTATGTTATGTTTCCCTGCTGGGTATAACTCGAATCTCGATTATCTGTTATGCCCTTGTAATAGCCTACACAAAATCTATGCTGCACTTTTTATTTTTTTGTGGTTATTACTCAATACACACTAAAAGGTTTTTGATACCATATTTTAAGGCCACATTTGTGATTGATTATAAGGTAGCACATGGGAAAATCCTTGCCTTGGAAGATGAGCTAACCTTTCGGGTCGGTTCCTTTCTGAAAGCGGCGGTGCGCACCCGGAACTCTATGTGCCCCAGCTGAATTGATATTTTATTTTATTTTAATTGTAAACCCAAATTTCCGGCCACATGCACTTTGATGAGACCTCTTTTATGATGTTGTATTTACTTTTTTTTTTATAATTGGAGGATACGCTTTTTCTTAAATATGAATTTTAAATGTCTTATTATTGTTTGTTGTGTGCTTGTACTTTTATGGATATGTATCTGTATCCGAATAAAGATATTGATTGATTAACAGACCGAACTGGCACAAAGGGGAGCAAAGTATACAGTACTGAGCATTGAAAAACTTGAAAAATTACCATTCACAGTGGCAGAAAAACCAGCTACAGAATGGCTTATTCATGGCAAAATTAGTCTACCTGTGACTACTTTCCAGTTTCAGTATTGCCTTAAACAGATGCAAGCAGGCAAATATGAAAGGTTGGGTAAAGAATACATTAAGACATCCTGGAATTTACCTTACACATATAGATGTTGGAGTGGGGATCGTGAAGTGTTTATAAGCGGTACACACTCTGAAAGTGCACTAAGCGGTTCACTGATTTGTCAGGACATTTCTTTACACGGGGCTTGTAATGGTTCTGTGGCAAACTTGTCCTGCCACCAGCAGGGTACACCAGCTGCTGTGATTAATCCAACGTTTGGACAAATTTCTAATGGGAGTTACCTCATGTTGAATGATCAGAGTTGCTGTGGCATGTTGCCAGGAATCCCATATCTAGTAACAGTCAACTCCAGGGTCACTTGCTGTATGCAAGTATTGTTTGCCCCAATAGACACAGTTAGTGAGTCGCCTTTATGGCCTTCGTTGAATGTCTCTTTTATACGATTTGATACTTTAAGCAGAATGAAAGCCATGCTTATTCAACAATCAGTGCCTTTGACCTCGGCCAAAGAAAACTATGATCTACAAGTTGCAAGGTCTTCAGCTGACATACAAGCTTTAATTCGTACAAACTGCCCTATACATTTCGTAGAAATGATAGGACGTATCTTTAACATGTCTGATACAAGCGGAATTGTACATGTATTTAAGACCATCTGTTCCGGACTATTAGCACCTTTCCAGGCTGTCCTCGGAATCATCCCAAACTTCGCACATTCGGTGTTTGGTGGTGTGCCGTTAATTCTAGCACTTGTTGCAGGAATTCTGTTTCTATTCCTCCTACTACGCTATGGCAAGCCTCTTCGCCAACATCACTCCGAGCGATGTGGAGAGAGAGCCCTCCTTGAACGGAAATGCCGTGAGCGAATAGTACAGCTTTTGGGCCTGCCTCGTCTACGGGAACTTAATACAACGTGGTTACTGTCATTCCGACCAATCTGGCAAGATTGCATCTTACCTGTTCTACGCTGCCTGTTTTGCGGTGAAGAATGCGTGCTAGACACCTGTCTAACACTCCCATCAGTCATGCCAAAGGATATCGATACTCTGCTGGACCCGGTAACGGCCCATGCTCTGTGTTGTCCCCATAGGCTTCCAATCCTGATGTCGGCATTCATTGAGATCTCACAGACGCTTCCGGCTGCTGCTGAGGTACGAGATGGATCAACGGGCACACAGGTAACAACGGACGCGAGCATTGCATCTTCTGCTGAAGGCGATGTTTCTCATTTCTGTGCAATTCACCTTCTGAACGAGGTGTTCCAAATGTCACCGACTTCGGTGGATGATATTTTGGCTACGGGCATAGATGATCTAATGTTTATGCCAGACCCATACACGGACTGATTCGGCTCACAGTGTACCAGGACAACAATGAAAATTTGGCCTTCATATTTTTCAAACTTGGAACTTTTCCCAGGATTGAACTTTTTTCTTTTTAAAATTTTTGAAATGACATGGCAAATGAACAAACTGCTTACAGTAGAACTAGTCTTCTAAAACGGATTTCTTTGAATACTTCCAGGGACACATTGTCACCTTACTTGTCTAAAATTTCATTTTACTTCCATGATATGCAATGGCTTTGATTGTAAGAACTTCGACCATTTCATCATATGTATATATTACTGTTTCATTCACGTTGCATTCCACTTCCGTTATATGCTTAGAATGAAAACAATGCTTCAAATGTACAGTACCTATGGCATTTCAACAGTTTTGAGCTTCTTTTAAAATGCTTTTAGAAATGTTTTTAGCACCATGTGGTACTCAATTTTATGTTTAGCATTTAAATGTTTAGCATTTAGTATCGTTCAATCGAAGATGGAGTGGGTGTTGTATTCCGCTTTAGGGGTCCGTATAAAGGTTTTCCTGAATCATGTCCTTATATAGGCACAATTCGCCTTGCCCTTATATAGGCATAGAATCCCTGTCCTTATTTAGGCATTAACCGTGCACTCCGAATACAGGCATGGTCACCGACATCCGTCCACCCTAACGTCACAACGAGTTCTTAGAAACCAGACCCTTAAGCTTCGGGAGTTCCCCTAGCACAGGACTATTGATTTCTCCAAGAACTCATCTATTATGTATGAACCGTTATACCTTAAGGGTTCATTCCTGACATCTTCCTCTGTCCGACCTCACGTCAATGCTAACATTCCCCGACACCTACCAGGTATAAATATACCTTCCCTTGCCCAAGCAAGTTAGAGGAGACCTCGACTTCAGAGGAGCCCGTATCCCGGCCTGACGCACTGAGAAGACGCTGTCATTCCTGCACGCAGACGAATCCAGCTTCCAGTGTTCGGACTCCCTTCGTGGGGTGTTAGAGTTCCAAGATCCGGCAGGAGATTCCCACCTCTCTCATTCTCAAGGTATGGAGCCAACTAGAACCTAGAGGGACTCTTGGCATACTAGACTTAACATACTCTTAATCTACCATACTAGAGAATACTCCACCTACTTCTACTCTTCCCTACACCTAGACTAGGTTAGGTACACTGGGGTAGAACTAGCTTAGAGACGCATTGTAGGAGTACTCGCATTTTTAGCTCATGTTATTTATGTACGTGAATATATGCTAAAAGATAATGCTAGCGCAGTATTTATTTCTACTGCTTACGCTGTACATTATTTATCTTGCATACTATACTGTCTTGTGATCGTAACAGCACATATCTCTTACACGAGAAACTAGACTGTTCAATAAAACCCTTTTATTGAAACGCCCGTCTTTCCTTTGCAACTCTGCAGAAACTAAGCATGCACGATTGAATGAGTGAAACTGTTATCTATTGTTTCCACGATTCTGAGACATGTTCCGCTTCTAAAGGGAAACAAAGTTGTCATGTTTTTCGGTTGCCAGAAACTACTCCCTTGTTCTCAAGGAGTTTCTAGTGGCCTCTGAGCTAGCTGGCACAGTTTAATATAATCGATAGGGACATACCGACCTTAGTCCTATGTCAAACCTATAGGTTATATTATTCCAATGCGCAGAGCCTATTAGGGAAATGGAAACTACACTAGTTCAACTAGACAACCTCACTGTTAGAGTGGACAACATGGCCGCTAAGCTTGACAGACAGGGGGAACGCCTCGACGCAGCAGAGCTGAGGCTGTCAGCAGTGGAAGATGAATCGAGCGACACAGCGAAGAAATGTGCGGACATGGAGAAAGTACTAGAGTATTAAAAGCAAGAATGAAGATTTGGAGGCGAGAAGTCGCCGCAACAGTATACGCATTATGGGTATACCGGAAAGCACAAACACTGGACGACTAGAAAACTATGTAGAAACCATGCTCAGGGATGTGTTTGGCGCCGAAAAATTTTCACCCTTGCTTATTGTTGAGCGGGCCCACAGAACACCGGCGCCAAAACCCCCTCCGGGATCAACTCCGAGACACATTATAGCCCGCATCCTGAATTACAGAGATCGAGATGCAATTTTGAGACTGGCAAGAGACAAGCAGAATATACACTACCAAAACAACAGCATATCATTTTACCCAGACTTTACTGTGGCAGTGCAAGCAGCGCGTAGGGAATTTCTGACAGTGAAGAAGAAGCTACGTGAATTGGAAATAGAGTACGCAATGCTCTATCCGGCACAGCTGAAGATTGTACATGAGAGCCACACCAAAATTTTCACAACACCGAGGGCCGTGCAGGAATATCTGAAG
Source organism: Calotriton arnoldi (assembly GCA_963921515.1). Taxonomy (NCBI): domain Eukaryota; kingdom Metazoa; phylum Chordata; class Amphibia; order Caudata; family Salamandridae; genus Calotriton; species Calotriton arnoldi. The sequence goes on along the minus strand of CAWUFW010001083.1, from coordinate 2,391,332 downwards.
AAGGTCTCACAGAGAAGAAAACCCCCGGACCAAGGGAGCTCATCGCAACGCTTAGAGGAGGACTAACCTTACAAAATGATGTGGGCTCCTGCTGCAGCGAGGGCCAGCAGTCCCCAAGACTGCTGGAAGGGTAAAGTATTCAAACGATGATCCTGACCCCGCCTAAGGTAGGAGACAGACTTTGACTCTATGACTGCTATGGCTGGGATGATCGCACCTCAACACGAGCAGTGGGACATTGGATTGTTTGCCGTGTGTAGTGAACGGAACTCCGGCACCATGTACTGCAATGCTAAGTCACACAGACATTGTTGGGTGGGAATTGATCGTCACAAATGAGGTGGAGACTGCTGGTTTTGACGATTATAATTCACTGTACTAACGTTATGCCTCAAACAATAGTAGACTCTTGCATAGGGTGCGCTGAGGGTAAACTGGTCACTATGATAACTTACGTTATATAAGTGTTCAATTTAATCCGTTATATGCCAAATGGCTAACATAAGGTTGCTGGCCACATCCGCATCGCGGATGAGTACGTGGGCACCTAGTGGCCCCCATGCGGGTACGCCCTTACACAGTTCAGATGTTAAAATGTGTTTTATGGGTATGTCTTTGGCATGATTGGGATGCTAGAGTGGGAGGGGGGGATAGAGGGTAGTTCTTGTTCCGCAGGCAAACCAGTGTGTTTCTCAATACCAAACGTAGTGACAACTAACATTACCAATAAATATCGAACCATGCACAACATGTACAGCACAATTACCAAGTTAAAACGTGCAGACAGGGATAACATGCACCACTTACAGTGAATGACGAGAAAAGATAGTTGCAGATTCGACTTTTAACATACGGGGTCTTAATAACCCCAAAAAAATAAGAGATGTTTGCTTATTTGGATAGACATCAGATCGAAGTAGCTCTGATCCAGGAATCTCACCTGCCTAAATCTGGCAAAAGTACGATTGGTAGTCGATGGGCAGAAGTAGTTTTGACCTCATCATATTCATCCTACTCGCGAGGTGTGATATTGTTGATTAAGAAAGGGGTCCAGTTTCAGGTGGAACATACTATCACTGAGGAGATACGCCATAATAACAGGGCACTTACGTGGGCATCATGTAGGACTGGTAAATGTATACAGCCCAAATGTGGATGACCCCGAGTTTTTTCAGGCAATATGGAGAGCATTAAGAGAATTGCCAGATATGGACCTAATATGGGGAGGGGATTTAAATGTCTCACTCAATGAACACCTGGACAGATCTGGTAATACGAAAGAGCCACATAAGAAGACGGCAAAAGCTGTGCACAATGGTATGGCTGAATTTCGCATGGTGGATGTATGGCATGAACGATACCCACAACAGTTAGTAAGCACACACACCTCCACGGTCCATAACAGTTGGTCCCGATTAGACTACTGGCTAGCGACAGAAATGGCCAGCACATGGGTACAGGATATCACACACTTACCGAAAACGATGTCGGACCACAACCCAATCTTGCTGACATTGGCACTCCCCAATTATATTCCACCACCCTATGTGTGGCGATTCAATGCCAAAGCACTCCTTGACCCATTGTATAAAGAAACAATTAGAGAGGCTATAGAGGACTACTTTTCACTAAATGAACACTCAGTGGAAGATGCTAGCCTGCTCTGGGAGGCCTTTAAGGCCACGATACGCGGCATCTGTATCAGCACAAAAGCAGGGATACTGAAAGATATAAGGCAGCAACTCACTCGCTGTGAACAAAAACGAAAAGTCCTAGAACAAGACTATGACTGCACACATGATGCCACTACCCTTGCCACCATCAGGGACACGATATCGGAATATCAAGATTATGCTTCGACGGAGATGAAATATATACACGTTCAACACAATGCAAGAGCATTTGGTGAAGGGGGCAGGGCATGTACTAGCACACAAAATAGATACAGACCGCCCAACACGCACACACTCCATAAAATACAGGATAGCCAAGGGGACACAAAATACAGTACCGCTGGCATCTTAGAAGCTTTTATGGACACCTATAGTGAAATGTATACATCTAGAGACACGGCTACTGCTAATGAAATCATGGAATATTTGGAAGATATAGCTATAGCATGGCTCTCAGACAACCAGAGGGAACTCCTGGCGCAACCATTTACAAAAGAGGAGATACTAGCTGCTATTAAGTCCTTACCTAATGGGAAGGCCCCCGGGGCCAGACGGCTTCACTGGTGAATTCTACAAAGAATACCAGGAAGAAATATGCCCACATCTAGCGGGCAAGTACGAAGACGCATATGATAAACAAATACTCCCTCCCACTCTGCGCGAGGCATTGCTAATCGCACTACTAAAACCAGATAAAGAACCAGACCTATGCATATCGTATCGCAAATTTATCATTAATAAATACAGATGCAAAAATATTAGCGAAAATAATAGCACAGAGACTACAACCCCTCATGACGAATATAATATTGCCCAATCAATCAGGCTTTATCCCGACAAGATCCACCTCACACAATATCCGCACCCTATTTGCTTTGTCACACCAATTGAATCCAGACCTAGAGGCTGCGGCAGTACTCCTGGATGCTGCCAAAGCCTTTGACACGGTCGAATGGTAATATCTATTCACAGTGCTATCTAAAATGGGTATGCCGCCGGGCCTTATGCAATGGATTAGAATTCTGTATACCAAACCAGTAGCACGCATAAAGGTGAACATGCATATATCTGACCAAATACAAATCACTTGTGGCAGAAGACAAGGGTGCCCACTATCACCCCTTTTGTTCGCAATTGCGTTAGAGCCACTAGCCTGCAAAATTCGACAGCAGCACAAAGCCACACCCTTGCAAGTCCCACAGCGTCCATTAAATATCTCCCTATACGCTGATGACATGGTGCTCTATGTGAGGGAACCCACAGTGAACTTATCACCCCTCCTTCGGGAATACATTAAATTGGGTAGACACTCGGGATTACAGATAAATTGGAGCAAATCTATTGTGATTCCATTAACGGAAATAACAAAACCGCACATAACAGAATACCCACTGGAGTGGCAGGACACATCAGTTAAATACTTGGGGATTTGGTACCACCGAGACCCAGCCACAGTAATACAGGCAAACTATGGCAAGGCAATAACAAAACTAGAAGATCAAATAGAGCGATGGATTAGCCTTCCCCTATCATTAGCAGACAGGATAGCCATAATTAAAATGGTGATACTTCCGAAATTTCTGTATCTATTTAACAATATCCCCATAACGCCCCCAGCCCCAGTATTTCAGAAACTACAATCACTGCTAACGCGGCTGATATGGGCTGGTAAACAAGCACGCCTTGGACTACAAACGTTAACATTGCCTTACACCAAAGGGGGATTTGCGGTGCCAGACCTCTTATTATATTATCTCTGCGCGCAGGCGCAATACGCCCATTATTGGTTTCATCCGGTACCATATTTGACCCATGTAGCGGTTGAGGATGGGGACACCCACCCTATACCGCTCAGTAGTATCCTCACGCATAAACGCCCGCACATAGCCAGAAATGAAATCAACACCATATGCACAACCAACGCAGCGTGGCGGCGCATGGGTGTATTAGCGCACAAATTCCCACTATACGCACCGGCAATGCCATTGAAACACCATCAGGCTCTCTCAGTGACACAGGAAGACACCGGTGTGAACATGCTACTACAGGTAGGGCTGGACACGATGGGCGACCTTTACACCCATGGCGTATTCCTAGAGACCACTGATCTCAGTTATATAAGTCACTATTATTTAAATTTACCTACCATAGGCTGAGAGGGGCAATCAAGCAGTTATATCGGTATTTTCCCGCAGAGCCACCTACACTATCTGCCCTTCAAATGATCATTACCACCCCGAGCAACACGCATTTAGTCTCAAAATTATACAAATTATTGCAAGAAGATATAGCAGGAAGTACTCTAAAAGCTAGAGAGAGATGGAATGTGCATTTGGATACACCGCTGGATGAGGCTGAGTGGTATGCTTGTTGTGCATTAACTGAAATGCTAACCCCCAACGGAAACATAAGAATAATACATTACAAATACCTACACCAAATGTACCATACTCCCTTGAAACTGCAAAAATGTGGATTAAGAGAGGACGCGCGATGTAAACGATGTGGGACTCACAATGCTGATTTTATTCATCTGGCGTGGGAATGTATAAAAGTTAGGGAATATTGGGAGGAAGTTGTGTCTCTTTTAGGTAAAATGTTGATGAATACAATGGAATGTACAATACAAACCGGTCTATTAGGTCTAGTGAAACACCTGCGGTCTATGAAGAAAAGGTTCTGTACAATAGCATTGTTGCTAGCGAAAAGACGGGTCTCCATCTGTTGGGATAGTAAGAACTGTCCTAGCAGTAAGCTTTGGTTAAAGGATATGATATATTGTAAAGACACATTGAAAACTTACGAAGAAGAGCTTCCGTCTGGCTCTAAACCAAGAGATTATTGGTCACCCTTTATGGATTATTTACTATCCCATCCAGATGCTCTGCAGTCTATTAATAAGTAATTGTCATTATATTCATGTATAGCTATGTGTGTATAAAAGGTACTGTACTTAATGGATCAGAAAATGGGAAATCACGCGGTAATGACGAAACAATTTTTTTTTATCACCTAGTGTATTGAGGCGTTTTGATCCTATTCAAATATTTGTTTCCACACACTTCAGAACTACAAAAAATATGCTTCATTTGTACTAATTCTAATATATTCTGAAACATCAGCACAGATCATTTTTTTGTTGTCTGCTTGGGGAAAAAAAAACATCCTTCACCCTGTCCTCTTACATGGGCACTCAGCAGGATTGACACACAAATTCCCTTACTTTGAAGTCAGAGAAATAAAAGTAAACTCCAAGCTCCCTCAGAAGACAGCTTGACTTTTAACCTCCGTCTTTGAATGCATAGCAAGTGTGACAAGATGAGAACAAGATTTAAAGGCCCGTTTACAGAAAGAGAGTTTGTGGAACAATATAGTAAACCAGTTTGGGCAACGGGAGGGACGAATTGAAGCAAGGTAGCCACAACAAACAAAGATAGCGAACAGAAATCCAGAAAATTTGAGTCACAAACCACAAATCCAATGGTCAGCAATGGATAGAATGCATTCCTAGGTCAGCTTTCTGAATGCCCCAAAGATGTCTTTAGCAAACCAGACAGCTGTACTGCCTGGTAGGCTTCGCCCTAATAATGACAAATGCGAGTCTTGAATCATGCCGTGACAGTACATATATTGACTCAATGGGAGGGTAGGGGGGGGCCAACACTGTTGTACAGCTCCTAGTTATACAACTTGTGAGAAACTGGAACCCCTTTACTGTCGTTATTGGGAACTCACAGCAATCTGTAGCTCTGCACAGAATGATGCAGAGTGGCTGCCATCTTAGAATAGTAGTACTCAACTTTCAGTGGCGTAGGGATTCTAACCAAATGCACTTAGATTCTTCACATATTCCACATTTCAATCATTTTCTGGGAGAGTGGGATTCGAATTGCTTTAAGAAAATATAATTATTTTCCAAATTGACTAATCAAACATCTTGATCATTTTAATATTAGTTATATTCACTAGTGACATTTGAATTTCTGCTTTACTCTTTTGATGCTATTTATGTAAATAACGATGTCAAAACCCCTATCAGAGGGCCACGGGGCACGCAGGGTTACGCGGCACACAGGGGTTTACTGGCCCAAACTGTGGTGGTTGAGGCCTTTTACTCATGAAGTCCTAGGGCCTGAACTACTATGGATCCTGATCAACCAAGCCAAGTACCCCTTCTGCACTTGACTCAGCGGTAGCTGTGGATGAGCAGTCAAAGGATCCCTCTGGGGGGAGGAGTGTAAATACAGGCTTCAGAACAAGACTCATAACTCAAAGAGCGCACAACAACGTCAATAAATCAATGTCCAGTCAAATACTTATTTCCAACTCTACACATTCAAAGACGTAAAAAGTATACAGCATCCATAAGCAATAACATCTCTAGAGTTTGGGGCTCTAGTGTTTCACTGGCAAATCCCTGTCCCACCCACTCCTCGTAATGTGGTTATTCCTCATCGACTGGTGTCCGCATCCATATAATGCTCACTAGTAGGCCTTACTCAAGAGTCCACTCAGACTCTTAGAAAGTAGTCAAAAGTTTCTTTGGTGTCGCAAAACCTTTAGTAGTGAGCCCCCTGGGGCCCAATATGCCCTTAATAGGTCTTACCTGCTCAAGGACGTGTTCTGCTTTTCAGAAGGTGCCCAGACTACAGGCACTCAAGATGCTCCAGTCCTGCTCAGTCAAGTCAGTCTGCATGCGGGAGGTGCGGAAGCACCCGGCAGACACACACACTGTCAGTTTCATGTGGCTGGCTCCAGCAACAATCGGAGGTGCTCTGGTGCATCCTCTTGCACAGTAGATTCTGAGCTCCCCAATAGGGGAGCTAGGTTGATCCTGGTGTTCCCGATCAAGTGCCAGCAATGCCCACAGAGCGTCCTTCTCAGTCCATGGGACAGGTAGAGGGCAATCCTCGATGCTCAGTTCAACCCAGAGGTCACATAATTCAGTTCTCGGACGGGGCCCGAACTTCACAGATCACCCTGTACCGGCAACCCTTCTTGGCATACAGAGTTACCGTAGCACCTTCAAACAAGTAGTTGGTCTTCATGGCAGTTTACACCACAGCAGCCCCTTCTGGCATACGGGGTTGCCATTAAGGCCCGCACAGGTCATGGTGCTTATTGGAGACAATAACTTCCACAACAGTCCATTCAGGCCTACGGGGGTCGCTGAAACTAAATATGGTCTTTACTCTCCCAGCACAGCACTCCGCTAATGACTATCTTCATGGCGGCTCTCTCCTGCCATACGGGGGTTGCCAAACTGAATCTGCACACTGGGAACAACCTGTTCCGTGCAGCAACCATCTCCTCACACCTTGCACCAGGAGTCCTCTCAACAGGGCTTCACACTGGCCTTCACTCCCTCCATTACTCTCCTCTTCCTCACAGGGCGCACTGGTCTTGGCAAGCAGGCAGGCACTGGTGCCACCACAGGCCTAAACACTTTTCAGCACACACATTCTCTCTGCGCTCACTGCTCAGTACTGCAGCCTTTCTGTATCGTACCATACCATGGTGTGCTACATGCAAACGCACACACATTCACCATGCTCGCACTGCACACATTTCATCCTTTGTGCATTGTATTCTCGCAAGCACACATACACCCAAACACATTCTTTAACTGCGCACGGATGGCATAGCACTACATCTCTCATGTAATGTATTCCTCTGCAGTATACGTACATCCAGTATATGCACTCACCATGCATTCAATGTACAGCACCGTGTAGTGTACCCTTCCCAGGGACACACATCCAGCGCACAGTCCCCACTCCTGCGGTGCGCAGCACTTTACATCTAACTGATGTAGGCCAAGAGTGAGTTAAGCACACCGAGCGGAACTTTAAAAAGGTGAGTGAGCATGTAGGCCTCACTTCAGTGGCAGGGAGGGGGGGGGGGGGAGGGGAGAAGGTCCTATTTACTCCCACTGATCACTACATGGTGTGTTGCCACTACTGCGCTTGTGCTACTTAACTCCTGGTAAAGGCAGTAGCCTACAAACACTATGAAGGTATCGATTTAGGCGCCTCTCCCTTTCCAACAAGACTGCAATCTGTGAGACAGGCCTATGTCATGGCACACATGCATGGTCCGTTTTTGCCCATGACAACAAAACTCCGCATTAGGGACCAGACAAAAGTACAGTTGGGCACTTAGGCCAGGGGTACACGTCCATCATCATGGAGAGGACTTTTCCATTCCAACAAATGACAAGGCTAGCGGGTCCTACTGGGTAGCAAAACCACGGAGCTAAAAGAGAAATTTACAAAGTTACATGTGCACCCTGTACCTGCAAAAACCAGTGGCTTTCTCCTCCCCCATACAAACTAAATGGCTGTTTAGAGGGTAGATTCAAAATTGAATGACATTGAAAACAAAAATCTTTGACTGTAGAACGCTAAAACATTTAATCATTTTATGTATGGTGTCCCGTGGCCTGCATATGATAATGGCACTCTAAATGAGCAATGATGATGAATCTGTGCATATTTATTATTAAGGATTACATTAAATTAACACAGCAGAAGCCCTCAGAGCAGTCCTTGAAAGAAAAGAAAAAATAGATGTGAATGATGTTCATGTGAAGAATATAAAACAGTAGAGCAAAAGATTAGGTCAGTGGCAGAAAGGATCTTGTGAATCTTTAACCAAATTTAGAGTTTTATCAGTTGTTTCTAATTTCTGATGGCTATTTTTGACGAAAACAAAAACAGTGATTGTGGAAAAGGAGAGTGGGTTCAAGTCATGGGATAGCACTAACACTTGTCTCAAAGGTTTTAGTTATTATGTGTGTTCATTTAGCAGCTTCATAACAAACATTTCCTAAAACTGTATTAAGAAAACAAATCCAATGCGCAAGCTCGTTACCTATACTCCACAACCAAAAACACTGCAGATGTTATATATCCGAATAGTTTATTTTTAACTGCGCACGCAAAAAAGTGACTGCAGAGTACTACATAGTTAGCAGAGCGAGGGGCAGAGAAATGAAAGATATTAAGAAAGAAAATCTAGAAAAACGACTAAAAATTCAGCACTTCCCTCGCCAAAGGAGTCACCTCTGGCTACTCGAACCAGGATACAAGGTATTATAATCATTACCCTTACCATTCTCCTTCAAAAAGAAAAAAAGCCAACAGAGGCTTTCTAGTCCCTGCACATTCTTGGTGTTAATTCCATTTTTTTCCACGCTCACCACCCTATTTGTGAACCCTCTCAATGTTGCCTCAACACTAAGTTTTGGTCTTCAAATCTGCAAGCAATGTACTCCTCTTCAGTCATCTTGCTCCTCTGGGGCAACTTTTTGGCCACTTACAGAATTGCCATTTAACTCCAGCCTGTCAGGTATTGTTGACAGGTACCAAACTATCGAGTGGGCACGGTAAGTAAGTGTGCCGAAGTGCGGACGCCGGAAGGCTGCTAAGAATTCACAAGATGCATGGGTTAAAGGGCCAGATAGTTGCGGAAGAGGCCAGATAGTTGCGGAAGAGGCTCCAGAGGACGAGATATTATGACCCTCAAGGAAGAGAGGCCTGCTTCCAACACTCTAGTGGGGGAAAAAAACATCTACCACAAGCATGGACACATTCTGTCCATTTCAACTGGGACTATCATCTACAATCCGCAGTCAAGGTTAAACCACAGACTCCATAATTCTAATGTCTCCTCCTCGCATACACTATCTCTTGGGCTCCGAAGCCTCAAAAGAGGCCCCAATCCCGACACCTGCATGCATGCTGCTCTGCAGGGTTCCATGTGCAACTCGGTGTATGTATAAAAGAAAGTATTCAGTGATATGGCCAGGGTGTCGCAGATACGCTGCCCATCATTGCTCACCAGTTTCCCCAGTCACTTCACTAACTATAGCGAATCAATACCACTCCAGGGTGTACAGGCAGGCAGAAACTCTAGAGCCACTCCTAAGAAATTCATGAAGCCAGGGCAATCTTGGGGCTTTAGCTACCTCACATCCCATCATCCTCAAAGTTTTTAATCATAACACTACATTAAGTTAATTGGGTATACAAACATTTTCTTTCAAGATTATTAAGGAAGCCTAGGCCACAGTAATTGACAACAGCGGGCACATCAAATTTTATCAGTTTAAAATAATCGGTCTTGAAGTAGACTTAACTGGCCAGTCTGCACGTTTTATTAAGACATTCAACTTTGGTCCTGTAGCAAAATCCTCTGGGCTGTGGTGGAGGATGCGTCATCCAACATACCAAAGTTGGAGATGGACTGCCAACATGGCTTTTTGGTCTATATTAAGACTTCTGCCATTGAAGAGGGTTGGAAGGGTGTGGCTGCAGTCGGGCATTTTGAAGCATTTTATCACACTAGTACAGAGTGTCAGGAAAACATGGATGAGCAGCCAGGCAATTAGAAATGGACACAGTCCACAATTAAATACCAGCAATTAGCCCACAGCGCCTGTATATCTCCTTCACAGCACCAAGACTAATCAACTAACCAACCAAAAAACCTACTTCTTTCCTCCAACTGGAACCTTCATATTTTAAATGGGTTGTGCTTGGGTTACTAACCCGAACGTTTAATCTTCGTTCATTCATCAGTAAGATTACAATACTCTATACAGCCTTTTAATTATAGCTACGTTTTCTTTTTGGTGGCAGCCTAGACTACCCAAGATTAACCCTTTCACTGCCAATGTTGCTACACAAAGGCAGACCTCTAGCTATACAAAAAAAAAAGCCTAATTAGTCTGTTCCGACAAATGGACCTATTTGGTCATTTTGTGCACCCATATGAACAAGTTACTTACCTTAGGAACGATTTATCTGTAAGGGACATATATTAGTTATAGATTCCTTACCTTAGAATTACCCCTAGGCATCAGACTGGATCCGGAGATTTTTCTTTAGCAGTACCCCAGACGCGTCAGTCATTGGCGTGGTGGTCGCCGGAATGACATTGCAGTGCCTATTTAGACGCCGCTCCTGCGCGCTGACGTCAGTTCTAACATTCCACGCCAGAAGCGCAGAGCCATGCAAGACACTGACCACTGGTGCACATAACTAGGGCCCTGTAAGGGAGTCCCTATCCCTAGAAGTCAGTTCGCCGAACGGGGAGGATGGGTGGGGCGGTAAGGAATCTATAACTAATATATGTCTCTTACAGACACATTGTTACCGGAGGTAAGTAACTTGTTCATCTGAAATAGACCATTAGTTATAGATTCCTTGCCTTAGAATATATACCCCAGCAATGCCAACCCCGGAGGTGGGTCTGCGAACCAAGTTCACACCAGAAAGTCCTGGAGAACAGAAAGGCCCAAAAAAATCAGTCTGTCCGGACTTGGCTATCTAGTCAATAATGTTTTGTGAACGTGTGCAAAGATGCCCACGTGGCCGCCTGGCAGATGTCAATGAGTGGAACTCCACGTCCCAAAGCAGTAGAGACTGCCATCGCCTTGGTAGAATGGGCGTGCAGTCCCACTGGAGGTTCCTTTTTCACCGATGAATAGCAGATTTTAATGCATAAAACAACCCATCGAGAGATGGTGCGTTTTTGTACGGCCCGACCTTTCTTGGCACCCACATAACCAACGAAGAGTTGATCGTCCACCCGGAAATCTTTACTGCTGTCAAGGTAGAAGGACAGCACACGTTTTGTGCCCAGACTGAGTCTTTCCTCCTCTTTGGAAGGAGGCGGGAAGAAGGTGGGCAAAGTGATGGTCTGACCTATGTGGAAAAAGGTAACCACTTTGGGTAGAAAAGAAGCCCTAGTGCGATGGACCAATTTGTCCTGGTTGACTGCAATAAAAGGAGGCTTTGAGGATAGAGCCTGAAGCTCACTCATCCTGCGACCAGAGGTGATGGCAAGCAGGAAGGCAGTCTTCAAAGTAAGAAGTCTAAGAGGGCGGTTATGTAGTGGCTCGAAGGGAGCACACAAGGTAAGTAAGGACAAGATTCAAGCCCCATTGGGGCATTACGAAAGGAGAAGGAGGAAAGAGATGAGTAATGCCCTTTAGGAATCTATTTACAATAGGGGACTTGAAAAGAGAAGGCTACTCAGGAAGGCAAAGAAAGGCAGATATGGCCAAGAGGTAGCCTTTAAGAGTGCCCAAGGCAGAGCCCTGCTGGGCTAAAGAAAGGATGAACAAGAGGACCTCAGAAAGAGGGGCAGAGAGGGGATCCACAGCCTTTTCTGTGCACCATGCCACAAATTTGTTCCATCTACAGGGGTATACCGTTTTAGTGGAGGGACGCCTGACTGCCAAGATGACATTATAAACTTCGGGTGAAAGGTCGAAAACTGTCGCCGCTCAATCTCCACGCAAGGAGGTGGAGGCTGGACAGGTTCTGGTGGAGGACCATCCCCTGCTGGTGCGACAGAAGATTCTTCCGAAGAGGTAGTCTGATCAGAGGATCGATGGCCATGCTCAAGAGCTCGGGCTACCAGACTCTTCGTGCCCAGTCCAGAGCCACAAGAATGACTTGGGTCCGGTCGCGCTTGATCTGCTTTAGCACTTTGGGCAGATGTGGTACAGGTGGAAAGGCATACAGGAGGCCGCAATTCCACTTGCGACGAAAAGCGTCGCCGAACAAGTGCAACCTTGGAAATTCCAATGCGCAGAACTGCTGACACTGCGCGTTCTCTTCGGTGGCGAACAAATCTAACCAAGGCTTTCCCCACTGCTGAAAGACCTTGCACCACCTCCAAGTGAAGACGCCATTCGTGATCCATCATGCACCGACAGCCGAGTTCGACCGCCCTGACGTTCAGTGAACCTGCCAGGTGTTGAACCACCAGGGATATGCCCTGATGTTCCAGCCATGTCCAAAGGCAAAAAGCCTCCTGATATAGGGTCCACGACCCCACCCCGCCCAGTTTGTTGCAGTACCACATGGCGGTGGTGTTGTCTGAACACCTGCACTACTCTTCCTTTGACAGAAGGAAGGAATGCCTTCAATGCAAGACGGATCGCCCGGCGCTTCAAAAGGCTGATGTGGAAACTTAACTCTGCCGGAGACCAGAGACCCCTGCTCTCCGCCTCTCCCAGGTGACCGCCCCATCCCAGAAGTGACGCATCCATCACAACTGTCAACTCTGGTTGGGGAAGGGAGAGGGATCTGCTGCTGACCCAATCCTGGTTCTTGAGCCACCACTGCAATGGATGTGCAGTCCCCTCCGAGATCTGGACGACGTCAGAGAGATTCCCCTGATGCTGCGCCCACTGGAACTTCAGGTCCCACTGCAGAGCCCGCATATCCCACCTGGCATGATCCACCAGCAGGATGCAGAAGGCCATGAGGCCAAGCAGCCTCAATCAATCTCACCAAAATCCGGGATAGAGGCTTAAACATCGATATCATAGCCCGAATATCCCAGACTCGCTGCTCTGGAAGATAAGCCCGAAACTGCGCTGTATCCAGAACTGCTCCGATGAAAAGGAGCTTCTGAGAGGGGATCAAGTGCGACTTCAGCACGTTGATGGTGAACCCCAGCGAATGCAGGAGGTCCGCCGTAGTCTGGAGGTGGGAGAACACAGCCTGGGGCGAGCCCGCCTTCAAAAGCCAGTGGTCAAGATAGGGTAAGACTGGAACCCCCGATCTGCGCAGATGAGCTGCGACCACCGGCATCACTTTCGTGAACACCTGAGGGGCGCTCGTAAGGCCAAAGGGGAGCACACAAAACTGAAAATGCTTGTGGCCTACCGTGAACCGCAGGTAACGCCTGTGGGCTGGCAGGACGGGGATATGGAATTATGCGTCCTGCAAGTCCAACACTACCATCCAGTCTCCGGGGTCGAGGGCAGACAGGACCCGAGCCAACGTGAGTATCTTGAACTTCTCCTTCCGGAGGAAGCGGTTGAGGACCCTGAGGTCTAAGATAGGACGCAGGCCCTTGCCTTTCTTGGGGACCAGAATGTAGTGGGAATAGCAACCACAACCTACTTCTGTCACAGGGACCCTTTTGATGGCTCCGTTGGCCAAGAGAGCTGCAACTTCCTGGCATAGAAGGGCCAAGTGATCCCCCCCCCCGACATGCGATGGAAGGATGGTGGCATGGAGGGACGGGTAGCCTCGAAGGGGAGGGAGTAGCCACTTCGGACTATCTGCAAAACCCATCTGTCGTACGTGATGATCTGCCAGTGGGGGAGGTAATGGCGAATCATGCCGCCCCCTGCCCTCTGGTGGCCCTGAAAGGTCGGACTAGGAGGGTTTGGAGGCTGCTGAAGGGGGGTTATGGTTGGACTGGCCCGCCCACTAGCCCCCGGACCAGTGTCATTGGGTCCCATGTCCACAGCGACGCACAGGCTGGGCAGCTTGCGTGAACCGGTGGCTAGCCTGGGTCGAACATGGCGGGGCTCCCCTTCCGTAGCCACGAAAGGGGCGAAAAGCAGACTGCGTGGGGCGAGAGGTTGCCGCAAGGCCCAAGGATCTGGCCGTAGCCCTAGAATCCTTGAAGCACTCTAGCACAGAGTCTGCCTTGCCACCGAAAAGGCGACAGCCATCAAACGGCATGTCCAGTAAGGTGGATTGGACATCCCCAGAGAAACCAGACGTCCTCAACCAGGCACAGCGCCTCAAGGCTACTGACGTGGAAACTGTTCTGCCCAGTGAGTCGGCGGTATCCAGCCCACATCTGAAGCTGAATTTAGCTGCATCTCTACCCTCTTTCACCTCGTGGGTGAGAACGGCCTGGGCCTCATCCGGGCACTGTGCCAGCACTTGGGCAACTATATCCCACAATGTAGGTAGAACGGCCCAAGAGGAATGCGATATTCACCGACCGCAGCACTAAGCTGGCAGAAGAAAACATCTTCTTCCCAAGGTGTCCAGCTTCTTGGATTCCCTACCTGGGCAGCAGTAGGGAATGCGCCCTTAGAGAATGAGGCTTGCACCACCAAGCTCTCGGGGGTCGGGTGTTGGGAGAGGAAAAGTGGGTCGGCGGGGCTGGGCGGTGGCGTCGGGCAATAATCCTGTACACAGGAGGCCCTGTGCTGGGCTTGGACCAAGTGCCCAGAAGGACATTGGTGAGGGCTTCATTGAAAGGCAGAAGGAGCTCCGAAGAGGCCACTGCCGGTTGAAGCACCTATATCAGGAGGTTAGTCCTGACTGCCACCGTAGGAAGCTTTAGGTCCAAGGCCTCAGCTGCCCTACTCAACACCGCTGCGTAGGAGGCTCCCTCCTCTGTAGCCACGGTGGGGGGGGGGGGGAGTAGTCTGGGGAGGTATCCAAACCCATGGCGTCACCCAGGTCCTCTCGCCAGTCCAGCTCTTCAAGTTGATCAGCCAAAGGGTCCACAGACCCCTCCCAGTCCTCCTCGGTTTGCCATTCGGGCATTAAAAAAAGAACACCAGGAATGAACAGAGGCACAAACGTACCTTCCGGCGCCGGTACCGACGTCGGTCCGGCGCTGTGTCCAAGTCGGGGTGAGGCTGGGGTCGGTGCCACTCGGGGGCACGACCGGCGCCAGGGGCGTAGTCACCGGGGATCAGTGCCGGGGAAGGTATCGCGAGGTCGACTGGCATCGATCCAGATCCAGGCCTGGATCCACGGGGGCCCTGTTGCGCCGGGGCTGCCGGCATCAAAGGTCCGGGGCCCCCAGCTGAGTCCGCAGGGCCCAAAGGTGCACCAGCGGAGTTGGGCTGCCCAAAGATGCTATGAAGCGCTTCGTAGAAAGCTCCAAGCTGGGCAGGGGACGCTCCGGCACTGGGAAAAGGAGGGAAACTCTGAACCGTCCCTGGAGCAGGCTCCGAAGACGGAGCTGGAGAGCGACAACGCTCCGGGTGCTGCGTCGTGTCAGCCGACCGACGTATAGAAGGCGAAGAGAGACGCTGCTTCTTCGCCTTCTTCTTGTGCTTCGACTTACCCGAGGATCTCGAAGACTTGGATGACTAGTGGTGATGGTGGCTCTGCGATCAGTCCCGAAACCTTCCTCTCGACCGGGACTTCGAGCGACGCGGAGCAGACTGCCGGGCCTCCATGAGCTTTCGGGACCTCTCCCACAAAGACTTTGGATTCATGGCCCGGCAGTCGAGGCACGACTTTGGGTCGCAGTCGCGCTCCAGGCACCAAAGGCACACGAGGTGGGGGTCTGTAACCGACATCAGGCGAGTACAGGCTTCATACAGTTTGAACCCGGTCCGACGATGGGACATCCCTCATACACCAGGAGTCGAAGACTCAAAAGAAGTCGACAAAAAGTCGAGAAAAGTTAGTCAAAAAGGTGACTAAGGGGTAGCTCTCTCTGAATCTGCGCTAAGGCTGGCGCGGAAAAAGAAAGAACTGACGTCAGTGCGCAGTGGGCAGCGTCTAAGTAGACACTGCAACGTCATTCCGGCGACCACGACGCCAACGACTGACGAGGAGTTGACCGACGCCACCTATCGACGCGCAGGGGTACTGCTAAAGAAAGATCTCTGGATCCAGTCTGACGCCTGGGGGTAATTCTAAGGTAAGGAATCTATAACTAATGGTCTCTTTCAGATAGATATATTTACTGCACCCATACAGATATGTTTTCTCCAGCACATTCACAGCTATATAATAGTTCAAGCTTCACACTGATCTCAGATGGTGGCCTAAAGATTATTTTTTTTAAATGCAGACATGTATAAATTTAAAAGAGCTCAATATTTTGTTGCATTTCTCAAATTAACAAATAATTCCTTGCACATGGCAGTCGATAAATACAAAGTATATGTAGTGCTTCCTGGTGGCATGGCATTTGTCAGAATGTCAGCAATTTCCCCTAAAATATAGCTATTCCCTCCAGTCTTTCCTGCTCAGCAACTATGCCATCCAATTCTTGACCCCACATAGGTATTCCCCAGGTCTACCGAGCGTGGAGAATAAGGGGAGGGTGTGGAGAGTAAGGGGAGGGTGTGGAGAGTAAGGGGTGGGGGTGGGTGTGGAGAGTAAGGGGCGGGGGTGGGTGTGGTGTGTGTTCTTAATAGGCTGGATCAGGGTTCCACCTTCTAGACACCAGGAAATCATCTTGATGGGGGAAGCTTCAATGGGAAAAGACTATATTTGGCCCAAGGGTATTTGGGGAATGAGTGCAGTATGTGGGCCAAGGGTCAGCTGGCAGCCAGTTAAATGTACCAACCTAAGACACTGATGTGGCTTATAAAAATTCCTGCATGGTTTATTGCCTAGATAGAACGACCTGAAAAAGTCGAAATATGAGACTAAATAACGTAACAATTTCTTCACTTTCCTATGGCAGAGAACACCAGCACTTTTGGCAAAAGGCAGACATCCCGCCATCCAACATTCCCATCTCCCAATTAAAACAGTACCTAATTTGGGGGGGGGGGGGGGGCACGGCAGGGAATAGGCCACATTTCTAGTCATTTGAAGATCATATTGACTGATGAAGTTCTCGCCGATTTGGGCACTTCACATCTGTTACGATCGTTGCACCCATTCATGTGAAGCACTGTTATTATTGGTAGAGGAGTAGGAACACCGAGTGGTGGGAATTTTGTGGTTTCCTTACATTGTCACTTTAAATAAAAATTTAAAAAAGGAAATTCGGCTCTCTCAGCTGATGACGGACTGCTGCAGGCCATTCGGACAAGAAAAAGTTGAGTGATCCATACAACCCACACCACGTTTACCTGCCAATTAATTTCTTCGATCCAATCATTTGGTCTCACATCTTATAACTGTGCAAATGACATTCAAATTGTTTAATACATTACACCTTCGGAAGGATGGTATTGAAACCATAATAACTGCATGTCAGGAATAAAAGAAAACTCAATGCTGCGACAGATTGCTGCAGCCACATAGAAAAGCAGGCTTACAACACATGATTCAATTCATCAATTACAAACAAACTCAATAGAGAGGCAGTCCGTTCGAGTCATGAAAAAGATTAAACAAAACCTAGTAATCTGCGGGATTCTCAGAAAAGCAGACTGGTGTAAAAAGCTGCAACGAGTTTTTCCTCAAGCAATTCCACTTCAAACTCCCACTCGGAGCATAGGGTCCCCCATAAACTATGGGAGCAAACAGGGCACAAGTCGGGGGTGGGAGGAGGAGGAGGAGGAGGAGGGGGGAGGAGGGGGGGGAGGTACACGCGGGTGGACGGCGTCCACGCACTATTTTCACAGGGTGGACGCTGTCAACCCTTCCAAGAAATTGGGCCCCACTGAAAAATATGCTGAATTCGTCCCGGTGTAATTTGCAAACACTGGGACACATTCAGCAGCGCATTCTTGTCTGCTTTAGATCCACAACATGCAGGCGGGGAGGGGGCTTTCTTATTGCAGACTCCTGCTGGGCTCATAAAGGCTAAATCTGAGGGGTCATCAGGCCTCCTTCTGTTCATGTCTCCTGGCTGGCAGCAGTCAGGAGCCTCACACCTACATGCAAATGCAGCAGAGGGGAAACAAAGACTCACACCTTGTTAGCACTTCACACATACTTAAGAGAGGCAGCTTTTCACTTTGTTCAGTCCCTGTTTAGGAGATATGCTTGCACTGCAAGAATGTCAGATGTGTTGATCTTTCCCAGTATTTACACAAAATAAATAGCATTTATAGAGAACCTACTTCCCCTGAGGAGGCGTTGTAATAATCTAAATATCACTATTTTTTCTTGTAAAGCACTATGGGTAGAGGAAGTTTCGCTGATAAAAGGCAACATTGTTTTATGTGTAGCTTAGAAAAGTGTGAATCTTCTGCCTAAATCAGGAGGGTTTGCGTGTATACTCGAAATGTGCTCCAATTTACTCCTGATAGACCTGGTAAACATTTATGTGAGGGCTTAAGATCTGATGTCACTTCTTATGATGCCACTTCGTGTGATGTCACTTCTTATGATGTCACGCGCTGTGATGTCACTTGCATACTGATTAACTAGGTTAGTCCCCCCACTTATGTTTTTAGGACTTGTGCCCTGCAAGCAAGGTAAGCTTTAAGGTGTAGCTGGTGGTGTAGACAAGTTGAATAAGCAGCAGTAGCTCTCCAGCAAACAGCTGTGGACTACCCTCCCTGGTTTACATAATCCATGCAGCACTCGAAGCTTGTGAGCGTGTGGTTTTGGCGCACACACCGTGGCCCCTTGCTTCCTCACAAACTCATGTTATTCTGATGCGCTCCAATTACAATAAAAAACATGTCAGAAGTTGCTCTTAATTTTTCCAGGTTGTCTTGGTTGAGATCCTAATCCAAAGCTGTAATGCGCTACCTGGAATGGTAAATTGCCTTTGTCATTTTCAAACCCTGCAGTAATATACTTCGATTAATGGCTCCACACGGGCTGATTCCATTGATCTGAAAATGTTCTTAGATGAACAGACATTTGATGCGAGCAGAGTTCGTGTTTAGCTGTTGTTGTATTTGAACTCTATCAAAAGAAGCTCTTCCCTAAAGACGGAGAACTTACTAGAGTTTCCCTAACTATTTTGCATGATTTTAGTTATCTCCGACTAAGAATTAGGACATGGGAAGGAGCATGTTGCTGCAAACTCGCCCTTTTCCGAGAACATTTCGAGTGGAAAAACGCTCCCATTTAATACAAGTGTATCATCACTTTATCCAAGATGTTGGCACTACACACTTGATATGGGGGTGGGGGTGGGGGGGGGGGGGACACTTTAATGTCACTATCTACCCGCATCTAGATAGATCACACCCACAACCACACCATTACACTGCCGCACACCTAGCCCTGAAAAATATTGTTGAAGATCAGGATCTGGTAGACCCCTGGAGAGCACAATGCCCACTTAAACGTCAGGGATCTTGCTACTCCACTGCTCACGCTTCCTGGTCACGTACTGACTACTGGTTGGTGGATAGAGACCTGGCGACTTGGGAATCACATACCTCGTATCTTCCTCGCACCTACTCCGATCACTCCTCGGTCCTACTGTCTCTTAGCCCACCACAGACGGAACCCCCATGCCTTTCCTGGCACCTCAATCCGCAATCGCTTCTCGATCCAGTTTTTAAAGCTGAGATAGAGCAAGAGATAACTGATTTCTTCCTCCGCAACGAAGGCTGTCTCACAATATTCTACCATATGGGAGGCTTTCAAAGTCACCTTGTGGGGAATCTGTATGGCCAAGAGTGGAGGAATACTCAAAGATATCCGCAATACACTTCGTAAATTGGAGGCAGATATAAAACAGACTGAATTAAACATACAAGCTACACCCTCCCCTACACTGCGGGCACATCTGCGCGCGCTACTCACAGAGTATCGGGAGACAGCGGAGCGCGAATGCAAATTTAGAGGGAAATATAACACGGCTCGCCGATATGGCGAGGGGGATAGACCGGGGCGGGCCCTGGCTTCCACTATTCGACACCCTCGATTTGCTAACACAGTGCTTGCTATTGAAGAGGAGGATGGTCAGACGCACACAAACTCTTCCGACATACTCGCTGCCTTCCGAAGGTTTTATAGAACATTGTACACCTCTCACCGACAGACCCCGGCAGACTTTGATCCTTTCTTTGAGGACACTGCCATAGCCTGGTTGGGAACTGGCCAAAGAGTTTCTCTTGGCGCACCACGAAGACGAAGAGATCACAACTGCAATTATGCAGTTACAATCAGGAAAGACTCCCGGCTCAGATGGCCTCCCAGCCGAGTTTTATAAAACGTACCGGCACTTATTACTCCCGAAACTGAGATATGTATTCGAGGAAGCCCGAGAAAATGGCGCTCTTCCCCCATCCATGCGAGCAGCGCTCATAATTTCTCTGCCCAAGCCCGGTAAACCACCCTCGCAACTAGATTCGTATCGGCCCCTATCTCTTATAAATACAGATGCTAAAATCCTGGCTAAACTCATCGCTAACCGCATTCGCCCCTTGATGCCGATGCTGGTCCTCCCGGACCAGTCAGGCTTTGTTCCCACCAGACGTACAGCCCACAACATGCGAACTCTGTTTGCACTGCTGCACGACATTGACCCGGACGCTAATGCGGCTGCTATATTCCTAGATGCCACCAAGGCATTCGACTCCCTCGAGTGGGACAATCTCTTCTATGTCCTGGTGCGCATGGGATTTCCGGCCCCCTTTCTGGATTGGATCACCCTGCTATATACCGGGCTACGTGCCACTGTAGTGGTGAATGGGCTCAGTTCTCCCTCCTTTCCACTGGGTAGGGGCACCAGGCAAGGGTGCCCGCTATCCCCCCTCCTTTTTGCCCTAGCAGTAGAACCCCTGGCCGCTAAAATTCGACAACACTACCGCGAACATGCCATAATTTATCCGGAATGGCAAATACTAATATCCTTATACGCAGACGACATCACGCTATACCTGCGTAACCCTGAGGCGAGCTTAAATCCTATTCTTCGCCAGTTTCTGGTATTTGGGCAACTGGCTGGAGTTAATATTAACTGGAAAAAGTCCCAGATTTATCCCCTGACTGCTGCCACACAAACGTTCCATCCAGACTTCCCTCTCGACTGGAGCGCTGACACTCACTTACTTGGGGATAATCATATCCCGCAGCCGCGAGGAACTCATGAGGGCCAACTATGGACGGGCACTGGACTCCATCACTGACAAAATAACACGATGGATCGCGATGCCCCTGTCTATGGCGGGCAGAACGGCTATAATTAAAATGGTGATTTTACCAAAACTTTTATATCTCTTTGTGAATATCCCATACGCTCCCAGCAGACATTTCTTTTCCTCGATAACGACAACTCATCAGACTCACATGGGGGGGGAAACAGGCCAGGCTTCGGTGGGATATACTTACACGGCCATTCGACGCCGGAGGCTTCGCTATTCCAGACATTGAATTGTACTTTAGCTGCGCACAGGCACACTATGCCGCATACTGGATGAAACCCCCTCCCTTTCATGCCCCATCTTGCAATAGAAGACGGATATATGACTCCCACCCCAAGCACTGCATATCTTAGTATCCCAACAGTTCTGCGCTGCCTGACCTCCACCACCGTCCAGTGCACCGTCAGCGCATGGCACGACCTTGCCGAAGCTACACAAACTACACCAATGTATTCTCCGCTTCTGCCCCTTGCTGGGCGGAAAGATATCCCGGTTACGGAGGAGGGTGGCTGCCGGCGACTCCTTCGAAAACTTTCCATCCACACCTGGGGCCACTTATACACCAAGGAAACATTTAGCACCTCTGAAGAATTCTTTAAAGATGTAGATCCCACCCCCCTGGACCGTTTCTACTATATACGACTCCGTCAAAACATAAGGTCCCTTACGCCCACCTTTCCCCTGGAGCCTCCACCCATGCTTCCGCTACATGCGTTACTGCAACAGGACACTCCCGCACATGTGGTGTCATTGTTATATCGCACGGCCCAGAATGCTAGGGAATACGGTCCCCCCCTGGCTCGTCAGCGGTGGGAGGAGGAACTGAGACACCCCCTAACTGACGAACAATGGACTTTTTGCTACAGACAAACGGGCGCAATATCCGCTAGCAGTAGATTTTGCATGATACACTATAAATACGTACACCGCCTGTATTACACTCCCGCACGCATGCTCCGACTGAAGCTGCGTGATAATGCTCGATGTGAAAGCTGCGGAAGCGAGGGAGCGGACTTTATGCATTTGGCCTGGGATTGTCCTCCTATACGAGATTTCTGTACGGCGGTCCTGACTGCACTGGACACCATGACGGGAATCCATATCCCTACTGACCCCCTGACTGCCCTGTTAGGCTACACTGAACCCCTCGCACTTACAATACGCAGATACGCCTCCCTTGCGCTCCTCTTAGCTAAACGGAGGGTTGCTTGCAGATGGGGCAGGGGACGGGCGCCGAAATTTAAAGAATGGATGCACGATTTGATCTACTGCCAAGAACTACATACATATGCGGACCTTCAAACCCCTTCATCGCGACCAAGAGACATCTGGGGCCCACTACACACTTATCTATTAGAACATACAACAGACGAAGACGACACAACGTCACATTAGACGCATGGCACCCCCTTGACGGCACTAGCGCCCTCGCCCTTGCACGTACCTCTCCACTGACTGTGGCGGGACACCAAGGCAGTCACTCCTACTACACTACACGATTAAACCCGGCCAGAATCTACGCCTTGCATTTGATAACCTCTGTATATTGGTGTATGCATCTCTTTCTATTGCTTTTATTGCATAAAGGTAATCAATCCGTTAGAATTCTACGCAGCCTGGATGTACCGCACTTGCTGTCTACATACCCTAATTATCCTCATAACGCGGCCGGCCCGAGAGGGTTGTAGGAGGCTTGCTGTGTAACTCCCCACTATGTTCAGATATCGCCTACATGCAGCTGCTACTATAATGCCGGCCATAATGTGGATGTAGGCAGATTGCTGTGTGTTAAGCCTTATATTGTCTTCTTTCACCTTCTCTTACCTCAATAAAGTTTTTTGAAACAAAAATAAAAAAAGGTTATCATCACTTTAGCCTTAAAACTTTTTTCAGCCAAGTACTGCGTCCTACCTCATGGGACTGATCAACATACCAATTCCGTCCACTGAGACACTAGTTACCCCTGAGATCGTATGTGATAGTTCCGTCTGATATAGTGAGTCCCACTATCGAGCCAGATGGATTCCCTGGAGTAGGGACACCAGAGGGGGTCCTAAAAGCTTAGACAATACATATCGCCATGGGTCGATACCCTCCATTGTTAGCATGTTCCATTCGCTATATTGACATTTATAGACTGACCCAGTCATGGCACCAGGGCCGGACTGGCCGTAGCGGGCAACGGGCATTTCCCCGGTGGGCCGCTAGGGTGGGGGCCGGTTTTGGGCCCCTGGGGGGCCGTTTTTGTTACAGGGCCATTGTTGCAGCATAGCTGCAATATCGGCCCCTGTAACAAAATCGGCCGAAACCGGCCCTGGCAAACAGCTCGGCCGCACCCCCAACCCCCAGGGGGGCCGGCCGAGCACTTTGCCAGGGCCATTTCTGGTTCCCAGTCCGGCCCTGCATGGCACGCCGAAGGGGAGGAGGGAGTTTGGGGAGGGGGGAAGTCGAAGGGGGGGGGTCGAAAAAGTTTTATTTCTTACAATGTGGACTAGTACCTTAGACATGGATGACCTCTTGTTTAGACAGTTAGAGTAAGATAGATGCTGGAGTATAATCATGTTACAACGATGGAAGCATGTATATGTTATGACTTTTCCCACCGAACCATGATAGGGGAGAGATGAAACCTGCACTTAGGGTGGCTCACAACACTGTGCTATTACATGACTGTGCATGATTACCTGTGAACTATACTCTTGTTTTATAAAACAATAAAAACTGTTACAAAAAAAAAAAAAAAACAATTGTCAACATAAATCAGTAGATCAAAAGAAACAAGCATTTGCAATGCAATAGGTCTTGCATTTGCGAGAGTTTAAGCTATTGGCATTGCAAATGACAATGCCTTTTATTTATGCGTTTTAGAAAGCGAAACATTTAAAATATATATATGATTGATGGTAAGCAATTGAAAACCTCACACAAGCCCAGAAATACGTTGCTAAAAGCAAAAATATTTTTGGGTCTCAAAAATCACGTTGCCACTGTAGTCTCCGACACTGAAAGGAACAACTTTGTGTGCGCATGAGCTGTCCCATTGCCCCTCGCTGTGTTGCAGTGGAGGGAATAAGAATCACTAGAAAGAACCAATGGACAAAGCACACCGGCTGAAAAACCTATATGCAAGAATGTTGTATGTAAATAATTTTAGTAAAATCAAAAGGTCTTGGGTAATGTTAGACCTAAGAAGGATCACTCACGTGGGTCTTCTCAAAGGGAAGAATATCTGGCATTAGGTGGATAGTTTTGAGACTTTAGCTCCAAATGTCTGGGACTCAGCAAAAGACTAATTTATTTTGTCACCTTGTCAAGATTTCTGTGGTAGCACCCAAGCAGACAATGTGAAGTTACACCCTCTGCTGTGGGGGGACATCTGCTTCATGCCTACTCATCCAGGTGGTCATTTAGCTTTGATATATTTTGTGTCAATCATTTAATAATAACCACAATGTCTCTACTTCCTACCACTTTAAATACCCAAAGCTTTCAGTGCTATTAGAAAACTGTTAATGCTTTGCATGCACCTCTGTCCACATACAAATGTTAAAGGTTACAACGAGAAATGTTAACAGTTGAAATTACGCTGCTTGACGAGATTCTCTTATGACACACAACTATATTTTAAAACAATGAACATGGACCACGTTATTTAACATGAACTATTCATTCGTTGGTTCGAATAACATTCCAATTGAAGATAAATAAATCAACTGCTGAGCACAATTCAAGGTAATGCTCATTTTCTGTATTTCTATTACTAGAAAAAAATGGAAAACCGTGTATGTGAAGGATAAGATAGCGCAAAATGCATAGTCATTGCGAGGGATTCTAAATAAACAATGAAACGAAACAGGAACAATATTTAGATTACACCTCTAGTATGAAGGTTTCTAGTCCGCATCCTACTACTGTGTGAGAACACATACTCTTGGTCTGATCTTTTGGTTCCAATGCGAATTCAACTGTTAAATAAAAAGTGCACTAATGAGGTAAAACCTTTGTCCACTGTTAAACTGCGTAAAAATTACAATTGCAAAATAATGAAGCAATACTATCCCAAAACATGACGCATAATTTCTCTTTTATTGCCTCATAAGTCCAGGGGCCCTGCACATATGTATTACTGGTAGATGCTTTCACAATGTGTCACCCGTTTTGCTAAGTCAGTCGTCCTCACTGGGCCCAAAGGTCAAAATCTGCCAGCCTTTCCCTTTCCTCGAATCTCAGAAAGTGGGGAAAACACAATTTTCAGTCCTTCAGAATGGCGCCGAGTGTACCAAAGCCCAGAGCAACCGCTCAGAATGAAATGAAGGTATGCACATTATAATCGCCGCAAAACACGAGGGGAATAATACTGAACATTTAGAGTGTTAATCACACACGGTTGCAGGTTTGACAACATCTACAACACCATGGGAAAAGATTTAGAAATCTTCACAATGCGATATGAAAGGCAAACCCAATCGTGCCGTGTAGAAATAAAGGCGCGTAGCGTGTGTTGAAGCGCGGTGCTAGCTTCTTAAATTTAAAGTTAAAGTGGCACAGTTCATAAGTAAATAAAAGCGCTTAACACCACGAACAATTACCAACAGATGCTTTGGAAGCGCCAAGCAGGAGGTGTTGGGGGAAGGCACAGGATGATTAAGGGAACTGGGTCTGGAGGCAGCGCTCTGCACCCACGATTGGCGAGGAGACGACACAAAGAACAAGCATTTTCAATGCAATAGGTCTCGCATTTGCGAGTGTTTAAGCTATTGGTATTGTAAATGACAATGCCTTTTATTTATGTGTTTTTAAACCCAACACATATATAAAAGGCATTGTTATTTATAATTCCAATACCTCAAGCTCTCACAAATGCGAGACCACTTTAATGGTGGCCGCGCCCCGTTCTTTAAATTCTGCTTGCCGTATTCAGGTTACAGTGAGCAGCAGCTAAAGAAAGGGGTGCAGCCAACATTAAAGTGAAGGTGCGGTATGGGGCGCTTTCAAACCCCAAAAATTTTAAATAAATAAAGGTTCTGTAGCGCGGCCGCTAAAGTTAAAGTGGACCGAGCTGGAAAAATAAAATAAAAAAAGCGCGTCCGCTATACTTCAAGAGGACTGCGCTGCAAATTAAATCAATAAGCGCGGCCACTATAGTTAAAGCAGACCCACAGCTATTACTATTAAAAATATAAAAGCGGGCGGCGTGCTGCCTTGTAGGAAAGCACGTGGTGAGTGGAATACTGGAAGATCATTAAAGAAAATAGTGCTCATGGAGCAGATAAAGCAGACTAACAACACAAGTAACAAGCATTGGAAATGCAATAGGTCTCGCATTTGTTTGATTTTTGAGCTTTTGGCGTTGTAAATGGCAATGTTTTGTACCGATGTGTTATGGAGTGTATGTATGTGGTGTGTAGTGGAATATTTTGAGTTGGATTATAGTTATTTGTGGAGCACCATGAAGCATATTGAGGAGGTGAAGAGCAGCATGAGCCACAAGGACGGAGAGTGAGGAGAAGAGAAGCGTGAAGCACAAGGAAGGAGAGTGAGGAGGAGAGCAGCATGAGGCAGAAGGAATGAGAAGAGCAGCGTGAGGCACAAGGACGGAGAGTGAGAAGAGCAGCATGAGGCAAAAGAAAAGGAGAGAGGAGAAGAGAAGCGTGAGGCTGAAGGAAGGAGAGTGAGGAGAAGAGAAGCGTGATGTTAAGAACAAAACACAATCATGAACATTCTGCGCCATCTTGTCTGATGAAAGTTCCTACGTGCACATAAACTACAGTCATTCTGATTTACCACAGCCATTTTGTACTCTGTTGGTCACCTTCATTTCACCCTGTCCTCTAGCAGCCTTCTGACTCTGACCAAACCCGATGTGTGCTGGGGGCTATAAACTATTTCCACGACAAACATCAACATCACCTGCTGCCTCAAACTCGTCTTTCCTCTCATCCCTGCACAAACGGGTTACAAATACCAAACAGACTCTTGCAAACATGGTTTATTGCACTGCACACAGCAAGACTGGTTTTTTGCCAACAATGGGACCTGTTTTTATCAACAGAACGGACTCTTAGATCTGGCCGGTCTCACTCGTTTTTAGACCCTGAAGCAAGGTCCAGCTGCAATTAAATTGTCTGTTTTTGACCTGGGTGGGAGGAGAGTTAATGTTGGGCTTGTGTAACCATGTTGATAAAACAATGTCAGGCTTGTTTGACAACCTGCTCGGGGCGGAGACTCCAAGCTTGTAACCATGATAAAAGAAACAAATACATTGTGTAAAACTGTATAAAAGGAAGAGTCAGAAGCATTGCCAGTAGAACACCTCCCTGAAGACATCCTGGTGCAGTTGACGTGGTCTCCTCTAAGAGTAATAAACCTTTTTCTTGCCTTCCAGCTTCCAGCGCCTGCCTCGTTATTTTAGATAGTGAATCCAAAGTGGATTAAAGGTGACTTTGCGCCGGGCAGCATTGGGGATCCCAGGAGACTCGCTGCTTTTCACAAATTGGCGACCCAACGGGGGGCCCATCAGAGACACGTGGGTCCAGTAGAGAGGTCCTAACGACGGAGTGAACGACTAAATGATTGGAGTGTACCTGCCTAAAAGAGACCCTCGTCTGGCTGCCAATTGACTGAACTTCACCGGTTCCGAACGGACCTCTCTCGAGTGACCTGCGGTCCTGACTGGGGCCTTACAGGAACGCCGCATTGATTGTTGGAGTAAGAGGACAACCAGGCGCTGGAAGGGGAATACGAAGAACTGTCCATACGGTCCGGGTAAGGTCGTGAGAAAACATGACTTAAATTGATTGATTGATAGAAATACTAGTATTCCTTTTTGAGTTATTTGAGACATTCCCTGCTTGCAAACAACGTAGAATAGGAATATTCTCTCTTTGCAGACAGCGAAGGACAGGTAGTGCAGACTTTTGTCTAACATTAATTGAGATATTCATTTTGACCGCTAAATACGTCATGCCTGTTTTCTCTAGATTGTTTGATTGTTTTGGACCGGACCGTTTGTTAGAGGTCAGTCATCCGGCACCGCCGGAAGGCACCCCTAACAAGGACATGTACGTAAAATATGGATTAGCCACTGTAGCTTAAAGCAAACTATGGCATAAGTACACTAGGAAGGACCGGGTAAATCAGTGGCCACTGACGGGATCTTTCGATCCCGCTAAAATAGAAACGTTAGAATTAGCTCTCCACAAAAAGAAAGCTAGACCAGCCATGTTTGATAGTTTTGGTTTATGGCGAAAAGCAGCATCTCAACGAAAGAAAAGAGACGAAGCTAGACAAGATAAAGAAACGCGAAAATCAGCTTACCAAGCCTGTAAAAAGTTAGAATAAGAACTAAAAGAAAAGGAAATCGATAAAAAGGAACAGGAATCAAAAATATCAGGTCAATGCCCTGTTAGAACGCCCTTAACTCTTTACCCCGAGTTACCAGCAAAACAGGGGGTAGATGATGATTTGTTAGGTCCCCCAATCATATACATGCCACCCCCTTATGCCCCTACTCATCCCGTAGTACAACGCCAGGACCCCCAAAGTATAACTGGAGATGGCACGATCGCCTCAGTCTCCACCACCTCTGCTCCCACCGAGCCACCCACACCAAATGCCTCATCAAAGGAGGCAGTAGTAGAGGTAGGAACCAAGGAAATAGGAGCGCCCAGGGTCCCGCGATTAAGTAAAAATGAGCGAGCAGGCATTGATAAAATAGTTAAAACCCTCATAGATAGGAAAGAAACAGAAGAACACGTAACAGACATATGCGACTCCTATGTTGAAAACCGCAAACGATACTTTATTGTACGTCTCTGTTACCACACCCTTACTGCATATGAAGAGAAGTACCAAAACGTAGGGCCCGAGCGATTAGTGGCTCTCTACAGGAAGGTAGACATCGGAGATGAAGGCGACAACGATGTTGCAGAACTATTTTCATCCACACTAGAAGTATTGCGTCACCTCATAGAACAAGGACAGATAGATAGGGACAGGACAACTAAGGTAGCAGGACCCTCAGTGGAAAAAACAGATAGCATGATGCCAATAAAAGAAGCTGCCCCTTACTGGGTACCTCCTAGAGGACAAGGGACTAATGACGATATAAACCATCAAGACGCTAGAGGAAGGGTGGTCTACAATTGGGTGCATCAGCCATGGGACAGACAGGACATCCTGACCTTCCGTAAATCTTTGCCGGATTTACGAAAGAACCCCACCGCCTTTTACGCCGAGCTAGGTACCGCTCTGGGATCAACAATAATGACACTTGCCGACATAGACTTGTTCTTCGGGTTATGTTTGCCAGCAGATGTGTGGAAACAGGTTAAGAAAGTAAACCATACCGAACTGTTTGGTCATACCTGGGAACAACTCGACACTAGATAAACAGCGGAACCCTGGTCAAAAACCAGTTAAAGCAATATTAGACCTCCCTGACAAAATAGTGCAGAAAGTGAAAACGCTGATCCCAGAGAAAAAGATAGACTGGTCCATAGTAACCGCATGCCGCCAGAAACCACAAGAGGACGTCTCAGAGTACTTCTCCAGATTTGAAACTATGTTCTCTGATTACAGTGGACAAGACATGTCCACCGCAACCGGACACCACTTATTTGTGCAGAACTACGTCAAAGGATTACTGCCAGATGTATCCCAGAAACTACAAGCCAGCGAAAGTAGTTGGGCAGCATCTAAACCGACGGCCATTCTCCAAATGGCCCAGTATTACGAGCATCAGAGAAACGAAAATGACAGGGCTACAGAAAGGAAAAAGAAGGACTTGAAGGAAAGGGTAATGATAGCACAACTCCAGGGGGCGAATACAGGAGGGGAGCAATATAGGGGAGGAAACAAGCAGAATACCCCTAGAGTACAGCCACCTAGGAACAATCCATCTACATCATATGTAGGACGCCAAGACCTAGGACAGGATCAATGTGCATTTTGCAAAAAATATGGACACTGGAAATCCCAATGCCCGGCTTTGTTAGGAGCTGCTAGGGGCAGGGGAAATAGCAAGTGGACAGAGAGGAAGAGGACGTGGGAGAGGGTACGCGAGTGAAGCAAGCGAGGAAAGGCCAGGACGAGTGAACGCATTTGACCATCCCAGACAGAATCAGTACCAACAGACAGATTATGACAATACGTACGACTTTGCATAGGACAGCCAGGGGCAAGGGAGGGATCCAGTCGAGCTCTGCGTTGATCAGCAAGGCCCTTATGTTACCGCTGAGGTCCTGGGCACAAGGTCGCCATTTTTGGTAGACACAGGAGCAACACGTAGTGCACTATCCAAACGACTGATTCCAAGGGCACCCTTGTCAGGCTCACATGTGACCTCAATAGGATTTGACGGTACGCCCTCCACCAACCCTTTGTCCCGACCCATCCCTTTTAATCTTGACAGCAATGGCGTCGAAACGACATTCCTCCTCTCATCTAACACCCCAGACGCCATTATGGGCCTCGACCTTTTGAAACACTTCCATGCGACTATCAGATGCTCACCAGACGGAGTGCGTGTCATCCTGTATGACAACCCCCAACGCCATAGAGAGAACCCTTTTCAGCACATGTTTTCCATCTCTGAGACTGACACATCCCTACTGGACACTTTGCCATCACACTTATGGGCTAGGGCAGATTCAGACGTAGGACGAATGACGATTGACCCAGTACACGTAACAATACGACAGGACGCAACCCTACCGAAGGTACCGCAGTACAAAATATCGCCAGAGGGTGAGAAAGCACTAACAGAGATCATACACTCTTTGGTAGAGGCAGGGGTGGTAGAGGAAGTAGTGAGCAACATTTGTAACAGTCCCATACTACCGATTGTAAAGAGACAGGGAGAGGGAGATGGGAAAGCCTACCGCTTCATCATTGACCTGCGGGAGGTAAACAAAATCGTAGTACCACAATACCCAGTAGTTTCCGACATCACGACAATTTTGACTTTAATCCCCTCCACTGCCACCACCTTCACTGTGATCGACCTCAAGAACGCCTTCTTTTCCATACCTATACACGAGGACAGCCGCTATCTTTTTGGATTTACCCTAAATTCCCGTTCGTATAGATTTTGTAGAGCACCTCAGGGGTACACTGAGAGCCCAAGTATCTATAGCCAGGCGCTTAAAAGACAGTTGGACGCCATACAATTGCCAGATGGAGTGGCACTAATACAATATGTAGACGACATCCTTCTAGCAGCAGACACCATACCAATAGCCGTCACAGCCACCATCAAACTACTCCATTTCCTTGCTGAGAATGGTCACAAGGTCTCCCGAAAGAAACTGCAGTTCTGTAAATCACAAGTGACCTATTTGGGTCACCTTTTATCAAAAGAAGGGAGAAAACTCACGCCTGACAGGATCCAGACAATTCTAGACACCCCTGTCCCCAAAAATCAGAAGCAAGTCCGCTCTTTGATAGGCCTCACCTCGTTTTGCAGACAGTGGTTACCGAACTTTAGCCTCATTGTCAAACCCCTTCTCTCCCTCCTAGCTAAGGACATCCCCTCACCTCTCCCCTGGACCCCCGAATGCCAGACAGCCTTTAAAGAACTACACAATACCCTTTGCTCAGCACCAGTCCTAGGAACCCCAGATTACTCCAAACCATTCTTCCTCTACACACACACGAAAGGGAGGGATGTGCATTGTCTGTCCTAACGCAATCAATTGGTCACAAACAACGCCCTTGTGCATATTTTTCTGCCACCCTCGATCCAGTAGCCAGAGCACTGCCAGCGTGCCTGCGCGCTGTGGCAGCTGCAGCGGTATCAATACGCCAGAGCGAAGGAATAGTGCTCTCCAATCCAGTCACTGTTTTAGTACCCCATGCAGTCGACACACTACTGAACCAGACCAAAACCCAACACTTGACTAGCGCCCGACTGACAGGATACGAGTTGACCCTGCTAGCACCGCACATTACCCTAAAGCGATGCACCACCCTCAATCCAGCCACACTGTTACCCCTACCCGAGAACGATTCTAACGTGGCTCCACTACACGACTGAGTGACACTAACCGATGAACAAACAAAAAGTAGAGTAGACCTCAGAGACACCGCCTTTCTAGAGCCAGATGGAGAACTATGGGTGGATGGTTCGTGCATCAAACTCCCCGACGGCACCACCTCAGCTGCATACGCTGTCACCACAGCCCGAACCATTCTAGAAACAGCCCGTATTGCCCAACGTTCCGCCCAGGCAGCAGAACTCATTGCCCTCACACGAGCATGTATTTTAGCAGCTGGCACGACAGTTAACATATACACCGACAGCCAATACGCCTTCGGGGTGGTTCACCATTTCGGGATTCTATGGAAAGAAAGAGGGTTCCTGACTTCACAAGGTACACCCATCCTGCATGGAGATTTAGTCTCCGCCTTGACGGAAGCAGTCCTCCTCCCCAAAAAGCTAGCAGTGATAAAATGCCAAGCACATAGGAAAGTGACAGATCTCATTGGACAGGGAAATGCGCTAGCAGACGTTACTGCCCGAGCCACAGCAGAAGACAGAACCATGACACGAATGTATGTGACCAGGTCACAAGCTGAACAATGGACTGATGCTAGGACCACTGTAAGGGACATACAGACTACAGGCACACAAGACGAATTGACTGAGTGGGAAAAGGTGGGACTAAAAGACGAGGAAAATTGCTGGAGAACTAAAGACGGAAATAAATGGCTGTTACCCAATGCCTACCTCATCCCCATATTGACCATGGCACATTTACCAGCACACATAGGCTCCACCCCCATGATTGAACTAATCACAAGAGTATGGCATAATGTCAAGATAACAGAATCTGCAAAGCGCCTAGTACAACAATGTATAGTATGCCTACAACACAACCCAGGGAAAGGGACAGTAGTACCATGGGGAGGGTTTGGAGTCCCTGATCACCCCTTTGAAGTCCTTCAAATGGATTACATCCAACTTGAGAGATGCCATGGTCTAAAATATGTCCTGGTGGTTGTGTGCGCTTTTA
Source organism: Calotriton arnoldi (assembly GCA_963921515.1). Classification (NCBI taxonomy): domain Eukaryota; kingdom Metazoa; phylum Chordata; class Amphibia; order Caudata; family Salamandridae; genus Calotriton; species Calotriton arnoldi. Next base: position 2,358,114 of record CAWUFW010001083.1, on the reverse strand, counting down.
GCAAATGGGTGGAGGCATATCCCACCCGCGACAATACTGCCATAGCCACTGCAAAAGTATTGTTGAAAGAATTCTTCCCCGGTACGGCCTTTGCAGAATTTTATGGAGCGACAACGGCCCACACTTCGTAGCCGAGGTGATACAGAACATACTGAAAGGGTTGGGGTAAAACAAAAATTCCATGCCGTCTTCCACCCCCAATCAGCGGGCCTGGTAGAGAGACACAATGCAACATTGAAACTAAAGCTAGCCAAAATAGTTGCCACAACAGGGTTGAAATGGCCCGACGCCCTTCCATTGGCATTGCTATCAATGCGCTCCACCCCGACCAAACACAGACTGACCCCGTATGAAGTGGTCTTCGGCAGGCCTATGAACATTTGGGCGGCACTAAGACCCACCTCCATTAACGATGTCCCGAACATATTAATGTCAGACTATCTGCATAAATTGACAAACGAGCTAACAATTATCCACCAACAGGTGCAGCAAGCCTTGCCTGACATATCCAGGGGCCCAGGACATGTGATAAAGCCTGGGGACTTCATCCTAGTTCGCAACTTCCAAAGAACGAAGAATCTGGAGCCCAGGTGGACGGGCCCCTGGCAAATCTTGATCACCACTCGAACTGCCCTCCGAGTGGAAGGAAAAAAAAATTGGCTGCACGCCCACCACTGCAAGAAAGTCCCTCCAACGCTGGCAACCTGTGAAGAGGTGGAGGTGCAAGAGGAAGTACTCGCAAAAGACCAACCAGCTCTGAGTTGCTACCCACAAGAAGACACCCTCCAACTGTCTGAATTTCCCGACCCCACGGTGCCATCCAAGGAAGGGTACAACCTAAGATCGACGAAAAGGGGGAGCTCCAACAACCAGGCCACTAACTGAGTCAGAGTCTCAGATCGGTAGCACAGCCAAACGACGCTACCAGGAAAAACACCAGACAAAAGTCTGTGGTCCTAACAGTTGGTGAGCTCCTCGAAGATGATGGAAGAAACGGAACACCTGCAAAGCCACCGCAAAGACACCAAGACTTTTGAACTGCACAGTACAAAGACAATTGCACTTGTAGCTGCATTTCTCACCTGCCTCCTGCTAATGGTCACACTCTGGATCATTGAAGAGAATGCACCTGCATACAGAACATGGTCACCAACCATGCAACCAATCACAAAGAAACACTACCTGGTATCACTACCGCCACATCTCCGAGAACGACGCAAAGAATTCTGGAATAATTCTTTCGTACAGATGCTGCACCAGCACAATCTTGCCACCAATGCCACTAACTGTTGGGTCTGTGGGCTGCTACCACATGCCACTGAACATTCCATCCCTTTCATCCCTTCACCCTTTTCTGTTCATGGATCTTGCCTTGCCTGGATGATGCTCCTACAAGAAAGTTACAAAGACAATGCCACTTCCGATGGGACAATCGCTCAGTTATACAACGAGTTCTGGCTAAACCAAACAGGAAGAACAGCAGCTCCCTTTGCCCTCACACCTCCAATACGACATTCCCAATGAATGTCCCCTCCAAAGAACGAGTGGAAATACAAGTGTTCAATAATCCCGTCAGAGCCACATTTTCCTACCTGAAGAAAAGAACTGCTGCAACACTGACTGTGGCCCTATCTGTGGTGAACGTCTCTGGCCTTGTATGCATTGAAGGCCGTGGGACTAAGAATGTGGGTCACAGCACTTGTAACATTGTAAGGACTTTGAACACTGCCAATCCTCCAGCATTTGTTGCATCACCCAATATGTACTTTGTTTGTGGAACCAAAGCCTACACCTGGCTCCCAAGAAACTGGGGGGGCACGTGCTACATCGCCTTTGTTTTGACACCGACCTACACAGCCCCTGCAGAGCATCATTGAGAAAAGCGTTCTAAAGACACTGATCAAGCAGACTCTGCCGCATCACAGTTTGTTGACGCAGCAAAAGGGCTCGTCCCGCTATGGGGTCCGATGGCAAACAGCCGAGCCATCAGACATCTGTCTCAAGCGGTAGAAACCGCCCTGAACGTCACAGCTGGCATCCTCACCAACAACACTGCCGAGCTTCAAGCGGTCCGTCTGGTGGCCCTACAAAACCGCATGGTCCTGGACGTGGTACTAGCGGATCGTGGAGGAGCATGTCGCATCATTGGTGCCAGTTGCTGCATATACATCCCTGATAATTCACCCTCTGTCTATGAAGCAATCGAACATCTCCACAGACTGTCTTCAGAAATTCATCAAGGATCAGAGACTTGGACAATTGGAAGTTGGCTTTGGGGCATCTTAAAGGACTGGGGTTGGAAAATATCAATGTTTCTCTTGGTCCCAGTATTGGTAATATGTGGTTGCTGTTTGGGTGTACACTGTATACCACCTTTGTGTTCTCTTTGCATAAGTGCCTTGCGCCCTAAGACTATGGACACTCAGTTAACAAAAATGAGAGTAATGTATGAACAAGAAATACAGGACATTATGGAGATCGAAATAGACTGACAAGATGGCTAGTTATGTTCAAAGGGGCGACTGTTAAGAACAAAACACAATCATGAACATTCTGCGCCATCTTGTCTGATGAAAGTTCCTACGTGCACATAAACTACAGTCATTCTGATTTACCACAGCCATTTTGTACTCTGTTGGTCACCTTCATTTCACCCTGTCCTCTAGCAGCCTTCTGACTCTCTGACCAAACCTGATGTGTGCTGGGGGCTATAAACTATTTCCACGACAAACATCATCACCACCTGCTGCCTCAAACTCGTCTTTCCTCTCATCCCTGCACAAACGGGTTACAAATACCAAACAGACTCTTGCAAACATGGTTTATTGCACTGCACACAGCAAGACTGGTTTTTTGCCAACAATGGGACCTGTTTTTATCAACAGAACGGACTCTTAGATCTGGCCGGTCTCACTCGTTTTTAGACCCTGAAGCAAGGTCCAGCTGCAATTAAATTGTCTGTTTTTGACCTGGGTGGGAGGAGAGTTAATGTTGGGCTTGTGTAACCATGTTGATAAAACAATGTCAGGCTTGTGTGACAACCTGCCCGGGGCGGAGACTCCAAGCTTGTAACCATGATAAAAGAAACAAATACATTGTGTAAAACTGTATAAAAGGAAGAGTCAGAAGCATTGCCAGTAGAACACCTCCCTGAAGACATCCTGGTGTCAGCAGTTGACGTGGTCTCCTCTAAGAGTAATAAACCTTTTTCTTGCCTTCCAGCTTCCAGCGCCTGCCTCGTTATTTTAGATAGTGAATCCAAAGTGGATTAAAGGTGACTTTGCGCCGGGCAGCATTGGGGATCCCAGGAGACTCGCTGCTTTTCACAGTGAGGCTGAAGGAAGGAGAGTGAGGAGAAGAACAGCGTGAGGCACAAGGACGGAGAGTGGAGAAGAGCAGTGTGAGGCACAAGGATGGAGAGTAAGTAGGAGAACAGCGTGATGCAAAAGGATGGAGAGTGAGGAGAAGAGCAGCGTGAGGCACATGGACATAGTGAGGAGAAGAGCAGCACGAGGCAGAAGGACAGAGTGAGGATAATCGCAGCATAAGGAAGGAGAGTGAGGAGAAGAGCAGCGTGAGGCACCAGGAAGGTTAGTGAGGAGAAGAGCAGCGTGAGGCACAAGGACGGAGAGTGAGGAGAACAGTAGTGTGGGACGCAAGGACGTAGAGTGAGGAGAAGAGAAGCACTGCATGTATAAATCCAGGCACTGGGCTCTGCGCTGAGCCAGCAAAGCCCGTTATGATAGGTCTTATATGTTATACAGGAGTAAGTGATTTTCTGGCCTGACGTGTCACCCAGGAGCTGTCAAAAAGTAACGTTCTTGAGCAACATTCCCTGTATTGTACACCTTTAGCCATGGACTGGAGACAGGTCATGATTTTGTGTACCATTCAAAGAAAAACCTAAGGTCAAAGGAGTTAGACCAGCAGAGGCTAATGGGGCACTAAAATGCGCTTCCATATCCTATGCTGCCTTGCACTTTCACAATAAAAACAACTGTTACTTCCTGGCTCAAGAGATGGCGTAATTTGTAACAATGTTACTCGCAACGGCGCGATTAAAACATTTGTGTTCCCTAGAGGAACCCATTTTAGGTATTTTGATACATCATGGACCTAGCTCCAAGAAGGAGCCGCGGAGAGATACTTAGTGAGCGTATAGTGCAACCGAAGCGCGCCAAATATGAGCGGTGTACACAGAATAGCATGTTGTGTGTCGTTCGCTCAGCCGGCATACTCCAGCATGCAATAGGGATGAACATGTAATTGTGACAGTAGACTGCACACATCTGTTTTTGAAAGTACATATATTTACAATTTCAGGCAAAACAAGATTATGACTTCATTTGTGGTCATTTTTCAACCTCGGGGTCCCGAGGTCCAAATTCAGCAGATTAGTACCTAGACCAGAGGTATAACATATTTGATATGTTACCCAACAAATCAACCGAAAAGCAGACTCGTTATGGGGAAAGCAGGCCGGGAGTCTGTCATGGGTAGCGTAACATATAGTAGTACATACATGAAACCTGGCACTTTGCATTCTGAGGGGACCATGGGAATGCGTTAAGTGTCACGTTTTTGCAGACACCAGTGAGGTTAACACATCGTATGCCAGGGCATCGCGTTATGCAGTCCTGTCAATATTTATGTTCCAAGAAACGTCCTTGTGATACGTATGTCATGTAGTGCCAACATGCCACCCTAAGACCTTCGCAGCGCTCAAGGCAACACAGTGCTGTAAAACCCGTCAGAAAGATCAGCGTATGTAAACAGCGGCAGTAAACTCACTGTGTGCTGAAAAGTAAACTCACCTTCAGTACTGCGCTACCATGATGCAAAGCAACAATACCACTGGTAACAATATCACATATAAAGCCTCAGAATCGAAAATACGTCTTGAGTGACATGAACTGTAGTTAACCCAATGTTTTTATCAACCCAGGAAGGATGATTTTAATCAACCTAGGAAGGGTGAAAGTCAGAGGCAGTTCTACAGCCAAGACATCTCAGCAATAAGTGATCGTCCCTCTGAGGTATGTTAAGAATTAAAACCTCAAGTGCATTTTCGCTGTGGGACTCCACGAGCACTTACGGGCATTTTATGACGCTGCTAAATCCGAACCAAAGATTAAGAGACAGGAAATGAGAATCGCTTGTTACCCTTTAATCCTTGGCTGCCCGGGGGCTTCCGGCTGCATGGGTCACCCTTCGATGTTAGACGACGCCCGGTTAATCCTCACATTCTGGCGATTAGTATGTGGAGCAATCCCTGCAGACACTGCGCAGCCATAACTGGGACTCCATACTCAGTGCGCGAGCCTGCAGTCAACACAGTGCAACACTGGCAGGCCGGACTCCGCGGGCACTGCCTTCAGTGGGAAAGTTAAAAAATATAAAGAAACCGAGCGCGGTGTCTTTGAAGTGGATGCCGCGCTCAAATTAACATATAAAACGAGTGCGAGGACATGAATAAAAGACACGTACCTCCACCGTACTGCCACGGACCAAGCTGTCGCCATTGCGCGAATGAAGAAACAAGACTTCGGAAACATCATCCGTTACTACATGCCTCCTAAAGATAAGAAATACCCTCACGACAGCGGTTAAGCAAACGATCCAGTCCGGGTGGGCGGGGCCTAAAGGAGACAGGGCGGTCACCAAGAAGCCTCACTTTCAATCGGAAGCCGGCGTTTACCATAGAGGATGACGCGCGCCAATCGAAAGCATGGGCGGAGCTTCCACTCCACTTCTGAAATCGACGACAATACATCTCGCAGAGCGAGCTGCGCATGCGCGGCGACGCTAGGCAAGACCTAAAAAGTCCAGTCCTTATCCGCGGCGGCAATTCCGCCGCGGTGCGGCGGTTTAGCGCAGTGGGCGGGGCCGCGTCGGCCAACGGACGTGCGCAGCACTACGGAGGTAGTGCTCGCGACGGCCGTTGGCCGACGGGCGCAGCGAAGGGGTTAGGTTAAAAATGGAGGTTAAAAGGAGGTTAAGGGAGGTTAAAAATGCAGACAGGGCGGTACCAAGGAGGGACTACTAATCCTATTCACGAATGAAAAGCAACAATTTTGAAAGGACAGTAACAGGAGCTAATTGAACAAGCATTTGCAATGCAATCGGTCTCGCATTGACGCAAGTTTGAGCTATTGGCATTGTAAATGACAATGCCTTTTATGTTTTAAAAACCAAAACACAAATAAAAGGCATTGTCATTTATAAATGCCAATAGCTTAAACTCGCGTAAATGCAAGACCTACTGCATTGCACATGCTTGTCTAATATATACCCACAGAGAATACCGGGATATGGTGTTGGAAAGGTCGCGAGGTATGTCGCTAGGACTCTGGCGACCCTCGGTTACGCAACTTCTATGTGGTGAAACACAACAGTACAGTATGCTATTTTCTGCATCTTATTCTTGTTATACATTCTTTCTGTGCCTCTTTAATAGGGGTTTCTCTCCCCTTTCTTTATACATTGTCTCGGGACATAGGACATTTTAATCCCTGGGGACTTAGTAACCGTGCTTTGTTAGTTTTTATGTTATTACTTGCCAATTGTGTATGTGCAACATTTTTCTTACTGCCTGGGGCCTTGATGCTCTGGGTGCATCATCAACCCGCACTTCAAGTTTAAAGAGTTTTCAGGTTAGAGATTTGGCACCATTCCCTAGACACCCACCTGTCAGATGATTATTCTGTTCATTAATCTCATTTCCCACCCCTCACTCACTGAAGGCTTCTCTGTTCCACTTTCAGTAATAGGCAGAGACTCCTGCCCACAAGACTCCATAACCCCAGAACAGTTTCATACACTCCCGAGCTAAGTGGTCCTCTCAGAGCCATTCATTCTCTTTTTAATATCAGGGGATAAACTACCCCAGAGACCACAAGTGCCTCACTTCTACTGTTACTCAGCCCCATTTAGCCACAACATGACAACACAACATACACAATAGTGCCCTGCAGGCAATGCAGAACCAATGTAAATCACCTCTCAATGTTAATGGCCTGAGGCACTACGTTAAACGTGATGGGGTGTTAAAGGCATAATGTCGCACTTCCACAGGAGACTTACATGACCCCGGAAGAGGGATAAGATTTGCAGGGACCGGGTGGAAGAATGAAATCAGTAAATGTGTTGGTGGCATAGAATGAAGTTGGCCGGATTGTAGGTCTTTCAAAAGCAGGAAGTGGGAAGTTTTGACACGTACCGGGAAAGAATCTCGCTGGCTCGAGCCAAGGACGGAGAAGCCCCGCCCTCCTTTACAGCACTTAGAAAGGGCAGTAGTGTGATTTACAGCACAATGGAAATAAACTTGTCACTACTGTATAATTAAACAGAAGCATTTGCAATGCAACAGGACTCACATTTACGCAAGTTTGAGCTATTGCATTGCAAATGTTTTTTGTTTTTGTTTTTTTAAGCGTCTTATGCTGCACATTCAGGTTAATGGAGGCTGCGCCCTTTTCTTTAGACGATCCGTGTCTGAAGCAAGGGGCGGGCCGTCATTAAAGTGAAAGCCCGCTATGGGGCGCTTTTACAAAAAAAAGCATTAGTTTGTCAACACAAGCAAATGCTTTATTTTTTAAAAGCGCCCCATGCCGAGCTCTCACTTTAATAGCAGCCACGGACCTTTCTTTAGACACGGTTTGTCTAAAGAAAGGGCAATGGCTGCCATTAAGGTGAAACCGCGGCATGCGGTGCTAGTAAATACAAGCATTGGCAATGCCAATCGGTCTCGCTCGTTTGTAAAGTTGAGACTGGGTGGCATAGCTAATGCGTGGTATTACTGGCCTAGGCATTGCTAATGCTGGTTATTACTGGCCGCCATCAGTCACCGTATTACACCGATGGCCACCGGATGTGAACGTTTCATACACATGTCCCCATCTTCCATTCCGCATGATTTTCACATGCCAGTGCGCACTGATGCTATTTATACAGGTGGTCTCAAAGCTCTGGGATGTGAAAACAATGCAAATGTGGGGTGGGATGGCAAACTCCCTATTAAATATCACGTGCACCACTCAATGTTACTCATTCTATGAACAATTGAAAGGTAAAGTGGGCACTGCTGAGCAAAAGATCAGTATAGCAGATCAGACCAGTGACCGCTGCGTTTCTCTGTTACCCTTCAGCCTACAAAACCCCATTGGCTACACCGGCATCCATCCTAATCATGCTGCTCCCCGTTTTTCCTGCCCCCACTCCCTCTTCTGTCCGCATACCGCTATCCATATCCCCTGCCCTCTCCCATATGACCCCGCCACCTTTCAGTAACACCAGAGAAAGCGCCAATCCAATGGGAGCAGAGCACTAACTACCCTGTGCTCCTTAAACTATAATCTGCGTGTGAGACCGAAAGCAGGGGCCTCCGCTCCAGCTTCAGAAACAAAGTGCTTGCACCAGCCAATGTGCGGGATCGGGTACGAAATGACCTGCCTCAAAGCTCCCTGCCTGCTCGGTAAACTCCGCCACCCACCCTTACCACAGAGAGCCTTCGGATGAAGGTGATATCCAACTGATTGGATTTCTATAACAAAGCCACGTTTACCTGTTAGCAGTGGCAGAGGAAACAAGACGCGCGGCCGCCATTATTTAATATCTTAATAATAATTTTTTTTTAATTCGCGGCAACCGGGCACAGACCATGGTGGTGGCCTCAAGAACAGACACTCACAGCGAACACACCTCCGGCCAGCGAGCACACTGTGCGCCAGCGGGGCCGCTGCTCTCTTCGCACCCTCTGCCGCCGCGTGTGCTCCTCTGCTGCTGCTGTCTGATGCGAGCGCTGAGGATAAATAACAAGCCGTCGACACGTTGGACGGCGCCGGCGGCGCCAGAGGGAGATGGCAACAGGAGGACGCGGTGCCGCCTGGGATCCTTAAACAAGCTGTCGCCATTGTGACAAAAATATAGTGCGTCCCGACTAATGAAGGAGACTGTAACGCCGCAAGTGAAAAATCCAGTCCGGATGGGCCGTCCGAGAAGGAGACAGGGCGGTAACAAAGAAGCCTCATTTTGAATAGGAAGCCAGCATTTAGCATAAACGAGGACGCTAGCCAATAGGAATGATGGGCGGGGCTTCAAGTCCCCTTCTGAAATCTACTCTTTTACAAAAAGCCTCACAGAGCTAGCAGCGCATGCGCGCTGCAACGCAGGTCTGCGAGACCTAAAAACTGGGCGGGAAATGGGCGGACCTTCTATTCTATACCTCAATACAGCATGCCTCGCAGAGCAGCGCATGCGCTGTCCAGGCTCGAGCTAGAAAGAGTAACGTGAGGAAATTTAAGCAGGGGGGAAAAAAGTCAATATTCTGATTTCAACAGCTCAAAATGGTGGAAAGGGTACGTTTTTACAGCATTATGCCCCAATCCAATCTGCAGAACGTGAAATGGTAAGGCAATACCCAAGTGAGAGAAATTAAACCGGGCTGTATCAGTATGATCAGGGTGGGATTACACTTCAGTATTTCCCTAGTCTGACAATGAAGGCCAGAGTGTTCCACAGAGGTTCACTTCGCTTTTTCAAGACGATTCATGCACAGACATACTGAGAAGCTAGCAGGGTACTAAAAGGGTGGCTTAGTAAGCAGGGGCTTGAAATGCTCAATTTCACAACTTCCAATTCCTAGCAAGCCATTTTATTCTACTGCTTAGTAACGATAACAAACAAGTATTTGCCTTAAACTGTGACACCCCAGACCAGTAAGAACTATAAACAATCATTGGCTAAGCAAATAGGTTGGGGGTTGTCAGGCAACCTTTTGGCTTTGTCAGTGCTTGTTTATTTTATCAAGATTTTGAAAACCGTTATTGTTGGAGAGGCACCTGGGCCTTCAAAAATATTTTTGGGTCTTATAAAGAACACTGTACCATAGTAGTCCCTGGCATTTAACAGAATCTAACACATCACTCACAGTGAAGTTAAAAATGGTTAAAACGGCCTGACCCACATTGATCCATGTTGTATACTGTACTGTGTAGAATAAAATGTGAAAGACAAAATAACAGGCCAATGGGTGAAAAGAGCTAGTTGAAAGCCCTTATAAAATTAGGATATGTATAATTTTAGTAAAATCAAAAGGCCTTGGTTACCACCATAACTAAAAACAGGTGTAGCATTTAATTAACTCGAAACATTTTACTTTTCCATATGTGTGCAATGGCCCCCTATCAAATAGGTTACCTTAAGGTCGTCCATGGCTCTATAGCCAATATCACTCTGCATTATTTTACAGTCTGGCAATTGAAGTTATTTTTTTTTCAATTATAAGTACTGGCCTACAAATCCCAGCATGCAACTTGCTCTTGTCTGTAAAGCTAGCTAAAGGTGCCTCGTATGACATAGTGACAGCTAGGTGCAATGCTTCTTTGAAAAGTATGCAAGGCTATGCTCCCTCTTATCCCTTTCCAACCCTCTTCCCACCAATCGCCTCAGACTCAAACCAGTGACTAGATGTTGCAAGCAGAAGACTAACATTAACCCACATAGCTATCTTAGTGGTCTATGAACTGGCCAATCTGAATGCTGGGAAAATGTTTTAGTAATCTTAGTGCGCTCACCTGGCAACACTAGCAATACACTGTACACCCATAGGTTTTGGGGAGGCAGACAGTTAATGTCATAATGTATATAGATAGGTGATGTTCATGTTAGTAGATACATATATAATCAGGGCCACTGGAATTATGCGGCAATGAAGGGCCAAATTATGAAGCAGGGATGACTAAATTATGCCACAAGTAAAGGCAAATTATGGGGCATTATCCCGCACATTTTGAAATAGTATTATTTTGTAATCTGAACACATGCTCACACTATCTGGGCAAACATTTCACCTCATTAGTGCCAGTTCAACACCCAAATTCATCAATAAGCAACAGAATGGTAACCAGCTAACACTTGCCAAGAGTCTTCCACATTGTGCCAATAAGTGTAGCCACATATTTAGCGACTTTTGATATGTTTGAGCTGGTAAACAAATTTTTTTTATTTAATGAGGAATTGTTTGGCAGATGTGGCAAATCCATAATTATACGGAAAATGCTGCATCTGCATAATTCCAGTGGCCAAGAACAAAGTGTACGATTAGATTAGGAAGCCAATTGGGAAAAGTAGATAGAATGAAGAGAAAAACACCTAAAAAATATAACAAAAGAAAAACGATAACTATCTTACCCTCGGCCTAGCAGTAATGGTGAAATGCCCGCGTGATGCAAGACGTAAAACTGCTCAATACACAGAAATATATGGGATCAAGCGCAATTTGTGAACAGTAGACAGTGTGTGGAATAATACACCTGCAGGTGTGTAACATCTCATTAGCCCTGACAAATGACTGCACCTTTTTCACTTCCTGGCCAACAGGAGCGCTTGACACATGGGCTGGAAAAGGGACATCTGGTAACACACCCATGCATACTAACAGACCCGAATCAGCCGGGAGATTCCAGAGTCTTACGCCAATAATTCAATTTCTACTGTCTCCCACCTAAAACTGCCTTTTCTTTAATGTAGGTCAATGGGGAGAATGAAATTCCCTGTTTTCCCCCCCAAAATCTCTGTTTTCCTAGTTTTAAAATGTTGTCATGTATGTTGGGCAACCACACACCAGACAGACAGACATATTCTGGTCGACACAAGGGCCGGTCACATCTAAACGCGTTTCCACGAGCCCTGACATCGCTGCACACTGCATGCGCGCACGTTTCGGAGGTTAATTTAGGGTTTGCACTGAAACCCTTCCCGGCTTTCTTGGGGCCGGCCGTCTGTGATCATGTACACCAGGGTACTGATTATAAAACAATGCTGTCGTGGAAAGCGGAACACCCTTCCTTCAGGCGCCTCTGCAAATTAACAGGGGGTTGGTTTCACGCTGACCGCGAGCCTTCTGCGCCCGGCTGTTAGTTGCAGAGCAGCCCATTCACTGCCAAGCGCGGCCGCTAAAGTCAGCGGACCGCGCTCCAAATTAATTAAATAAACCAAGCGCGGCCGCTAAAGTCAGCGGACCGCGCTCCATATTAATTAAATAAATAAACAAGCGCGGTGAAAGCGGCCCGCGTCAAATCAATTAAATAAACAAGCGCGGTCCCTAAAGTGAAAGAGGACCGCGCTGCAAATAACAAATAAAAAAAAAATAAATAAAAAAAAAAAAGAGTGCTCACCGACTTATGGAGACCGTGGGTGTAACGCCGCAAGCAAACGATCCAGTCCGGATGGGCCGTCCCAAAAGGAGACAGGGCGGTAACAAGGAGGGACTAAGAAGCCTCCTTTTCAATCGGAAGCCAGCGTTTAGCATGGACGATGACGCCAGCCAATCAAAAAGATGGGTGGGGCTTAAACTTCACTTCTGAAATATCCCTTTTACAAGAAGCCTCGCAGAGCGAGCAGCGCATGCGCGCTGCAATGCAGGTCTGCGAGACCTAAAAAAGTAGTACACTAATAGAAAACATATGGGCACTAATGAAAGGATCCAAGTAGCAAGGGCAATCGGCAGGGCAGTAACGAAACAAACAAGGCGGGACAAGTAAACACTGTTCACCAACGAAAGCAATACACTTTGTAAAGGCAGACCGAGCATCCTATCAAAAAGCAGGGGGTGGGGTTTCAAACTCTACCGATTGATTACAGCAAGTATCGCAAAGCAGCACATGTGCGCTGACTCTAGGCTCAACCTCAAAACCATTTGTTAGGAGATTAAAATTCAACTCTAATTCGTCCCTACGTCGCAAATTCCTTAGTAGGAGATAAGACAAAACTGAGAACAACCTTTACATTCAACTGCCAACTAGGGACCTCAATAATGACTTGTTTTTTATGAAGAGCTGCCTATTGCACAACTGCAGTTTTGTTGCATATTACCCAAATCAATGGTGCTCAAGTTAGTAAAGCCCTGCAGTGATTCACACCTGTAAATTCAGGTTACAGATCAGTGAGGGGGATTACCTCACTGGGCTATCTTGATAACAGAACAAGGCTGAAGGGAGATCCTCTGCTGAGCATTGTGAAACTAAAGGTATTCCCTTGCAACACTGTGGGCAAGCTTGTCACTTTGCCCTGAGTAGCAATTACTCAATGAGCACCTAGGGCCAACAAAGGAAATAGTTGAATAAATGTGTGGCCACCTTAACCAAAGGAAACTGATTTGCAGCAAAAACGTTTTAAAACGTGGCTGTCTTAATCCCATTGTGCTGCGGAGTAGCAAGCGCAGAGATAATGTGATATTACTGTTTCTACTACTCCGCATTCTGTAAAGCGCTCCAATGTCCACAAGGGTCATGTCCACGCTATAAAAAAAACTATTAAAATAAATAAATATAAGAGCAAATAACATAGCATAACGTAAAACATCAGATATGATCAAAGAAACCATTAGCCTGTTAAATCGAACACGGATTGCTGACAAGGGAGATGTGTCAAGTGCAGCGTGTGCAACTAAATGCTCACAACAGAGCTGTTGGACAGTGGTGCCAAAAGACACTTCTGCAGTGTGATTTACTGCACAAAATCCTGTGAGAGCCCAGTTATGTGAAACAGAATCTAAATGGTTAAAAAAACATACAACTGTCCGAATGCAACAACTTGGCAGAATTCGCTGTAGTACACAGAATGAATCCGTAGTGGAACATTTTGCCCCAAGTAACCAAAAGAGGACAGCACTGCTTGGCTGACTGCAGTGGAGTTGCTCTCACTGCAGAGAAACAACTTGCCTGCAAAACTGGTATTCGAGGAATCTAGACAGACAGAACTTCAAGACACGGTTCTCAGGGAGTAAGCTGAATGATCGAATGGCAAACACTCACTACCATGCTTATATAATAAACATCATACAGGATTACTTCTATTGTAAATCGAATTTATTTCAGATAGTTACAGGTATTTTTATTGTTTCAGTGGCTCCCATGCGTTACAAGGTAATTAAATATGTATCTTAGTTACACGATAGATTATGTACTCAGCATAAGAACCACGTTATTAGGCTACTCATTTGAAATGTGATGAACACTCGTTCCAACATTATAGACACTAAACACATTTCTGTTGAACGAATGCCATTATACAATTCGATTTTAAAATCAAAGTGTTATGCGTTTTGCTACTTATTTTGGAACAAACTACCTTTAATTTTAAGGCCGTTTAAAATTCATGCAAACTAAATGAGTACTGTGGGGGAGATGTACAACGAATATATCCGTTACAGACTAGTCTCAGAGGAATAGTCTTTTAGTGTGTAGTGGACGTCCAGTTTTTTTTTTTTCTAACAGCACAGATTCTCGTTCTCAAAACAGTCTTCATTTTTAAAAGATTTTCAACCCTACCCGACCTTCTGGATCCCAGTGCCCGTTTGGGCACTTGTTCTCTAAGTTGGCATGTCACCCAGACAATCTGCTTGTTTTGTTAAACTACTTCGAGCCACCATGTTCTTTTTAACGTCATAACACCGCAAATTCGCACTTGAAATGGTTTGGTACAAAGAGCATTCACGCCTAAAAGCATGACTGCATGCTTTATCTATAGGACCTGCATCCTGCCGCCTTGAATCCAAGGACTCTCCTAGACTAAAATCAATGTGCACAGGTATCGCCTTGAAACCCCAATAGATATGCAAAATGACAAATACTCGGCATGCAGTAAAAGTCGCACCTGCCAGTGCAACAAGCACACTAAATGTTTACTTCAAATGTCCACCTTATTCACAGAGGCTCAGATCCACAATGTATAATGGAGCTGCATAAGACCACCACAGATTATTTCAAAATGATTGACGGAGTCGCACCTTACAAGGCCAGCTAGGCATCCAGCCCATATATGAAAATACATTTCGACCATTCATGTGGCTGCAGGAAACTTCAACTCTAATTACAATTGGAATAACAATTATTGATGGAAGCCTCTGGAAGGAGACAGTACGAAAAGAGTCTTGAGGGAGCAGACTATAGCAGTAGGTGGCAATCTTGTAATGCATTTGCTGGTGAGATATTCGTTTTTTTAGTGTTAACCTTGCACCTGTATGAGTATGCGATCATAACGCTTTTAATATACTGCCCAGTCGGAGGCAGGGCACAGGAGAGAAGCTAGTATGAGTCACTGCATGGAGTGTGTCTCTATGTAAGTCAACCCCGACAGCCTGAGAAACACAGACCAGTCCTGTGCTTGAAATTCCCATCATGCCAACTGGAGCTAAAGGGGCTAAATTAACATCCATTACAAGCTAGGTTACTGTCTGGCATTGGGTCATGGACTACAGTGACCAGCTAACTAGAGCCCTTTGAATGTCTTGGGGGCACATTTAGATTTCACGCAACTCAGTGCAGCAAGAAAAGTTACTGTGCTGCATTGCACGAAAGGGAGACAGCAGAAATACACCAGATTAACTAAGATATTACTCATTTCTGCTGTCTCCCAGCGCTGGTGCACTGTGTGTTGCCTAGTATCAACATAGGCACCCTTTACATGGTGCATGGGTGCCTGTTTACAGGCAAGATTGTTTATGTCTAAAATGCAGCACAGGAGGGAGAGGATGTAGCCTTACGGATAGAGCGATCAACTTCGAAGCTGGGGTACCGGGTACGAGTCTCGGCAACAACGCTCAACATCCTGTGATTCTGGGCAAATCACTCAATCTCACCTTGCCTAACAAAAATGAAGGTGTCCATCTGTAACAAAACTCGTGCTCATGTAAAGCGCTCTGATACCCGATTTCTCGGGTCTAGTTCGCACTATATAAAATTCTTTTAAAAAAAATAGAAGATATTTCTTCTCTGTCAACCTGTTTCAGTGAGGTGTAGCTTTTTTGAGGCATTCCGAGGATTACAAGTCTTTGTAAATCAGGGGATGTGCCAAAATCCATAGGAGGAAGCATGGAAGAGCCCATGCTGCAACCATGGAACATCTCCTTAACGCTTTTTATTTACAAAACCACACAGACTTATTTTGCGTAGCTAAGTAAACGTCAAAAAGGATTTTTCGTTGGAGCTGCAATATAAAAGTGACACAACCCAGATGCAAAACCTTAGTAAACTTGCTCCATAGTTTATTTGGATGCCAGGTCGCAAGACGAGCTGTCAGTCTTGTGAATTCTGGGAGCCCCAGCGGAGCGGACACTGTTGGGAAAGTGACAGCAGTGCCAAGAACTTGCGACTTTTAGCTCACAGAGCAGAATTAAACCTGGTCTAATGCTTCTCGATCTTAGTGGAGAGGGAATGAAACTTCCAGAGCACTGTCGACTCCAGAGCTTTAACAATTCTTTTCCAAGCCTATCAACGCCTGTTCAGGGGTATGGAATACACACTGCTGGAAGTTCAGACATTTTATTGAGGTCAAGGACAACAAGTCATAAGAGGTCTTTTCTGCTGCTCCCAATGGAATTTAAACATTAGAATATTTTAAGGTCTTTCTTCAAGTACCATTTACTAAATGGCGGAGAACTATAAAATGTACTTAATTTTACCTTTATTTGAAAACTTGCAAATGTAATTTTATAATATATTTTTTCGGGGGCGAGTTGTGATAAGGTGTTCTATTTTATTTTCTGCATATTTGAAATATAATAAAGTAAAATTAACTTTTGTAGTAGCCATCTCTGAATCTAAGAGCAGACAAGGAGGCCACTCTTACTCATTCTTGGCTGCCAAAAACTAGAATCATCTTCTTGCCAAGATCACGTTTGCTACAGAGCTATCATCGTTTGGTAAAAAACTAAAAATTTGGATTTAATATTATTCACTTCTCAGGCTGTATCTCAGTGCCAGGAAACCTTTGGTATTACTGTGCTTTATCAATTTTATCGTCATGACCATCAATGTACACCTACACAATTTGTAAAATCATTCAAAGCAAGCATTGTGAAATTCAATAGGCCTGGATGTTTGTGCTAGCAACTGCAAAGACCACACATTTTTCAGGCACTAACATATTAAATCCAGTGCTACCAACTTTGCTAATACTGGTCTCTTGAACTAAGCATATTTAAATGTTCTTAATTTTGTTCTTTAATTTTGCTAGCTAAAGGTTAGACAAAGGCTTCTGAATTCATTTGAATTACTGCAATGATTTTCACAATGATCTTGGTCAAAAAACAGTGTGCTCAAATGGAGGATTCCAAATATCAATTGATCAATCTACAACTGAATAATGTCGGACATAATAAATTTTGTTCAGCTTGAATGTTTCAGCTCTTCTTTGAAGAATTAAAAACCACATGTATGGGCACCAGTGAACACCGAGCACGGTCATCAATACTTCTTAATCACCTGTATATACGAGGATCCTCAATTGTACGTGGACGATGCAATCCATGGGAGTCTGTAACCCCTGAGTTAATGCCAGTTTCTAATTTCCTTATTACAGTCAAGTTGGGAAGTCTCTGGTCACCTATACTTTAAGAGATAAAGTACCCCCACCGTACATTAGAAGGCTATTGCAAGTCGCAGAGAAGTTCCATAACCATATAGAGGAAAGAGGTCGAAGAACAACTTCCTTTATAAAGGTTATGGAGCTCCAAGGTAACTTTCAATATCCTTATCATGTACAGCAGGGTGTACTTTTTCCCATATAATACACAGTCTCACCATCACCTTTTCCACAAACCACTTAAAACCTTGGCGCGTAGCTCTTTCAGAAAGAAAGAGCATGCTTGCAAACATGAAGAATAAAAATAGAACCTCTAATGCAAAATTAAGCACATCAAAAATCTGTTTGACAATATTTGCAAAAAGATATTAGAAACAGTTCAATACAAGTCAGTTTTTGTTAATATAAAAAAAAGCTGCAGCGACTCAGAATGTGTAGAAACACAGAAAGATTCTAACCTTTCTATAATTATCTAAGAAATGAAAAAAAATATTCATGCTTTCTGCTAGTCATTGTACTATATATATATATATATATATATATATATATATATATCCAGAAAACTCCGCTGTAGCTTGATTCTTTCAAAAACGGAGCACGGACCACATATTATCTTGGCAGTGTCTTTTTTATTGTTCCCCAAACACCTCTACAGCCATGACGCGTTTCAGCCCTGCCTGGGCCTTGATCATTCATATATATATATATATATATATATTTATTTTTTTTAAAAGGGAGCTGAAGAAAACCAACGTTTCATTTTGGTTGCTTTAAACAGCTGCTCCATGACCTGACCTGCATTTCACCTCCGCTGCTGAGTGGTGTCAGAACTCAGCTGCAATAACTTATTACAGCTGAGTTCTGATGTCTTTTCTCTATAAATCGGCGACTGAGTGGAAATCACAAAGAAATTAGACAAGTGCATTTCTACAGGGATTGCAGAATCCCTTGTATTACAAAGTAATGATTTAGCTGCTAAGTTATTACAGTGGAGTTCTGTTCTCACAGGGCCAGCAGGGAGGGTGAAAGGCAGGCCATGAATCATAATTGCAGCTGCAGTTTAAATAAAGAAAATGGCTTTTCCTCCTTCTGATATCTTTTTCTAAAATGAAAAACTGATCAGTTAAAGAAGATATTTATGGCAACATGTTTATTTTTTTTCCACACTACAGGTAATTGCACAAAAGATAGAATTTCTGCATGTTTCTGTAAAATCGGAGCCATAGCGTTTCTTAACTCGACTCACATTAAACTAATTCGAATCCCTTTTGCAAACAACTGCTTTTTGGGGGAGTTTAATTTCACATTAAATATTCTGCTTTTATTAATCTTGTCTGCAGTGAGCATAAAACAGCAAGACAGTAGGATTTACGCGGTTTGTGGAAAAGGTGATGGAAAGATCTTGTATTATAAGGAAAACACACACACTGCAGTACAGTAAAAGGATATTGCAAGTCACCTCAGAGTTCCATGACCTTACAAAGTACCTAGTCAGTGAACTGCAACATCCTCGTAATGTTTGCCAGGGGTAGATTATCCAATATATCTATGGTTTTGAATAATGTATCCTAATAGGAGCTCTGTTGGGATGGACAAGTCCCTTACATGGTGGCAGATGTTCACCCCTGCCATAAATACCCAAGCTGCATAGTTATCCGGACCCTTGATAATGATTTTTGGGCAGGGGCAGAAAAGGATCATGCGTGTGTGCCATGACCTAGGCCTGTTTTATGATATTGAGGTCTTGTCAGACTGGGAGGGGCGCACCAAGTGCTACCCTCAGAGTGGTAGAGGGAAACTGTCCTTTTTTTAAATTTTAGTTTTTTAGATTTATAAAGTGCACAGCTACTCAGAGGAGTATCCCGGCGCTAGCAGAAGAGCCCAGGTGCACAGTCCCAAACGGGAAGAACTTTTTCTCCCTAGAGAAAAAAACAAGTCTTACGTTTTTTACGGAAGACGGGCTCAGAAACAGTCTGTCACAGCTCACAGTGGAGCTCATTCCAGGCCTTGGCAGCCAAAAAAAGAAAAGGCCTTACCGCCCCTTCGAACCCACTTAAAGCACGGAATAACTAAAAGAGAAGCGGAAGAGGAGCGCAGAATTCTGGGGGGAATATACTGTGTGAATCTATTGGCCAAATATTGAGGGCTAGAAGAGAACACTGCTCTATAGACCATCACTTATGCTTTGAAAGTGTGCGTTTAACAGGCAGCCAATGCAAAACCTTAAGAGCAGCCGTCGTTCAGGAATGCCTAGGCAGATGGAGAAGTAACTTGGCTGCCGCGTTTTGAACCAAATGCAGGTGCTTCACCGGGGCTACAGCAGCTCCCACAAGAACAGAAAATTTGCATAGTCAAGACGCGAAGTTGTCATGTCATGGATCACTACTCTTTTTGCCTCCAAAAGCAGAAGGGGAAGAAATTTCGTAATGGTACAGAGCAGCGCAAAGCATTGACCTACCAGTGTCAAAATCTGAGCCTTCATAGAGAGGCTATTGTCCAGTTTTACTCCAAAATGTTTGACCGCTAGAGAAGGAGGCGGGGCATGCAATACAGAGGGCCAAAGATCTTCCCACCAGTTGGGCAAATGTAACCAGAAAGAGATCTTTTCAGTCTTCTCTGCATTGCATTTCAGTTGGCTGCTCTCCACCCAATCATGCAGTCCGAGAAAGGGGCTGCGATAGAGGCAGGCGAACCTTCGAAGGCAAAGAGCAGCTGCATGTCATCGGTGTAAGAAATTATTTTACAGCCAAACGGCTCGACAAAAGACGCCGGGGGGGGGGGGGGCATGAAAATGTTAAAAAGGGTAGGGTTAAGAGAAGAGCCATGCGAGACCCTAAAGTAAACCGACTTGACCACTGAGGAAAAAGGAGAAAGCCAAACCAATTGGCCTCTATTAGTCAAAAATGACTTGAACCAGTCTCACACAGAACTCTCCAAACCCAAGATGGTGCAGGAGGATAGAGTGTGGGATAGTGTCAAAGGTGGCAGACAAGTCAAGAAGAATCAGGGCTGCATTTTTCCCTGAATCCAACACCCATTTCATATCAGTGGTGGCCGTCATGTTAAAATAACAAGGGGGGTGGGGGCAGCAGAAAGCACGCAGGGGAGTGCGCGGCAGAAGAAAACGGGGTTAATGAAAAAATTAAACAGTTACCTGGTGCTGCCTTCCGCCCCTCTGCTGAAGTTCCTGGAGTCCATATGAAAGCATCAGACTCCCATCCAATCCCTTCGCTGCTCTCATAAGAGCAGCACAGAGATTGGCCTGAGCGGGCTGATAAGGTGCTCCCATCAGGTCAGGGAGTTTGTGGGGTTTCTCCAGCCCGGCTGAGCTAGAGAAACCTAAGTGGAGATGTATGTTTGGCCAACCTGAGACGGCCGGCCAAACACATGGGCACGTCAAAGTGCACGTATGCACTCCTCCTCCTCCCCCCCCCCCCTCGAATGTCCCGGCTCCGCCCCTCCGTGCACAAGCTGGCTCAGAGCCAGCAAATGAAAAATAAAACAATACTAAGATATCGTTTTATTTTCACCTGCTGGCTCAGCCAGTGGGGTGAAGCTCCTCCGCCATTGCGGAGGAGCCACACCCTTTTGATATGGTCAGTTACCCTTGAGACCATCTACTACTATTTACCTTCAGGACGGAAGTACAACCGACAATAAGGACCGTAATCATAGGCATTTAGCCCTGAAGAAGTCGCTGTGTACTTCATGGTAGCAACGAAACACGTGTTGGCTAGGCTAAGACTCTGTACCAAGGAACGCTCAACAAGGGCAATAAATCCTGGAACCACACAGAGCAGTGGATGAACAGTTTTTCTTTCCTACACTCATTACTGTACTAACTTAAATCTATGTACCACTAGCGTGTGCAGGGGACCTTGGAGTTCTTGGTCTGTGGTTTACCACAATCTAGGGAGAGGGGTGGTTCTCCCTACCCTTTTGCACCGCACTTACGTCTAAGTTCACCCTATAATATTTGCATACCGCCTTAGAGCTCCATCACCGCACTAGAACAACCACCTGGCGTGCAGTGTCTTCAGTCAAATTAGTCCATTTAAGGAGACCAAGACTTAAGTGACAAACACAGTGGTGGCAGAAAACGCGTTGTGTTTAGTAGGATGGGCCCCAAGATATCACAATTAAAAGTCCTAAACCCCCATGGATGGGTCCAGTAACTCCTGCTTGCCATGCGGTCCACTGAAAGGGGTTCCGACGAGCTCAAATTTACCCTTAATAGAAATTATATAATTTAGGCTCGCTTAAAAACGGATAGGAAAACAGAACAAAAAAAAGAGAAAATAAAGTTTTGCTCAGGGCCAATTGTGTCATTTTATTTCTTTTCTAAACTAGTGAAGTATTTAAGATGGCACTTTGTATGTTGAATGAAACGATTAAATGTTTGTTCACGCATGTCATTCTATTTATGGCAACAAATGGTAGCACACTTTTGACTAAGATAACTAATAGACGAGGCACACCTTTTCAAATGGATATTTCTATGCCAGAAAGCCAGTACAGTTTTGGGGGCAAGCTTCATAAGAGTAGCAAGTTTAAGGATTAGCTAGTCCACTGGGGCTTGAGAGCCCAGTACAATCCTTTTTAGGGAAGCCCTGTGTAGGAGGTATTTCAGAATTCCATCGGCAACGAGAGTACTGCCACAAGCAGCACTATTTTGCGAGGTAATGCAAAAAAGAAAAGATTCCATGAAGTGGTCACAGGTGTTGAAATGCCTTCTTGCCAACTGCATTTACTGGAGAGCGTGAATGAAAGGTTACAGTGAAATTGCATTAACAGATTGTATTTATTCTGTATTGGTACACGATGCCTCAATATCACACGGAGTTCCTAATTAACTACACCAAGCCTCCAAACTCCTGAACTTGCAAGCTCATTCTAAGGGAACAAAATAAAAGCAACGAGACAGGACCAGCCTAGCTCTGAATAAGCAACAGGTGGATGTTAAGAGTCCTTGCATGGTGCTAATAGAAACGAAGCCGTGTAAAAATCACACTTTTGCTCATTCAGTACACACAGGATGTATGACCAACAGGTTATTGACTAGACTGTCTGAGCTGGACAAAGGGAAAGAAGGACAACTGCAATAAGTAAAGCAAAATCAAAAGCTTTGCAAATGGAAACGAGAAGCAAGTCAAGCCAACAATTATTGGAAACGCGGAAACCAGAGCGAGCATTTCAATGCACAGAGATCTACATCTATAGAAAACAACCATTTACTAAGATAACAGGTCTGGAAGTGGCTTCCGTCCTTTTGGTTTGCCACTGCTTATTTGGTTTAAGAATGGTTTTATATGAAGGCATGCACTGAATGAAAATAAGCATTGCCCAAAAGCTACAACATACTTTAATGTAAAAGCACCTTTTGCACTAGCAGTCCCTGGCACTGAAGGGGACAGCTACTCGTGCAGATGTGCACATTGTGCAAGAACAGAACGCCATCAATGGATAAAAGAAGGGTTATTTGTAAGCCCACAAAATTAAGAATAGTAAATATAATGTTATTAAACACATAAGGTCATGGCTAATGCCAGACTTAATAAAAATGGCATGAAGAAAAAAAAGAAAAGAAAAAAAAAGACCAGAAGTTACTAACAGCACAAGGCATGCTGTGAACGGAAGCTGCTGGCTCCTTAAAGGAGCCTGGTTGAATTTCAGTTTCAATTACAACTGCCTAACTGGCTGCATTGCCTCAGTTTCGTAGCACTTCCCTTTACATGGGATACCATTTATGACCACATTCTTGCTCGAATATTGGGAGGTGTAATCGCATCTCGTACACATTTCCTCTTTCGTATATTTAAATATGCTTTAGAGTTTAGCAGGCAAAGATGATCTGTGTGCCTCTTCAGCACCTCAGTGGCAATGCTTTAGGCTCTCCAATTTCTTTTTAAAGGACGTTTGTAACTGGGTTAACAAATGTTAAAGTCAAAAATGAAGAGCCCTGTAAAGTTACAGCTTAGAAGCCCGGCTCTGAGATAGAGGCTTCCCAATGCAAACTCTTCAGCACTGACGAAAATTATTATAAACAATACCATAAAGAAAGTGTAACCTGTAGGTTTCTTCTGCTCCATTTTCCTCTTGTGTGAGAGAGAGAGAGAGAGAGAGAGAGAGAGAGAGAGAGAGAGAGAGAGAGAGAGAGAGAGAGAGAGAGAGAGAGAGAGAGAGAGAGAGAGGTCTTCCCTATAATACTTTTTCTTCTTCCAAAATTTTAAAACAATGACGTACAGAATGCCTTCAGAACTCCATAAAAGCCATCTTCCATCATTCACTTACTTTGCAATTATCACAAAATGAATATTTCATGCCAACATCTACATTTTCACTTGGTAAAAAAAAAAAAAAAACACTTCGGGATTTGCTATAGAAAGTATGAACTGGAAGTTCCTGTATAAACACTGGCTTCCCTTGGGATCCTGCGTTGTAGACTACATAATTCAACTATATGCCATGTCATACAGATAGGATTAAGTCAGTTTCTACTAAAAAGCTGCTTTTTGTTTTCCAAGTAATTTTGACACTGTTCAATGAATCGGCACAAAACTTCCCAAAAGATAAACAAGCATTGGCAACGCCGATAGGTCTTGCCTATGTGAGAGTTGTTGGCTTTGTCCATATTTTTAGGAGTCCGCAAATAAGGGTGATAATGCAGCCAATGAATGGTAATCAATGGGGGGGCTCCAAGCCCCTTACTGTACACATTACACCTCGCAGCCACAGGGGATGAGCTACTGCTATCTGACACGGTCTTGAGATCACTGCTGTAAGCAAGAGGATAGTAACAAGGCATGATCACCAAGAAATTGATGTAATTGAGCATCTCCTTTGAAGCGAATCCAAACAACCCAATTGTCCCCTAAATAGATGTAAACGTGGAGAAAGATATGAATTCTGGAGATGTACGTAAAATATTTTTATGTTATTTTTACAGTATTATATAAAGCAAGCTCTGCCCGGGAAGCACTTTGAGCACCAGTTACGTTAGATAAGGTCAGATTCATTTTTTATTTTTTTTTATAAAATAGCACATGGAGTGACGTGTTGGCTGCAGAAATCTGCATTGAACCTGACCGTCATAAGTAAGTACTGTAGTTACTTGTGCATGAAACCTTTTTTTACTGAATCTAGGGGGATGAGTTATGTTTTTTTAGCGAGTGGCGCTCCAATACGGGTTTGTGAGAGTCCATATTTAAGTTGAGAAGCGTAACTACATATTCTCCAATAGAAAGTGCTCCTCGCCTATTGTGTCACACATTACCAAGGGGGACACTTGACAGCAAAGGCCACACGCACACGTTCAAATCACAGCAGAGATGATTCAGGCGTTTATCTTTCTTATTCTATTGAATTATGTAATATCAACGAAACACCACCAGCAGACATTTCTGTGCACTACACAAGTTCAAGTAGCCAGCCCACTCCCTTCAGGACTGCAGCCTCCAGCGGCCTGAAAATCGTCGGGGTAGGTTGTGGGGGCCCCTTCTCTGTGCATTCCACTTTAGCGATCTATTTAACAAC
Source organism: Calotriton arnoldi (assembly GCA_963921515.1). Lineage (NCBI taxonomy): Eukaryota > Metazoa > Chordata > Amphibia > Caudata > Salamandridae > Calotriton > Calotriton arnoldi. Next base: position 2,333,217 of record CAWUFW010001083.1, on the reverse strand, counting down.
GCCAAGTCCCCGGGCCTGCCTAAACCAGTCTCAAGGGTCTTATTATGGGGCGTTCGGTTAGAAAAACACTTACAATACAGTTGTGGTCTCTGAGAGGGAGAAAGTCGAGAAAGAGGGGGAGGGAGAGAGCGAAAAAGGAGGAGAAAAGAATGAGTGAAGATAGATATTGAGAGAAGAGGACCAGGGAAAAGGAAACACCTAAGTAACAGATTGCACATCAAGGTTCACCCCTCAAGCACTAAAGAGTACGATTTGCTGCAATGAAACCGAAACCAAAACAGGAAATATGAATAATCCGGGCAAGTGCTACTGAAAATCCAAGCTGCAGCAACCGTCACGTGGAATGACCCGGATTCACTTGAACAGGTTCAAACTCCTTGATTAACTCAGTGTGATCCTGGGCAAGTCGCTGCGTTGATCTAGGATATGTCCAATTAGTCACTTCACTGATGCCGTGGACTATGTCTTGGGTCTCAGCTTATACTACCTGAGCCCCCATTGAAATAGCAGCTGAGACCACAGCTTTGAAGTCCGTAGCCAGAGTTACGAAGCACTAGATCTCATCAGGCCTGGACCCTCATCTGATGCCTGGACCGCCTGCTTCTATGTAGACAGAGGGTGCCACGGTCTATAGAAAGTGCCTGTAAGATCTCTATACCCCGAGAGAAGCTCCTGCCTGATGCCCGCACTGCAAAGTCCGTTTCTGGGCCAGAAAGTGATAAAACACGATATTTAGTGCATAGCTACTTCAAAACAAGCACATCAGAACTACAACACCCAGAGTGCACGAAGACGGCACATTGATGGGATGGTGCTGCAAACCTTGCTCTAATCACGTAAACGGGCTATGTTTTTTTTCCATGTTGTTTTCTCTGATTTACAACACGCTGTTCCATCATGGCATGAAACGAGGGATGGATTCAACTTGAAGCCATTTGCACATTGACCCCGAAGACAAGTCCCTAATATGGAAAACAGACAATTCTTAAGCCCTCTATAACACTGACCAAGGGCTCACAGGAAACTGGAAGTCATACTGTAAAGGGCGAGGTTAGCCGTTCAGCAAGAGTACTACAAAGAAACAATGGATTTGTGTACATCCACACAAATGATTAGCATAGTTTTAATTCCCAAACAAAAATACGCAAAAGCTACTCTACATATAAACTCAAGTTTGTCTAAACGTTAAATTATTAAAAGAGGGGCGTGGCCAAGATGGCGATCTAAGCGGTCGCAGGTCCCAGAGGCTCCTCGCTCCTGGCCTTCCTGCCCGACCATAAACAGATTTAGGCCCCCAAAAGTCCGCCAAAGGTGAAGGGCGAAGTGGCGACAGCAGAGAGAAGGCGATCGCTGCACGTTTGGAGGGCGCCGACCCTCCGATTCCTGCTGCTGGACGACCAGACCGGCGTGTGGAGGAGCGGACTAAAATGGCGCCGTGAATGAGCCGGGCCGAGGAAGGCCGCAGTGTGGGTTTCGGAGGGGCCGACACTGGATTCCCGACTGTGCCTACGCCGAGACAAGGGAGAGTGCCTGGAGCGGTGTCGGGGGGGGCGACCCCCCCCCCCCCTAAGGCAGACGAGCTGCTGGCGGAGTGCCCCTGCGGCAGGGGCAGAGAGCGTCCGACGCCCGTGACCCTCGGTGGGGTCGCTAGAGCCTCCGGTGCCCCAAGGTGAGCGAAGCAGTGTGGCGAGGCCCGCCCGGCGGAAGAGCCAGGGGCGTGTGGCCCGCCCGGGTCTGATAGAACAGCGGAGTCTGGGTGGCCGGGGAGCGCTCCGTCTCCCGGTGCGGGGGCTTGGCAGAAGCCCGCGAGAGCTGAGCAAGCGGAGCAGTGGGCCCCCGCGGCGGGGATCGAGGAGAGCCGCGGGGCGCTGCCTCGGGGGGGCCCTGGCGTGGAGGCCCTAAAGCGATGAACCAGCGCAGCGACGTGGGAGGTGCGGCTGAGCTGGGGGCCCCCGGGGGGCGCCCCGACAAACAGCGGGCGGCGGAGGTGGTGGTGGTGGACCCGGCGACGCAGCCTACGAGAGGTCCTGGAGTGGAGGCCCAGCGGCACAAGGGCGGCAATGAAGACAGAAGGTGAGGCAGCGAGAGGCGAGAGAGACTGAGGATTTAGGGTATACTCGGCCAGGACATCCGCCTGGCGGCGCGGCAAGGAGGAGAGCTCGCATCTGCCAGGCGTTCAACAGCGAGAGGGGAGTCAGTGGGGCGAGGGATTAGCCTTGCTGGCGCGGCGCTCGCCTCAATATCCACGCATTGGCGAGCCCGCGGGATCCGACGGTGAGGTACCCCTGGATCTTGGGGGGGTTGTGATCCGTACCCTGGGCTCAGTGAGGGGCCTATACCAAGAAACACTGAAAGACCCATGCGGCGACCCCCAACAGGGCACTGTGGGGGCTAGCCCCGGAGTCGAGCGGTGGGCCCGATTGGGAAGAGCAGTGGAGGACTAGCGGCGGAGCGCAGACGCCGTAGGGAGCGCCGCCGCCTAAATGGCTCTAGCCCAGCGAGTGCAGCCGACAGCAGGAGCCCAGGGGGTGTTGGCGTAACTGTTGACCATTGGACTCTCGACGAAAGGGTGGGGCAGCTGCAAGGTGCCAGAGCGGGTCGAGCCCTGCCTTGGGTTTGGTGCCAGCGTCCGGGGGTGCGCCCACAGGCCACACAAGACCCCACAGAAAAGTGTATTTACGATGGCCTCGGTCAAGAAGAAAGGAGAGAGGTCGGTAAGAGAGATGCTCACTAAACGCTCTGTGGCGGAAGAGAAAGGAAGCAAAACCTCCCCGGTCCGGAGTGTCACTGCTGCCCCGGAGGATGACGCGATCCCGATAACCCGCTCTTTTCTTGAATCTCTATTCAACACTCTTCGGGAGGACTTTCAAACTCTCAAGAATGAGGTCGCAGGAGAGGTGAAGGACATCCGTAGAGACGTGGACGCGGTGGGGGAAAGGGTAGCAGCACTTGAAGACCGGGAGCAAGCGTCGGGAGAAGAGCTCGCTCAGCTCCAACAAGAAGTCGTTCGCCTTAGGGAGCAACAAATTGACCTCCAAGCCCACGCGGAGGACCTTGAAAATCGCTCCAGGCGAAACAATATCCGCGTCCGGGGTGTTCCCTTGAAATCGGAAGGGACAGACTTAACAAGCTACCTGCAGGGGCTCTTCAGGGACATCCTTGGGGAAGACCAAGCCTTCGAGATCCGCATCGACCGCACACATAGGGTGGGCCTGCCGCGGCGCGCCGCGGCCCCCCCCTCCGGACATCCTTGCCTTCCTCCCGGACTACCCTCTGAAGGAGCGCATTCTGCGCGAGGCCCGCCTGAAGCACCCCCTCACTTATCAGGGTCACTCCCTAGCTCTTGATCAGGACCTTGCCTCCATAACGCTCCAAAAGAGAAGATCGTTCAAGGACGTCACCGCGCATCTCAGTGAGCATGGGATAGCCTACTCCTGGGGGCACCCCTTTAGACTGATCTTTAAATGGAATGGCAAACTACATCAACTAAGGTCACTCGAAGAAACGTGCAAGCTCCTGGGCCTAGAATCCCGCGACACGGAAGACCCGCCCCATTCCACGCAAAGACCACCTGGGGATAGGTGGCAAAGAGTGGGGCGTAGACGCTCTCCCGCGATGGAAGCGAGACCGGATTCCGACACAATGGCACAAGAGAGGCAAGCAGCATTGGAGGCAGTCCTAAAAGATACCGCCCCACCACACTGACATGGAACGACAAGGAGGGGGCACACAGCACTAACTTTGCAAGAGGTTGGGGGGGGGGGGGGAGCCGGGGACACTTGGTCCACACACCCCCCCCCCGACTGTTGGTTTTCCACATGCCCAGGAGTCGGTTCCATGGGCTATGGACAATGGTACTGTTTTGGGGGTTCTCTGTTGGGGTTAGGGATGGGAAAGGAGGGGGGGTGGAGGGGGAGTTCAGGGTCAGGGAGGTGGGGTGAACCGATGTGCTGTCAGGGGCCGGGAACACCCACGCTTCTGGTATACATTAGTCAATTTTTTTAGAGCCCGCGGCCCGCAGTGGGACTTAACGGGGAGCTCGCTCTCCCAGACTCAGCGTCCCGTAGAGGATCACCATCCATGATGACCCACACTATTCAGATCCTCACCCTTAACGTTAAAGGGTTAAATAACCCCATTAAAAGAAGGGCCATATTATCGTACTTGGAACATTCTGGGGCGGCTATCTGCCTTCTGCAGGAGACACACCTCCTGCCCAAAGACTGGCATCGGATGCGATCGAGCTTTTCCCCAGCAATTCTATTCCTCCACCACGTCTAAAAAGGCTGGGGTTGCTATATTGGTTGCTAAATCATTTCAGGGCTCCGTGGGCGATAAGATGGCAGAAATAAAAGGCCGGCTGCTAGCCCACAAGTACTGGGTGGGTGGGGGGGGGGGTTCCTCTGGTGGTGGGTTCCCTGTACGCCCCTAATACGGGACAAGGGCAATTTCTCACCATGGCATTATCAGATGTACTTTCCGCGCAAATTAGGCTGGTGGTGGTAGGGGGGGGACCTGAACTTCGTCATGGATGCGGAGGGAGATCGGTCTGGTCAACGCTTTGGACAAACAGGGGCGCTCTCCTCAGCGGGGAAGGTCTGGTTGCGAGAGAGGGGCTTGGAAGACATATGGAGATCACTACACCTGAACATTACACAATACTCCTACTACTCTCATGCACATCGTACCTATGCCAGACTAGACCACATCATCGGTTCTACGGAAGTGACCGCTTTAGTGGACACAGTAAATATAATCCCTGCGGCACTCTCAGACCATGACGCGGTGACCATGACTATCTCCCTACTCGCGGTGCATAAGATTCCGGGAAGATGGCGACTACGGGAAAACCTGCTTCAGAGACAGGGGGTGGTCACACAACTTCACAAAATCACTGACTACTTAACCCGAAATGACATCCCGGGCACACCCCTCACGGCCCTATGGGGGGCACTGAAAGCCGCGGTGAGAGGCGAGTTAATCGCCATTTTCGCGGCAGATGCAAGGGAGCGGAGGGAGATCCGAGACAAGCTCACGGCTCAAGTGGTGGAACTAGAGCGTATCCATAGCCGCACGGGTGCCCCCAGGATATGGTGCCAGGTTAAAGCGGCGAGAACGCAACTGGCTGCACTCGACCTGGACAGAGCCGAATATGCGGCTCTCCGGCTCAAGCACTCGTACTACGTAGGAGGGGACAAAGCAGGGCGTTTATTGGCCAGCAAGCTCAGGGCTCGCGCCCAGCGCGATAGGATACCAGCGATAATGAACGAGAAGGGGGTAAAAGTTGAAAGGGACGAGGAAATAGCAGACGCCTTTCGGGAATTTTTCTCCTCTCTTTATAGTGAGTCTGTACATGCTCCCGACGAAGGGGAGGCCTACCTTAAGGGCGTATCTACAACGGCCTTGGACTGGACAGAGGCTGAAGCGCTGGATGTGCCCATTCGGATAGAAGAGGTGATAGGGGCCATTTCTCGTCTCAAACCGCTCAAATCACCGGGCCCAGACGGGTTCTCGGCATGATTTTATAAGACCTTCTGCCCACTTCTCGCCCCCATTTTAACACGACTAATACTTTCCAGGGGCGTGGGTCCATTCCCCTGGACATGTTAGCCGCGGATATTGTGGTTATCCCCAAACCGGGGAAGGAGAGGACACAGTGCAGTTCCTACCGCCCAATCTCCCTCCTAAATCTCGACTTGAAGTTATTCACCGGAGTTCTAGCGGCACGGCTGGGCCCGCGTTTACCGGGTATCATAGACCCAGATCAATCTGGCTTTATTTACAACTGGCAGGGCAGCGACAACACCAAACGAATACTACACTTAATTGACAAGGCGCACCGAACTAGGATGGATGCTCTACTGCTGTCGGTGGATGCCGAAAAAGCCTTCGACCGGGTCAACTGGGGCTTTCTGGACAATACACTGGCCCACTTTGGACTTGGGGAGCGCTTTAGGGCCTGGGTGGCGAGCTGCTACGACGAGCCCCTAGCAACGGTCGGGGTTAATGGTATGGCCTCCCGGCCTGTTGTGATAGAGGGGTACGAGACAGGGGTGTCCGCTTTCGCCCCTTCTATTCGCGTTGTACGTGGAACCCCTAGCGCAGAAAATTAGAGACAACCCGGATATCTACGGGATTCCCTTTGGGGGGGGAGAGACATACAGTGAGTCTATATGCTGACGACATCATAGTGACTCTGGAGGTACCCGAGCGTTCGCTACCGGCCTTCCTGGAGGAGTTGACCTCCTTTGGCCGCGTCTCTGGCCTCAAGATTAATGTGGGAAAATCCACGCTATTGCACCTGGGCCGCAACGCGGACGCAACCGGCCCAGAGCGACCCTCTTTTGGTGGCTTACAAGCTAGTGATTCTATTACATACCTGGGAATAGAACTAGCCCCTTCGGTCGTTCAGACAGTTACACGAAACTATTCTGGGCTCCTCTCCCAGATCCAGAGGTGCCTTCACCAGTGGCACAAGCACTCGTTGTCACTCCTTGGCCGGATTGCGGCGGTTAAAATGAGCATCTTGCCCAAAGCATTGCATGTCTTCCAGACCATACAGGCGCGACCACCGAGGGGTACCCTCCAACAGATTCAAAAGGAGGTTCACCACTTAATTTGGGCCGGAGCGCGACCCCGGATGCGAAGAGATCTTTCCCACCGACCCCTAGATCACGGAGGGTTAGGCATCCCGAACTTCTTGGACTACTATAGGGCATCTCAACTCCGGCATCTGGTGGAATGGAGCAGACCGGAATCTGAAAAGAGGTGGCTGTTCCAAGGTAGGGCATTGGCCAAGCTAGCCTTGTGGAAGGTGCCGTTCTTGAGGAGGCAGGACAGACCTCCGAATCTAAAGGGCTCACCCATTACGAACACACTTCTACACACTTGGGACACGGTGGCCGTAAAACGAGGCCTCGCATCCTTCCCCTCCCCCATGACACCTTTGTTCGATAACCCGGAGTTTGTCCCAGGGTTAGACGAGCGAGCATTCCCACAATGGCGGGTCACGGGGTGTAAGTCAGCAGGTCACCTCTATAACCTGGAGGGATTTCTGTCCCTCGCGGAGGCGCAACAATCCTATGATATAATTGCCCCACAGCATTTCCAATACTTTCAACTTCGTCATTGGCTGCTCCACCCTGATGTGCGACCCCATGTCGGTCGGAAGCTTACCACCTATGAAAGGTGGCTCCGAGCGAAAACTTCAGATAAGAAAACGATCTCAGAGTTATACTCCATGCTCCGTCCCCCAGCCTCACTTTCGCCTTCAGCGGGACAACGGCGCTGGGCTAAGGAAATTGGGAGGGACCTCACGGAGAAGGAATGGCGCGACATCTTTTATCGGGCCCACCGTACGGCCCGGAACACAGCTAGTCGGGAAGCGTCAGTTAAAGTGGCCACATATTGGTACTTGACTCAAGCTAGACTACACAAGGGGCACCCGAACCGTAGCCAGACGTGCTGGCGGGGTTGTGATGAGGAGGGAACGTTGACGCACATTCTTTGGGATTGTACGGCAGTAATAGATTACTGGAAAGAGGTGTTAGATGATATTGACAACTGTTTTGAGACCGAAATCCCACGATTCCCAGCCTATACACTTTTAGGGTTACCTAACGTGCTCACATACCCACTGAAATCATTACGAGGGAAACAAATGGGTTTGGCTATGTGGGCGGCGGTCCATCATATACTCCCTCTATGGGGCACACAGACCAGACCGACACACACAGGGTGGTTGCACAAATTATGGTATACTGTCGGTATGGAACACATTCAGGCGACACTTACGAACTCGGCTAGCTCCTTCCGCACCACCTGGCGCCCACTTCTGTCACTGTTATCGAAGGAACTGAACGAGGTGACATGCCCGAAATATCTTCGACTTTTGCGGCTCACCGAAACGCAACCGGGGGAGGAGGCCCCTGACGCGGCTCTGCGATGTCCTTTCCTTACCAGGGATCATCGGCGAGACTCTTCGGCACATCGGTTCGGGGTGGCGGGTCTGGGACGGGGGGGGGGGGGTAAGAGGGCGGGTTCTTTTGCAGTGGTTCATCTGGTTAGCTTTTGGGTTCAAGGGAAGAAATTTGGATGGGGCAAACACCTACCTAGGTAGCTTGTTCCTTTACGCGGCCGGCCTCAGGGTTGTGGCAAAAGCACTGTGTATGAACACTTGAAATACGCTCTGCCGGCCAAGGGATGTAGGCAGTAAGCTGTGTATTATCCTTTTGTCACCATCCAATAAATGAGATTTAAACCTAAATTATTAAAAGAAAAGTAATGCACAAAAAGTGAAATATTGTTTCAGTATACGCAACATTTGTAAACAGTGTAAACCGTTTCAACTCACTTCTTCTAGCAGTTAACGCAACCAGCGTCATTCTATTATGATTTTATTAATCATGTTCAGAGTCAAAACGTAGATTTCTAGTGGGTGCTGGAATAATGGGAGGCGGGGAGGAAGGGCAAAACCAGGCAGTGATTATCACCAGATAACTGCAGTGCTGTGCAATACAAACAGTAAACGACCAATAATTATTGGGCTACAGGAAGAGCTGTTAAAGTTAACGATGAGACCAAAAAATATCCAATCACAAGAATGAAACGAATTTTAAAATCAATATAAACTAGTAAGTCAAGTATCTTAAATGTCAAAAACCTTAAGAGGAGTGTAAAGGGGCGGACTGGACAGTTTGGAGCTCAGTAGGTTTCTGGACAGGGTGGGGTTTGTAAAAGCCTAGCAAGCCTGGACAGGTCGGTCCCAAGATGGCAACCTACATACCAAACTTTTCTGAGAACCAACAGCTGCCAATTACACTTTAAGGGCAGATAGTTGTCATCTGCCTAAAACAATCCAAAATATCCCAAGAGGTGAATTCCAAAGAATGAGGACAATGCCCTAAATTTGATTGACAGACTTGTACAACGAGGCTATCCACGAGTACAACTGCAAAGGACAGAACAGGATTGTGAGAAAATCCCAAGAAAACACCTTCTTCAACCTAAACTATCACCTGAGGATTCTAATACACAAATAATCAGGTTTGTTACCGATCATAATGGCCATAATTCAATTTGAAAAATCCTGAAGAAACACTGGTACTTACTGGCACAGAATACTTCTATAAGGGATCTAATATCAGACTTCCCCCAAATGGGCTTTCGACGAGCAAAAAAACTTACAACAAATCGTATGCAAATCAGAATTCATAGATAGGAGAAAGGAAATAAGACCAATTTTCCTGGCGAAATCTGCTGGATTTTACATGTGCCACAACTGTAATGCCTGCAAATTTGGCATCAATAAGAAGACTTGGTTTACCATGCCTGCACAGCCTACTCTGAAAATAAGAGATTGGATAAACTGCAACTCCTGCTTTGTAATCTATATTATCACATGCCCCTGCAACAAACTATATGTAGGAAGTACTAACAGACCTCTCAAGATCAGGATTTTAGAACATTATAGAAACATAAACAAAGAGGAGATAAGTACCCCCCTCACTGAACACTACCATCAACATCATGAACATCAAAAAAACTTTAAAGTTTTTTGGGTTGGAACACATCAAAATCAATAAACAAGGCGGAAATCGTGAATTAAGATTGAGACAACGAGAGAGCAAACTTATGTTAAAGCTCTAAACTGTGGATAAAGGACTAAACAAAGTTGCAGAAATGCATTATTGGCTGCAGTGAATATAGCTCAACTTCTTTGAGCCTTTTTTCCATGAACTGTAACAGCATGTATGATCACTCGTTTCTCTTCTTCTTTATCTTCCTTTAAATATCACCGCAGAGGTGCAGACTTGTTTCGTCTCACCCAGTAATATTATTTCTGGCTTCCTAGAATCACCATGTTACACTGACAGTTTTTGATATTTGGGTGCTAATCCCGCACAGATGTCAACTATACCTTGTTCCCTCCCCCTTTCTTAGTATCCCGTTGACTAGATATTTTTATTATCTCTTTGACTGGAAATGTATTCTTATCCTGTGCTTTTAGACTTGTCAGTTACTTAATACTCTGTCCAAATATTTATTTTATTTTCCCCTTTTCTCATCCTGATAAAAATAAGCGGCTTATAATTATTGTCGTTATTTTACCCATCTTTCTCCTTTTTGTACCCCTTTTGGTCCTTTTTCTCCCTATAATCTTAATTACCTATTTATTTTGGCTTGTTTGGGAATATTTTAAAATGGCCGATTCATATTCCGTGTGAACTCCCCTCTTTAACCAAGTTCCTTCTATTCGGTTACTCCCATTATATATTTTTTCTCCTTACATTTTATTTTGTTTCTTTGAAAAAAATTCTCCAGAAATCAGCAGGATCCCTCGTTTTGCTCCTAAACATCCTCTTGCCCCTTCTTATTTGGTGACCACCTTACCTTCTTCAAGATGGCCGACGTATTCTCCAACTTTTAGATTGTTTTGAAAGTCACATGAGTCTCTATCACTCGGCGGCGGATTCTGCTGCACGTCCTGCATACTTAGTGGACGACCGGGGAGAATCCTTTAGGACCGTAGAGACTTTCATTCCGTTACATGCGGATTTTATGGGACCTAGCCCCAATTTCTCCCTCCTAGGTGACTGCTGTTGGCTACGAGTTCCCTTCCCTTATTTGGGAGTTACCTTTTTCCCCCCCAACGCATTACGTATTGCTACTGTGTTTAAATACTGTTGGTTTCTGACTGCGTTCCCGACCTATACGGTCTATTGTCTATGGTTGTCTGCTTCTTATCATTTGGCCATATGAACCGCACATCATGCGCATACCACGGATACTTGTGCCCCTTGACATTCAAGCCAATGACTGCTCATGGGCTTATCTTAGTTTCTTCTTCGTTTCTTTGCCTAGTTTTATTTTAGGCGAAGTGACTTTGTGAGATATATGGCGAGTGCTTATTGTATTACCATGCACTTTTAAATTATCACTCACTTTCTTTTGGATGTCCTTTTTTAAATTATCAGTAGTGCCCTTTACCCAATTTGGTAGTGGTGGTTTTCCTTTTTAAGATGGGACCTAAAACGATTTCTATAGTAGGCGTCTCCTGCACATGGGAATTTAAAAAAGACATATGAATGCATGATATTCCTGAACCAATGAGCAACCAGCTTGAATTTGATGTACATAAATATTAGCAATATGTTATATTACAGGATTTGTAGAGCGCATGTCTGCTCCAGCAATGGGGCGTCCCAGCGCTAATTCGAAGACCAACAGGGAACAGAAGACCGCAGAATTAGGAGAGGAAGTTAATTAGGAAAGATAGGTTTTTATGGCCTTCCGAAAGGACACATGATCTTGGATGTTTCTGATGTTGGCAGGAAGGGCGTTCCAAAGTCTTGGAGCGAGGGCACAAAAGGAACGATCTCTGGCCCGCACTCTTCTGACACGAGGAACACACGCTAGGTGTGGGAAACAGCCTTTACAACGAGGTAAATACATTGCATGCCTTTGCCTCGGATTTTTTAGCACGCATATTTTTATCGCGATTATGCATTTACATCGCATGCCAATTCCACGCATTTAAGGTAAGTTGTGAGGGGGCTCCCCCCACAAATACATTGTTTTTAAATCTAAAAACAATGCGTGGTATTGGCATGCGATGTAAATGCATAATCGCAGTAAAAACATGCGTGCTAAAAAATGCGAGGCAAGGGCATGCAATGTATTTACCAGCGTTGTACCGTCGTGCAACCGCTAGGTGTTGGTCAGAAGAGCGCAGCTGGCGGTTCGGTACGTAGGAAGTGAGGAGATTGGCTAGGATATTGGAGGCTTGGGAGTTCAGGATTCTGTGAGAAATGCACAGCACTTTGAAATGGATTCTCTTCTCCACCAGGAGCCAGTGAAGCCTTCGCAGGAAACTGGAAGTAGAGCAAGATTTGGGAAGGCCGAAGAGCATCCGAGCAACAGCGTTTTGTGCCCTTTGAAGGCGATGTATCCCTGGTTTATTGGCACCCAGATAGAGAGAACTGGAGTAGTCCAGTCTCAAAGTATGGTGGGTTGGATGATGACCTGGCGGGTGTTGGCGCCGAAGAATCCAAGCACTGGTTTGAGCCCATGTAGGAGTCCAAAACAAACTCCACCTACTGACTTTGTCTGTACCTGGTAGGTCAGGGCAAAGTCAACCCAGATTTCTTACGGTCTGTTTGGGCACTGGAGGGGACTCTAGGGCGGTAGGCCACCAGCGCTCGCTCCATAGGTGGGTGTTTTTGCCTAAGAGAATGATCTCTGATTTATTAGCATTCAGTTGTAGACAGTTGGTTGTCATCCAATTTGCGATGGCCGTCAGGTTGTTTTGAAACTTGGCAGCATCTTGTACGGAGTTATTGGATAACGCGACCACAAGCTGTGTGTCATCAGCATAGGAGACCACAGTCATGCCCCCTACCCTTTGCCACCGCTGCTAGAGATTGAATGTAGGTTAAATGTAGATATTGAATAGAGTTCAAGACCGCCCCTCTGATACCAATATCTTGTAGACGCCGCAAAAGGATCTGATGAGACAGTGTCGAATGCAGCGCTTAGATCAAGAAGAATCAGAGCCGAGGAAATTCCTTCATCCAGTGAGCTCCGAAGATGTTCGGTTACTGCCAGTAGGGCAGATTCGGTGCTAAGGTGCGGTCAGAAACCATTCTGCGAGGGGTCCAGAAGTTAATTTGCTTCTATGAACGTGGCAAGGATGGAGTTAATGTAGGATTCAGTAATTTTAGATACAAAAGGGAGAAGTGAGATGGGGCGAAAATGTTCTAGCTTGGAGTCATTCAAGGTAGGTTTTTTGAGTAGGGGGAATCACCTTGGCATGTTTCCATGCGACAGGTACTACTGCAGGACACGTAGACAAGTTTATTAAGTCGCAAAAGGGGGGTAAAAGCTGAGGTAGGAATTTATGGAACTGATCTGGTTCGAGAGGATCCGCTGGGGATCCCGATTTAATTTTATTACAGATGGTTGACATAGCTTCCTGGGAGAGTGTGGGGAAAGTGGAAAGAGAAGTGACGGCGGGGTTAGTCGGGCCCGCATTGTTAGTGGTAGGGGGTAAGGTTTTGTAGATGTCCTCGACCTTCTTGACAAAGAAAGAGGCGAGTGCCTCACATTGATGGTTAGAGGTGAAGGTGGATTTATTGGGTTGCTCTGAGGTTTTGAGATCTTTTAACAAGGTAAAGATGCATTTTGCTGGATTGCTGCTATTTTTAATTTTATCTGCAAAGTAGTTGGCTCTTGATTTCTGGGTTGATTTGTGGTAGTCCTCGATAGCCGCCCGATATTGTGTTTTAAGGGCTGGGTCGTATTGCTGTCTCCACGCCCGTTCAAGGGCCTTGCAGTGTTTCCTGGCCTGGGTCAGACTCATTAAAACACGGGCTGCACTGTGTTCTACGGCTGTAGGACAGTTTGGTGGAGATGCATTTCTCGAGGGAATGCTAAGCCATTCAGACAGAACGCTGTTAGTCGTTTCAATATTCTCGGAGAGGTGTGGCCTCTGAGGAGCTCTAAAAAAAAAAAAAAAAAAAAATGGTGTACATCTAACTGGTGCCAGGGACGTTATAGGAAGGGCTTCCGAGAGGCACCCTGAGGTGGGACCACACCATGTAGTGTAATAGAGATAAGGTGGTGGTCGGACCAACTCATAGGTAGATGCTGACTGACTTTTGGCAGGTAAGTTGGTGAAAACGGGGTCTAAAAGATGCCCTGCAGAGTGTGTGCTTCCAGGGGCGTATTGTCTTAGTTGAAATGCAACGAGATCAGCTAGAAAATTGGCGATCTCAGTGTCTTGGCTGTCTTCCAGGTGTAGGTTGAGGTCGCCGATAATAAAAATCACTTTGCATGCTAGTTCCATGCTAACTTTCTCTGCCATTTGTGCATATATTATAGATGCAATGTACTAATTTAATAACCTTTGTGTGTTTTACTATTGATGTTCATAACGTGTATTTTTGTCCTTCTCTCCTTTCTCTTTCTTCGCTCACCTACTCTTCTCTCTCTCTCTCTTTTTTCTCTACAACACGTACCATCCCTGACCTTGGGTATGCTTTTCGCCTTTTTCTTTGGTTCGCTCTTATTCTCTTGCTTTCTTTTACAACAAGTTTCATTCTTGACCTGGGGTATTCCCCCCTTTTTACCTTGTTATACCTCCTGTGGTTTTTCCCCTAGGTCTCTTTTCCACAATGTACCATGGCTTCTATAGCTTTATAATTTATGTACGTCATAGTTCATTTTTGTAATCTAATGTTCTTGCCCTATGCACTATGATGCAATAATGTTACTGATCAGCCTTGAGAAAGCACTTAGCAGATTGGCCAGTTGGGCGAAACATGTGTTAGCTGTTCATTCTACATACTCTCATCTTGGGTTTCCGTAATTAAATGAAGAATCATTAATACATTGACGCTGCAATTTGGAGAATTTATTCTAGGACACATTGCATAAACGGTAGGAGCTATCCTCTCTCTGACATTTGGTCAGAGAGATAGGCCTTACATTTTCTTTTTTAACTCTGCGCCAGTCATATTGCCATTAACAGGTATTACCAGTCCATCTGGCTGCCTTGTGCCCGGTCCTACCGGCCATCTATAACCACAGTCCTGTGCATGTGATTGACAATACCCCAGCCTTAGTTTTACGCTACTAGTCTGTGCATGTGACTGACTTTGCTCCAGCCCTTTTAGCAGTACAGTAATATAGGCCAGTGTGCAGCCAGCCGACTTTTTCCAGTCTTAAATGTCCACCATCGTTATCGTATCGGTCTGTCTGTCGAAAACGTTGTAATTTGCTTTATAAGGCTGGCTAGTTTTTGAATGCTGTATACCCTAATGAAAAGAAAAACAAATTTGGCAGTGCAGCCAAAAGACAGAAGTTCAAATTTCAAAGAATCTTGTGTCTTCTTTATTTTTCTTTCAACATCTTTTAATTTCATATTCATTAAAAATGTATAAAGCCTCAGCTGACGCGTTTCATTCAACAGACTTCTTCAGGGCGTTTCCTTCGAGTAACCTTTATATCTCCATTAGTCTAATGAGTGTGATGAATATAAGCATCCTGTAATCACATATCGAGTTCACTTCATAATATATTCTATCATAATATGACTTCGACCCCAGTTGGTAATAAGAGTACACTCACTACATCCACATATTTCGAGATAATTGCACCCCCATATTGACACCTGGTGGGTATCCACTGTCCATCAGCAGGATGCCAGCACCTGGGCCTTGAGGCAGTTACTAGTTACTCATTCCACGCTTTGTTCAACACACAAATGCTTAATTCGTATTCTTGACTGGCACTATGTCTGTGGAACGTGTTGGCACAGGGCAAATTGTTAGTGAGGTGCCAGGTTCTCACTATTCAAAGTTATATGTCCTGAGCCAACCACTACAGTAAACACTGAAAGAAAAAATAAAACGTTTGTAATCGGCGTCGTTTGACAAAACGTGCATCACGTGCTTGTTAAAATACAGCAGCTGTTAGAGTTTTAATGCAAGTGATGTAAAAATGTAAGCGTTTTCAGAGACTAATTTAGGTTTGAACAAGGTCTTTGAACACAACACTATTATGAAAATGTTATGCATTTTACACAGTGCTTTGTATCCCGCATCTGTGAGTTTCACAGAACTGCAGAGTATGGGTGTCACTGTTAACCAATAAACTCTTTTTATAGACCTCGAAAGGACTTTGCATGCTAACTGCAGACAAAACTCTGATGTTTGCAGAAAGCTTTTAGACCGCTCACCAGAAACAGCGCCTTAAAAGCAGGCACCAGGTCGCAGCGCTGAGAATTTTTCTGACAACTGTGTTCCAGTTTTACTAAAACAGTGTATTCAGCTCCTCTTTGTAATCCGTGGAAACTTCGTGGTCCTTAGCCCCGAGACAGAAGAATGTCTAACTTTGGCTCACTGTAAAGTACAAGTGCAAAGATCACCACACTTTCTTTTAACAAGCTGCTTGCAAATTAAACCAATGAACAGGAACAGCAGTTTGAGTCCTGAGGAACAAGTTACTTACCTTCGGTAACGCATTAACTAGTAGAGACTATCTAGCTGCAGATTCCTTACCTTTGAATTTCCCAGGCGTCAGGCTAGATCCAGAAACTTGTGTTGAGCAATACCCATTGCGTGCGCCGTCGGGTGGCTCCATCCGGCTCCGCGTAACCTCGGCGGTGTCCGCTAGAACGTCTCAGAACCTATATAGGCGCCACCCAGGTGCGCGGACGTCAGTACTTTTAGTGTTTTCCACGCCATAAGCGAAGAGCCACGAAGTAACTGACATAGTCGTGTGCAAAAGAAGGGCCCTGAAAAAGGGGGGAGTAACCCTAGCCCTACAACATTAGTCCGCAAGGCGGGGAGGCATGGGTGAGGCTGTAAGGAATCTGCAGCTAGATTCTCTACCAGATAATGCGTTACCGAAAGTAAGTAACTTGTTCATCTGATAGAGTCTTCTAGTCGCAGATTCCTTACCTTTGAATTAGATACCGAAGCCATACCATCCCGGCAGTGGGCTATGGACCAATACCTGAAACTAGGAAGCCCTGCAGGACCGAACGGTTGCATCAAGTATAACCTAAGTAACAGAAACGTACTCCCCTAGACATAAATACAAACTGAACTAAGTACTGTGAAGGTGAAATTCAGAAGAAGAAAAAACTAAACTAGTGGTAAAATAAAGAATGATTTTGCAAATATAACTTAGAAAAACAAAACTATATAAAACTGCAAGTACACATACAGGAAGCAGGCTCATGAAAATTAACAATTATGATTAAGTGCATTCATGACATAACAGTGGTACGCAAACATGAGGAAGGAGGTTGGAGTCCCCAGATTCTAAAATCCAATTAACTAACCTGTTGTGCAACTAACAACGGGTCATGCAGAAAAAATACAAAAGTCAAAATTATAAGTGAACACTCTGCAAAAGCTTGGAGATATTCAACACCTCCCTACGACTCAGGAGCTTCTGACGTAGAATGGCTACTGCCCTATTCCAACCCAATCCTCTACATGGCAAATATCTTGTAGACTGTGCAATATCACCGTTATATCCTCAAATTTCATGTGCCAATATTTCTGCAATGCTGAAGAGTCATAGTAAGGCCCTTTGCCGATTGGGAAATACCCGGAAATTGAACCAAACAGAATAACTACGAACGGTGTATAAAATTACACCCTGTTCTTCAGCAGAAAACGTAACTACCAAAATGAACACAATCTTGTCTGAAATCATAAACCATGTGGTTTTAACCTTCCGGATTTTACAACCGTCTTACGTACATGTTCAGCTACCGACTTCAGGTTGTGACTTGTACTGAGGATGAAAATTTGTCAACACACTTTCCTATGGAGGACAATTCCAGGTTTAGTTATAGGAGTATTATAATTAGCTTATTTGTAAAGAACAGCAGCTTAAGGAAGACTGGTGTACTGGTGCTAGAGCGGTCAGTGTAGAAGCGTCTGGAGATAAAACACTTCTTCAAACCCTTGGGGAATTTGAGGTAATGAGTTTACTGCCATAAATGGGTATGTGGTACGCTTCAATATTTTGGGGCCTACATCCCAGATAAGACCGAGAGATGTGAAGAGCTGCTACCAAGGAGACTCAGACAGAACACCTGTATACACCTGTGAATGTAGCACATGACTCTACAGCGAATGACTAATGGATCCCAGTCTTGCAGGGCTCTGCGACATACGCATATGGCCTTAAACATTGTGCAAAGTCCCACAGGAAACGAGTGATGTTCACCAAGGTGACTGGAAATAGGCCAACAAGGGGGGTTCCCCCCCCCCCCCCCCCAAGAGAGGCCTGGCTGAAAGCTTTTACATAAGCTGTAAGCCAAGGTAGAGAGAGTTCCAAAAAATCAATACAAGATAATCGCTTCAACCACAGACTGGCGAGACTCTTAACTTGCTTCACAAAGGTCAATGTCAAGGAAGATTCGCATGTTTTTTTGCAGAACATGATAGAGGTACTGAGCCAAGCTCAGAAGGTCGCCAGAAGGGCGACCAGAAGATGGAAGCCTTACCAAATAACTCTGTTTTGTCTCCATTTAACTTAAACAAAACCCTTGAAAGAAAGGGATACATTTCTTCACTTTTTTCAGGGCTAAAACTCCTCTAGCACAGAGCTTTGGTATCCAAACTTAAAATAATTTATTTAACGAGCGGTTTATTAACCAATTTACCAAAAATGTACATTTAAAATGAACATTCCTAAAAACAGGTTTAGGAAAGCGAACACAGGAACCTCTTAGGACCTACATAGTTATTTCCATTCAAATCCTCTTTTGCACGCTTCGAGGGCACCAACAAAGGGAATGCCTGCTGAAAGCAGACTGAAAGTTGCTAGTCATGCCTCAGTAATAAATAAAGCCACACCTTGTAAATGCAGTTTTATTCCATTGGTAAGAAAGTCTTGTACATTCCTCTGGCCATACAAGAGCGCTTGTTTGTAACAAATATGCTTTATCCAACTGCAATAAGGTGTGGCATAGGAAAACTTCACCGCCAAGAAATGTCAGGAATTTAACTTCACAAGGCAGGTTATTGTACTGCTTTTGTTTTCCATGTAACGCCTGGAAGTAGCCGCCAGCATCACTACTTGTAAAGAGAGCTTATCGTTGTAGTTGGATGTTCGCTTATCAAAGAACCTCACCTCGCCCAATCAAGAGAACAGTGGCTAGAAGTGTGAAGGTGGAGCCACTCTCCCTGCTCGAGGACCTGAGATACTGACACCTCTTTCTAATACACCAGAATTCCTGTCGGAGGCAGCTGCGGGGGCACATTAGAGGGCATCGGGCAGAGCCTCACCACGGCAATTGGTAACACAGCGGAAGGATTAAATCAGGGCACCAGCATGGTTCATTTCTGGCTCCCATATGAACAGTCATCCTCACCACGTTCAGTGAGGACTACCTGCGAAGAGGGCTCTGCACGGAGTCGGTCACACTGAAATGAAGATGTAAACACAGCTGGTGTCTTTGGAACAACGTGCAGCAGGGGAAGGAAAGCAGGAGTGCCTAATTGGCAAGGATGTGGAAGGAAAGATGCCATCGGGTTGTAATATATATATATATATATATATATATATATATATATATATATATATATATATATATCACGAGCTATCGATAGAGATCTCTAGAGATAGATAACTAGATGTCTCTATCGAGGTCTCTATCTATATAGTCCTCCACAACGACTATCCCCTCAGGTTAGTCCTGCCGCACTTTCCCTCATATCCGAAAAAAACGACAGCGTGGCCACGGGTCCAAGTGCTAGGTGAATTTTATTGTTGCATGTTACAAATGTCTCAGCACCACCACACATCAAGAGTTCATACAGGTAACTCACACATGGTGGGACTTTTCCCTTCTAAAATAGAGGCATTAAATCCACGTTGACGGCTTGTTTCAGAATTTTGACCGCTTCGTAGATCTTTTGTCTGTGGCATGAGTCTGGTAAAACTATGGGATGTGTTGGCTGTCGATGCTTTCACGTCTCTGGAACTGGCACGGCAGGCCCGCAGGTCCCCAGCTGTAGTTAAGCAGAGGAAGAACTGTCCTATTTGGTCGAGAATAGTGAGCCGCAGAACTGAATTTCCCATGCCCTGTTGCTTTCCTGTTACACAATGGGGGAGCCAAGCAAAGGATGAGCCTTGCTCAAGCCAAACGCCTGCAGCGTCATGAACTGGTAAACTATTTCAAACCTGAGCCTAGCATTTAAAGCACTGTCCCATAGTCAACACGATGCGTTTTTGAAAGACAAGGAATAAATAAAATGTGCACGCGAGTTTTTCTGCTTGAACATTTCACAATGAAATTACACCTTAAAAGAGGGCATCTCAGTGCAATTGAGCCCAGTCTGTAGCCCAGATGCGCTTCGCAGACTTCTCCCATGTTCTGTAATCATTTATCAAGCACACCCATCACCACCAGATTATGGCTGCTTGGTCCTAAACATTAAACAGAATACACTTCAGCAACAGCAGATTAGCACAAAGAAGAGATATTAGATTGAATGTAAAAAAGGTCTTTAACATTAATCGAAACTGGGAATAGCCTTACACCTTCAGGGAGACCATGAACAAGCACTCAAAGAAAAACATTTGCGAGTGCTAATGTTTCACTCGGAAGCAATCGTCCGCCCCATGTTAAAACATGGAAGAAAACCATTTTCAAAAACTAAATTATGAATTTATCAAATTTAATTCATCACATAACACGCCCCTGGGTAAGTAATTCACATCGCCAGTCTTCTCTGCCATTTGAAATCTAGTATACGAGCCCAACTCTGAAGACCGGTGATACCGAAGAGTTTCTGGATAGTAAGAAGGTTGCATATGTGAAAAACCATATAGGAAACATGGTAAGCAATGGACTGTCTAAATGCAATAAACAATTATGTAACCACCCAAAAATTGTTTGATGTCATAAACACATTTTATTTATTTTTTTAATAAATTTTATTCATTCATCATTTGTTAATATAAAAATTCTTTCTAATTTGTTTATTTCTTTTTTCTTATATTTTCCTTATATATTATAAAAAGACAAAATGCAATGATATATGCATAACATTAAAACAAATAATGTTCTGTTAATTTCTGACCTATTCTCTCAAGTATACTGGTTTATCTAATAATGCTAATCTCATGAATTTGCAATTAATTTCGAGAATGCATAAATACAATCAAAAGACAATCGTATGTCATGGCTAAGGGTGTGATCCTACGCGCGTTTCGGCTTTATGCCTTCATCAGGTAGCCATGTATAATGTAAACCTAGAAAAATAGTAACAGAACAATTTTTTAATAAAAGAAATGTTGAGCGGTTACATAGCATCAATCCTATTCCAATGTTCAATCAATAAATTTATTAATTCTTTTAACATGATTGTGTTGTCACAGGCAAAAAAGCAGATATCTAATTTTTTAAACGAAAGAAAGCAGAAGATACAGGAAACAGTGCCTAATAAAAAATCCAATGATCATTGAATATTTATTAGGAAAATGCCAAAAAGTGATTGTGAAAAATAAAGTAAACTTATCACACATGTATTAGCACCTATCGTGACTATATTCTGGTGTCTATCTAAAATCAAGAATGTAAAGCGAACCTTTACCTTAATTGAGGTATATAGATTCACTGATGTTGAAACTGTTCATTATTTTTAGTTTAGTTTGGCTTAGCAGTTCCAATACCGGATCTTCAGAGGTAGCTTAATAATGAAAAGCCATAGAAAAATTAGGAAAGGGAAAACTATTATATACAATGATTTCTATTTTTAAAAACTAATAAAGTCAGACAAGCAACGGACTTACCGGTGGAAATGTAAGATGGCTAGATGATATCTCTTGATAATTTAAAATGGAGTTCCTATAAGAGAGTGTGTGAAAAGTTCCTTAGAACACATTCCTAAATGTGTATTTTTATGTTGCATATTTAGTGCAACCATATTGATTTAAAAAATATCTGGTTCACACATATTTTCGTCCCAATAGTCTCTAATGGTTTTTTTTAAAAAGGGAGGGTTGTAAAGCCACATCTTAATGAGAAGGCCTATTTAATAACGCACTAATAGTATTTTTATTTCTAACCAATGCGCATTGTTAGCATAGCGCAATTTATACACGAGAAGGTATTATTTAGAAAAAGTTAAACAGCTTGAATCACAGTACCATGGGGAAGAGAACTGGAGTTGAAAGTTTGTTGCTCTTACCCATAAAAACGACAACATGCGAGTAGCTGTGGGTCTCTCACACATACCCTATGGGTATCGACCATCCGTCAAGGTCTTCAAATGGTGAGAGAGCATTCCATATGAGCTCCGTCAATCGTCCGGTGTTCGCCAGCTAATTTGCGCAGCACAACGTGGCCGTAGCATCGGCGGCTGAAGACTGTTCGAATATTGAATGCACCAAAAAGATACTAGTTTAAAAAGGGTGTACTACGCATGCCCGTACGTGAAGTGCCTATTGGGTAATATCAGATGCTCTGATATACTGGGAATGAGTCGGGCAAACATGAGCGCCATATTGGTCGAATGCAACTCACAGTGCATTGACCATGATGAACCCAGTTTCTATGCTCCCCTGCATACATAATCAACCGTATCCCATTGAACAAAGATGCGCTACGCATATCGGTGCACTAAAGTGCCTATTTGATAATAACCAATATTCTAGTGTGCTAGTCATATATTCACGGGCGCCATGTTGGTAGAGTATCACCACCAGATTATGGCTGCTTGGTCCTAAACATTAAACAGAATACACTTAAGCAACAGCAGATTAGCACAAAGAAGAGATATTAGATTGAATGTAAAAAGGTCTTTAACATTAATCGAAACTGGGAATAGCCTTACACCTTCAGGGAGACCATGAACAAGCACTCAAAGAAAAACATTTGCGAGTGCTAATGTTTCACTCGGAAGCAATCGTCCGCCCCATGTTAAAACATGGAAGAAAACCATTTTCAAAAACTAAATTATGAATTTATCAAATTTAATTCATCACATAACCCGCCCCTGGGTAAGTAATTCACATCGCCAGTCTTCTCTGCCATTTGAAATCTAGTATACGAGCCCAACTCTGAAGACCGGTGATACCGAAGAGTTTCTGGATAGTAAGAAGGTTGCGCCTTTTTCTATTCTTCATTTCAATAGCCAAAGGATTTATTAACTTTCATTTGCATGTGACCGAAAACGACGTTCTGCAGCTCTCACAGCGGGAAACAAGTTTTATATGTTTAAAATCTTTTCTTTTTTCCTTTTTTAAAATCAACATAGTTTAGCCGATTAGGAATAACCACTGACAAAATCAATAGGTTTCCCCTTTTAGACCTTTGGTTTTGCCAATGTGTTCTGCCAATGCTGTGCAGCATCTGCACATAAAAAAAGGAAGCTTCAATAATGTGAAGCATGCAGGGTTCATGATACTGTTGGCATTTGCATCAGTCTGTGCATGCATGACCATATATGGGTGGGCATGCGCGCCACCGTGCATGTTCAGGTTGAAGCAGGCCTTTCTTTATTTTAATTTAGCCATCGAAGAAGGCGGGCACCCTTTTGAGAGGTAAATAAAACAAAATTAAAAAAATATTTTAAAAAGGAGTGGGCCATCAACAAATGGCAGCTGCCAGGCCCTCCCAAAAAATAAAGAAATAAAGAAAAAATATATTACTATAAGGCTTGCGAGGGGTCGTGGAGCGGGTGTAGGGAAGGAATGGGCAGGGGGTGGAGGGGGTGGGGGGGAAAGACAAGGTATAGGCCAGGGTACGGTAGTGATGGTGGGGGTCTATAAATAAATAAAATGTAGCCAGGACAGTGAAATGACGAATGGATGGGGGGGGGGGGAAAGCAACACCGAGGGTGTGGGCGCTAACTGACAGGAGAAGCCAGTGCTAAGAGGGGAAGGTGAGAGAAACACAAGGACAGGTATCTGAAACAGGGAACAGTATATGAGAGAGCAAGGCAACATATGCACTGAGCAGGAGTTCTTGAACAAAAAGAAAAAAAAGAATAGTTCCCTAACCATGAGTGGAAGTGGAAAGATACAAATCAAAAGGATGGTAAAGAAGTTATTCAATAAGGAAAGGAAAAACACAAGAAGAGGAAGGAAAACCACCGAATAAGAAGCAAGCAAATGAGTGACAAGAAAGCCAACCACTAGTAAGCAATTTCAGGCTCTAAGCACTCTATGTTTTTGGTGTGGTCCACAGGAGATCTTTCACAAACCGGCAGCTAAGAGTCATCACTCCTGTCTACATAATGCCATTTGCCCTCATACTCTTAATCATCGAAAAAGGTTTGATCCAGCAGAAGCGGTTATAATAATTTAGTTTTTAATCTCTTACTTTCGCTATTTCCCCATTTATCCCTCTAACCGTAATGGGACCTCCATAGTTAGACGATCACAACACTACCCTTACCACAGAGGCGAACGGTCCTCTGACGGATCTTTCTCCTCCGATAGGAGGGGTGGGAATTAGGATGTCCAAAACACAACGTTAGCCACCTAATGAGGACCATTAATTGGTGACCAACTCCCAAGTTTGAAATAAGGTTCAAATGCACAACTCAGGACCATGCTATCGAAATAAAGTATTGCAACGGGAAGACCCAACCTCCTAAAGAAGTTACGTCTAACCAGAATTATGCACACTCGGAACTCTGCTACTGCAACACAGAATAAGAGAGGCCGAACTTTATACTATGGAAAGATTTGCTAATTCTCCCTACAACGCATTTAGATTTACAGGGAAAATAGCACAGTTCAATGAAAGAACATAAGGACACAATAACAGTCTCAGACAATTTAGATAATTAGTTATTGTATTAAAGATCCAAAATCAATACCGAAAAGCAATCTCTTAAGCATTTCAGTCAAGAATATTACAGCATGTAGTACAAGACTACACATTTATTCAGATTCAAATTCAAAAGGATGGTTTCAAACAGACATCAGATTTAAAGTTACAGATTCCTCCCACCATCAAAGGCAGAAGGATGGTTCAGTTCTTTAACAGCATTTAAAGATTCTAAAGTAAAAGGAATCATGTTGAAACCCACTAATGGGGAGTATATAAGCATGGGCAAAAAAGGAAAATAAAGACAAAATCAAGTAGCTCAGCAAAGAAGGATTCCAGACCAACTGCATAAGGCTTCAGTATCAGCAAAAAAGCAGTTCAAAATAGAGATTCAAAGGATGGTTAAAAAGTCCTAAGAAAAGCGTTAATGTGTCTCGCAAAGAAAAAGAAAAGCATAGAGTTTTCCCTCCTTTGGGGTTTCTTCTTTTATAGTCCTTATGACGTTTTAATGATGTAGTATCGCTCCACTATGGTCAGTCCATCACATTGTTAGTTTACGTATGTAGTCACCACATACATTTAGGGCCTAATTAGGATGCAGTCGGAAACAGCTCTGACAGATGGTCGGAGCCGTTTCCGACTGCATCGTAATATGCCGGTCGGATTCCTTTCTGACTGACCCATTACCATGGGGGGGGGAGGGGATTCGGTCGAAAAGTCAGTCTGAATGGTTATTCAGACTGGCTTCCGACAGCCTGTCCGCCAGTCAGAATGCGGCCAATAATCCCAAGGGCGTCTCTCCCTCCCCCCCCCCGGGATTATGATGTCGGGTTTACACAGCCTGTCTGTGCCGGCCTTTACGACACAAAGGCTGTCAGAACTAGACTTTTGGGGCCCCCAGCAGGGCCGCCTTTGGTGAGCGGCCTCCCCAGTTAATCCCTGCACCTCGCATTTTACAATGGGAGCATGCTTTCCGGCCAGAATGCATGCTCGCATTGTAAAGTATGGGAGTGTGACCCAACAGTGTGTTCGGTCGCATCACAATTAGTCGGTCAGGACCGCAGACCGGGTGTCAGCCAGTCCCTTGACGGAGACGATGTCGGGCGGGGGAAACTCCACACGACATTGTAAGGAGGCCCTTAGTTACTCCTACATGCTGTTCCATGCATAACCATGAGAAAGAACTGGCTTTCCGGGCCTCACAGGTTGGTCAGCGGTAAGAAGTGAACAATGTAACAGTCTATGGTGTCGGGTTAGAGGGGACTTTCCCACCGAACCATTTCACAGTGAACTTGAAAAGAAGGTCCTTTAAAAGCAAGATGAAACCTGCACAGAACAAAATCATACAACATTTGCAGAAATGCCAAAGGACCATTGTACTTGGCTAAGGGAAAAAGGCAGCTTAGGAAAGAACACACTTAAAAGGCCTTAAAATGCATATTTCGGCTTTAAATTAATTAAACTCAATTAGAATCAAATACAATGCATTAAATCATCATTTCAAATTGAGAAAAATTGTAATGCTTCACCAATGTATTACACGAAATAAACGTTAACTACAGCCTACTGCCACAATTATACATGTAAATTATTCTTAAAAATAATTTTACTATAATCCTGTGTTTTCTATAATCATTAGTGTCTCTATCACATTTGTAAGTTTCAATTTCATAACTAATTTTATTGCATAATTGCACCATATTCTGATCATGATGCATTTCAATGTAAGGCAATAGAAATGTTAGGCCACATCATTAGAATCCTATTTAATCAGTAAGTGAAAATAAAACCTCATTTTCATGAGTAATCTGGTTATGAAAACCTATTAATAAGCGTTACAACCATTAAGTAATGAATCTCTTTTTCTAGCAGTTTTAAGCACGCTTTTACGGCGCTATTACTTCACTTCTCTCAACTGCTGTGTTACTTCATTTAACACATGCAATGTGAACGTTCAAGTTTGTGTCTACATCGGTAAATGTGTCATGTAAAGTGTTTTGCAATATTTCGCATCATCAGGTTACCCACTTGATATTTTTCATAATGATACTGTGGCCTAAAGTGTACCACCTTATAAGAGAGCACCATACACGAAGATATGGAAGGGGAGACCAAAGAGAAGGGCAAACAAGGAAATAAAAGGAAGAAAACACATAGTGGAACAAAAAAGGTTTATCAGAGGGGGCTTCTCATTAGAATGCATAAACCTTCACTAAGTCTAAGGTTTGGAGGCCCAGCCCACCATCCCAATACTTTTTGCAGCCTAACAGGAAAAATCAGAACAGTTTACAACTATAACCCAGCATCCACATTAGGTTCATCCGGTCTTATCAGCTTGAGTGCCCGCCTTTATTTCATACAAATAGAATACGGTCACTAATAACCGTGTAAAAACCGAATGTGTTTCTCTTTCACCATTCTCGACTGAATTAGAAACCGGACGGATGAATGAATCCCCAGAAACAGCAGTTCCTGTAGCACCATTTGGAGCATCTTACTTCAAGTTTGAGTTAGAAGACTGATGAGGTAAGAAAGATTTGCTTCCCACCAACAGGTAAGTTACATTTCAAGAGAGACATCTACAAAATAGGGTCCTGGAACTTGGGGTCCCTGGCAGCCTCGTTACCACCACTCTTGCAGAGGAGACTTGGACACTTTATATTAATATACCACCATTGTGAGATTGAGGAGGGCTGTATTCTTCATAAATAACACCTTCATTACCATTCCCACATCAGGTCCTGAGCAACTGCCAAAGAACCCAGCACTCCGATGTAACAGGATCACTTCAAATTGTAGAGTGCCTGCACCCTGGTGTCCAGGACTATTAATGTCCCAGACATTTAGCCTCAATTTTCTTTCTGTACCCAAAGATCCTCCTCTACATTGCCCATTCGACTGGCCATCTGTTTCACTGTGTTGGTAAAGTCTTTCACAGAAACCTAGGCATGACTCCACAGCTGCATATTTTCTATTTGCCCTGTTTTTTAGGTCTGGTGTTAGCCAAGACCTTTTGATTTTGCTAAAATATGTACATCGTACTTACCTATAGAGGCTTTCGGACATCTCTCTTCTTCCATTGGTCAGTTGTTGTGTCATTCACATTTGGGCCCCCCCCCCCCCCAACTCTATATAGCACGGGGAAGTGCATCAGGCTACCTACGGCACAAGTTAACTTCAATGTGAGTGACTGCATTTTGCTCTAACACAAGGAGCACATCCACATACAAGCTAGTTCTCTTCAGTGCCACTGTTTTTGTTTTATAATTACTTTAGTGTTGACTTTGTGTTTAGAGCCTGAAGTGATAGAAGAAAGTTTTTGATGAACATTCCATCTTTATCAGATCATATCTCCTGCCAATGCGGTTGCAAATTTCTTTTGGGGTTTGCTTTTCTTGCTGCTGCCATTTCACAGTATACCAGATTGTGTCAATTTCAAACTGTTCTGAATTAAGTTACATTGTTTTTACTTTCTCCTTCACTCTTTCCTTCTATCCATCTTTCATTCTCTTTTTCTCCTGCTCTTTTTTCTCAAAGGCAAGAGGCTGCAGTCAATGCCAGACGGATTGACTTTTTAGGTCTGTGTTTTGATTTTACAAAAATTATGTGTATACCATAATTACTTATAGGGGTTTCAGCAGGACTTCATCCATTAGTTTGTGGTTGTCATATTCACATTTTTCTTCCACCCACTCCAGCATGCGTTAGGGGGCAATTTACCAGCCCACTTCAGCCATTGGCTGACTGCAATGCAAGTTAAGGCGTGCCGTCCTTTCACAAGTAATACATTCACACACAACGTAGTTCCCTTCAGTTCTGGGGAGAACTATGGTAAATTAAAGTTTTTTTGAAGCTTCTACATCCAAGGCCTCCTCATTCTCTTTGGGGACCATCAGAGACTGTCTTCCAGTTCTCCCACCTAGGCAGCTGCAATCTGTCAGTAAAGGGTCACTTGGCTGCAGCAGGCCATGTCAGCCTGAGGCAGTGGCAAGATCCCAAGGAAAAGTGCCTGCTCGACATGCCACTTGACTTCATAACAGGTACAGTTTTTTTCTGAGTGAGATACTGGCATACAGAACAATAAGTGAACTGTACAATAATTGTACATTAAGAGTCATTATAAATAAGATCCAATCAAATCTGTAGACTAAGCACATAATTTCTAGATGTACAAAATCAATCTTTTACAAAAATCAAAAATTCTCCCTCCCAGTTCTTTGATGACCAGACAGGCTTACAGAAAAACATTTTAACTGAAAAAGAGACCAGTAGGAAGCACCCTGTACACACCCTTTGGCTGTAAAAGCAAGAGTGTTCCACATGAGGCTAGCCTCAAATTGAAACCAATGCAATTCAGTAACAGAATGAAAAAAAGCTTTCCATTGAAGTTTTAATCAAAAAACATTAATTAGTGGGCAATTAGAAGCATGACCTCCACATTACAAGCTATAAACCATTGCACAATTGCTTTACCTAGACAGGGCTTCAGACTGCCACAATGTTGATTAAAAATAGTACCAAAACCCCTTGGGCTCCGATTGTATTAGTCTAGGAGTCAATGGACCTCTCGACTAACAGTCCTTTGCTGGCATATACAAATTTCATTTGTTTATCTGATGAAGCATAATGGCACATCACCAACCACTTGCTTAAATAATTGATGGAAGAAGCATTTTGTAATGCAGAGCAATTTGCGACTGACCACCATCTTCAAATAGCATCGTGGGCATTAAATATTTTTCCAAATTCAAACATTTAACAGGCTTAGCAAATAAAGAATATCATGCATGCCACATTCCTGCTGTCCATTTTATGTACTTAAATAACGTATTTGTAAAGCACAAGTTTACCCAGAAGGGCATCCTGGTGCAGAATAACATGTTTATTGTTACCCAACCTAATGGCACTCATTTTCAACTTTATAAAGATGAAAGGCATGGAGGAGCCACTGCAATTAGAGCCTGTGAAGAGATTAAACACAGATCACTGCAGCGGATGCCCTATTCCACTGATGCACCAGACTCACCTAATCAAATCCTTGAAATGAAGAACATGAGACACTCAAAGAATGAGGATTTTTTAACGCCAGACCAAACACCGTATTTAGTATAAAACAGCAATAATTCTAATTCCCCTGAACTTTTTCTTAAGTCTATGTATACATTTTCAATAAAAAAACCAAAGGTTAAAGTAACATTATAGCTAGGTTAATGTCAGTGACAACATTATGAACTAAAAAAACCAAAACAGAAATGCACCAGTGATAGAAGAGTTAAATATCACTTGCGCCCCTGCCATGCACTGCTTATGACCTCACATAGATTACTCATGACATGTTCTATGACATCACTTATGACATCACTGATATAGCAAATTACATCATTGATGACATCATCCAAGGAGTGTGTTCGTTTTATAGTTTACATAGCGGCGGGTAACTACCATATTACTTTTCTACCTAATTTTTGTTTCCAGCTAATCGATGTGTTTACAAAACAAATGTGGACCTAATGCACCAAAGGTGTGTAGAGGTATTTGAACAGGTTATAAATCTTTGTATTGAAGTGTAACTGTACGCAGGCGACAGTGGACAACTTGTGTTCATTATGCTACACAAGTCTTTTGGTACTGCAGAAAAAGTTTCCAGCAGGGCAAAGATTCTATGTACTACATACCAAGTATTGTAAGCAGCCTTGAATTATTAGACAGAATAGTCTTAGCATGACAATTTCTACTTAACATAGAAGACTGTATGCACCATGCACTAACCTAGGTACATGTGCTTCTTTTGCTTCAGACAATGGGCTAGCCATAAAGTTTTCACCACACTATGAAGGCTGCAGCTAGTATGATCTTTAGCACCTTCAGACCTCTGTTATTTAAGTGAAGAGTCACTCTTTGGACAAGTTTTGCATAGAGTGTTCCCTGTTTTTAGTGGATACTTTTAATACCCTATGGTGTACTGCTCATGAGTTTCACTGGCGGCAAACAGTGTGACAGAGTAAACTCTCTTCATAGAGTAAACGGTGTTAACAGTACCCACTTTTCTACTTCTATCCACTTTATTTCTCAATGTAGGTTCAGTAACTGTCAGTTGTTTAATACAGGTAAATACTGTCTGTAGTAGGGCATTAGTTATGTAACAGGGCTTCAGTATCAGGAGGAACTTGGTTGTCCCTTAACAGTTATGTACAGATTGAACACCGTGCGCAGGATAGGTTACCCTTTAATCTGTGGTTCATAGTCAGCATGAACTCTGCTACCAATGAAGTGTATGGTATAGGGTCAATGTTGCACAAAACACAGCTTGCTTTACCTATGGGGGTTGTATGCATGATCGCAGTAAGGCTGCTTCCTATTATTCAGAGCTATTTTACAATTACTTTCATAACATTAATACTTTACCCATTTATAGAGCAATGTGTACAAAAGAAGCTTGGCTGATGTCATGAGTGATGCCTAAACGAAGTCAAAGAACATGTCATGAGTGACGTAATGCGTGGTCATAAGCAGTTTATGGTGGAGGCGCAAGTTATAGTTAGCTCTGTTAACTAGAACTGGTGAATTTTTTTTTTTTAGTTCAAAACATTAATTCTAACCGTTGGTCTTTTCAGTGAATCTCAGATTTATGTATTTATTTTATAGAAACAAAACAGATCTTTTTATCACACCAAACTATAAAACACTGAGTGGATTCCCTCCCCATTGTGATTAATTTCAACCCCGGGGGTGGGCTACCTGAGGCCTATCATGGCTGGCTAAGGAGGGGGCAGCCACTCCCACCAAAATAAAACAAGACGGCCCTGGCCACCATTTTTTTTTCTCATGATCTTGCGGGTCCCTATGGGGCCCGGAGGGCGGTGAGTGTCAGGGTATCCGTACAATACACATATATATATATATACATATACACATACATATACACATACATATACACATACACATACACATACACATACACATACACATACACATACACATATACACATATATACACATAAAATTTATTTAATTTGTTTTTTTTACATGTTCAGAGATGTCCCAGAGTCCTGCAACAGCTGCCAGCTACATTTTTCTCATGTTGCTGGCAGCCAATCAGAGTGCTCACCTCCGTGGAGTCCAACTCCCGCGGGAACGAATTGGCCCAAAGGAAAAAAGCTCTGGGCCAATCAGAACGCTCAATTTTTTTTTAAATTGGCCCTCCCGCGACAGTCTCCCAAGCCTCTCGCGGACCCAACCATCCAGATATACAATTGTTTTTGATGCTTAATTTCTTTAAAAAAAAAAAAAAAAAAAATACTTAACAGATTTACACCAAATCCCAAAAACCACAACCTTCGGACCAACATCTAGCTTCCTGCCAAATTTGCTGCAATACCTTTCAGCAGTTTTTGCTGCAGCCCTCGTAAAGAAGTGGAACATGGGTTTTGATTTTGCGTTTTGGGCTGTCCCCACCTCCCGCCCCCTTTTGCTCTGCCACCGCTTGACAGATCACCCCAAAACTTTCCATGCACAGCACAAACTAATCAAAAAGTACCACCTTTTAGGAAAGTTGTCAAACGGGGGCAAAGTTATTAGCAACACAAAAAAAAAAACGCTTTTCCTATGGAACAGCTGACCAACCTAAATATCTACCCAGTGGTGGCCACGAATATAAAAAAAAAAAAAAAAACACACACACACACGTTACTCGTGAGAAATAAAACGATCTTGTTTTATGAATATTTTTTTTTTTTATTATTCACAGGGATCTGAAAACGGTGGCTTCAAAAAAAGAAGCAATATCCGTGGGCTATATTTGGCCTCGGTACCACTGGCTATTGTGGCGAAAGGTCAATCAGGAGCCTTGTCAGAACAAGCATTGGCATAGCCAATAGGTCTCGCCTTTGGGGCCTTATAAGTGTTTAGCCAGAGCTATTGACTTTGCCAATGTCTTCAAGCTGTGCTGTAGAGAAGTGTGGCTGCTGTGCGGCATGCAGAAAAGTTATAATAAAAAAGTGTCAGAAGCATTTTTGTTACTTTATATATGACCAAGAAGGCATTATATAAAACTGAACGACCATATTAAAAAAAGTATTTACAATAAAAAATTCTCAGTTTTCTTTTGTTCTTGCAATGCTGGCAACTTGTTTCTGCCTATTGCAATGGTTGTTTGTTAAAGCTTTTTTTTTTTTGAGGGGGCATAAACAATCGGAGGGTGAAGGTTGGGAACTAGTACCTGTATTATAACACTAGCAGCGGCCAGACGCTAGGGGAGAATCAACAGATGCCAGATTCCGAGAGCAGGCTGAGGTGGTGCTGAGTGATGCTGAGGTGGTAGTGGTGGCGAATGTTGGAGACGATGCTGAGGTGATGCGAATGATTCTCAGGTCTTGCTGAGTGATACTGCTGAGGTGGTGGCCCGGAGCGATGCTGTGGTGGCGCCGAGCGATGCTGTGGTGGCGCCGAGCGATGCTGTGGTGGCGCCGAGCGATGCTGTGGTGGCGCCGAGCGATGCGGTCGTGGCGCCGAGCGATGTGTTGGTGCTGATTGATGCTGTGCTGGCGCTGATTGATGCTGTGCTGGCTCTGATTGATGCTGTGCTGGCTCCGATTGATGCTGTGCTGGCTCCGATTGATGCTGTGCTGGCTCCGATTGATGCTGTGCTGGCTCCGATTGATGCTGTGCTGGCTCCGATTGATGCTGTGCTGGCTCCGATTGATGCTGTGCTGGCTCCGATTGATGCTGTGCTGGCTCTGATTGATGCTGTGCTGGCTCTGATTGATGCTGTGCTGGCTCTGATTGATGCTGTGCTGGCTCTGATTGATGCTGTGCTGGCTCTGATTGATGCTGTGCTGGCTCTGATTGATGCTGTGCTGGCTCTGATTGATGCTGTGGTGTTGCCGAGTGAGAGATAGAGTGAAGATATAATGCCCAATTAGAGAGGGTGGTGAGAGAAAGAGAGCAAGGGTGTACATAGAATAAAGAGTGGAGCGGGATAGAGAGAGAAAGAAGGGGTGAGAGTGAATGAAGGAGTTTGAAAGAGAAACAGATAAAGGGGTGAGAGAATGAAAGGCTAAAAAAAGATAGAGGGGAGAGTTAATTAAGTAGAGAGAATTAGAGAGGGGAGAGAGAAGGAGAGAGACAATAAGAGTGGGGGGTGTGGAGTTTAAATAGAGTGAAGAAGTGACGTGGAAAAAGTAACCTTAAATATAGCTTTGTGCGAATAAATATTTAAAAAAAAAAAAAAAAAACAGAGTGAGACAAAAATACTGGTAATTAGGCTGTGACTCCCAATATAAAACAAATAGCGATATAAGGTGAAATCAACCCACCGAAGCAATATTTCTAAGTAGACAAAAAAAAGCTTGCATTTCAATGCAAATCGCTGTTTTTCATGTGACTGTAGTCCAGGGCCGTCAGTTGGTAATGTGAGCTGCTGCTGCGATTGAAACATCAGAGTCCAGAGAGTTAATGAGCCATGACGAGGAAATGAGGAAGAGATAGGAAACCCCAGATGGCAGCTGCGCGTGTGCACGCCCATCGTGAACGCAAGCTGGTCGCCAGCCGAAAGCCAGTGTTTGCACTTCCAAAACCCACTTACTAAAACTCTCGGCCAGACCAGCGCAAGCGCTGGTGCAGGCCGAGACCTAAAAAACAGCAATATTTTGCAATCAATTTAAGGCTCAAAACCTTAACTATAGTTTTGGCCCGGATAAGTCTTAAAAATAAACAAAATATTAGCACTTTTACCACACACCACACGCAGATATGCAAGATTGCTTAAAAAAATCGAAAATCATTATACAGCAATACATTCACGTATAGTTCATTTTTTTGGGTGCATTACTAGGCAACTGTAAAAATTCATCCTTCAGCTCTGATGCTGAACCAACAAATGGCATAGTTCCACCACAGACTTCTAGACAAAGTTTGCAGTCTAAATTTCAGCGATGCTTGGGTTTTTTTAGGTCTCGCCTGAGCCAGCGCATGCGCTGCTCTGGCGAGAGTTTTAGTAAGCGGGTTTTGGAAGTGCAAACAGTGGCTTTTGCTGACGACGTGCACGCACGATCAGGCGCCATATGGCTTCCCTCGCCATCTGGACGCTCGCGTGAACGCAAGCTGGTCGCCAGCAAAAACCACTGTTTGCACTTTCAAAACCCGCTTATTCACGATTACTTTCACTTTCGCGGCCGTGTCAGTTTCACGGCCGCGCGACTAATGCTTGTTCTGTTTGGATAGGATCGTCTTTCTGTTTGGGATCTCCTTGAGATCTCGTGTTCACTCAGAGACTGTGTTGGAATGGATCGGGTCTTGATTTTTCAATTCTCAGCCATGCCACTGCTTGGCATCTGCTCTTTGGGTGGGTTGCCTAGACGCCCTGAAATATATGTGTCTGTTAGGGGTTTATGTTTGGGAAGCTCGTGGTCTGGTCTTGATGTCCCGCTGGCGGGTTTCTGGAAACAGGTGTGGCGTGTAGGCGGCGCGAATATGTCTGGGCTTTCAGTCTCGAAGCTTTATCTTCATTACAGCTGCAGGGTTTTTTATTCTCTTGTGTTTCTCTCCTCCTCCCCACGCTTCTACTTCTTAACGTCTCCGTTTACATGCAAAGCCGAAGAACGCATTTGGGGAATGGGATTTCTGTATCAAATTAACCCCCATTCCTACAGCATAGTGTTGTGATTAGTGAGACAGCGTGAGTGAGAGAGTAAGAGGGCGAGAGAACAAGAGGAGGAGAGTTGGAAAAAGACCAGTTTTTTTTGCGCGAGTATACTGCTTTGGTCTGAATGCAGTGTAGAGGAAACAGATTTGCTGAATAACTAAAATATAAAAATGAAAAATAACGAAAGACGACTTTCCTGCCCTTCACAAAAATCTTGAGTTTTTCCCCGAGAACCCCACTTGCCGTCGGTCCTACTCCGCTCGATCCTGTCCCTTTTCTCTAAAACTGCCTTCTCTCTCTCACCCATTGTTCCCCAGTCTTCCCACCCCTCTCGCACACACGTCATGCATCTGCTTCCCTCTTGTCCTCTCCCCCGCCTCATACTGTATATACAACCCCCGTCTCTCTCTCGGCACACTTGTACCTCACTCCACCCTGCCTTTCTCTCGATTCTGAAATCATTTTCGGGGCGGCCCCTGATTGGCTGCTGATGAGCTCACTCAATTGTCCGGAGCCCCGTGGGGGAGGGGAGTTGGTGGGTGATGACATCGCCCAAATATCCCATCTGTGTGCGGCAGTTAAAGTGGGCGGAATCTGTTGGAATTAATATCAAAACCTTCTCCGTGCTCCCGTAAGGGGGCTCCAGCGATTTTCCCCTTCTCGTCCCCAACAAACCTCAAGCCCCCCTGCCAGCGATTTTCCCCTTCTCGTCCCCTATAAACCTCGGCCAGTCGCACCCTCCGCCCACACACAATCCTAATGTGTTTTTAGGTCTCGGCCTGCACCAGCGCTTACGCTGGACGAGTGTTTTAGTAAGCGGGTTTTGGAAGTGCAAACACTGGCTTTCGGCTGGCGACCAGCTTGAGTTCACGATGGCCTGCACGCGCAGCTGGCATCTGGGTTTCCCATCTCTTCCTCATTTCCTCGTCATGGCTCATTAACTCTCTGGACTCAGATGTTTCAATCGCAGCAGCAGCTCACATTACCAACTGAGGGCCCTGGACTACAGTCACATGAAAAACAACAGCGATTAGCATTGAAATGCAAGCTTTTGTTTGTCTAGTTAGAAATATTGCTTCGGTGGGTTGATGTCACCTTATATCGCTATTTGTTTTATATTGGGAGTCACAGCCTAATTACCAGTATTTTTGTGTCTCACAGTTTTTTTTAAAAATATTTATTCGCACAAAGCTATATTTAAGGTTACTTTTTCCGCGTCACTTCACTTTATTTAAACTCCACACCCCCCACTCTTATTGTCTCTCTCCTTCTCTCTCTCCCCTCTCCAATTCTCTCTCTACTTAATTAACTCTCCCCTCTCTATCTTTTTTAGCCTTTCATTCTCTCTCACCCCTTTATCGGTTTCTCTTTCAAACTCCTTCATTCACTCTCTCTCCCCTTCTTTCTCCCTCTCTATCCCGCTCCACTCTTTATTCTATGTACACCCTTTCTCTCTCTTTCTCTCTCACCACCCTCTCTAATTGGGCATTATATCTTCACTCTCTCTCTCACTCGGCGAAACCACAGCACCACTCGGCGCCACCACAGCACCACTCGGCGCCACCACAGCACCACTCGGCGCCACCACAGCACCACTCGGCGCCACCACAGCACCACTCGGCGCCACCACAGCACCACTCGGCGCCACCACAGCACCACTCGGCGCCACCACAGCACCACTCGGCGCCACCACAGCACCACTCGGCGCCACCACAGCACCACTCGGCGCCACCACAGCACCACTCGGCGCCACCACAGCACCACTCGGCGCCACCACAGCACCACTCGGCGCCACCACAGCACCACTCGGCGCCACCACAGCACCACTCGGCGCCACCACAGCACCACTCGGCGCCACCACAGCACCACTCGGCGCCACCACAGCACCACTCGGCGCCACCACAGCATCACTCGGCGCCACCACAGCATCACTCGGCGCCACCACAGCATCACTCGGCGCCACCACAGCATCACTCGGCGCCACCACAGCATCACTCGGCGCCACCACAGCATCACTCAGCACAACAGCAGTATCACTCAGCAACACCTCAGCATCGTCTCCGCAACAGTCACCACCACCACTACCACCTCAGCATCACTCAGCACCACCTCAGCCTGCTCTCGAAATCTGGCATCTGTTGATTCTCCCCTAGCGTCTGGCCGCTGCTAGTGTTATAATACAGGTACTAGTTCCCAACCTTCACCCTCCGATTGTTTATGCCCCCCTCAAAAAAAAAGCTTTAACAAACAACCATTGCAATATGCAGAAACAAGTTGCCAGCATTGCAAGAACAAAAGAAAACTGAGGAAATTTTTTATTGTAAATACTTTTTTTAATATGGTCGTTCAGTTTTACATAATGCATTCTTGGTCATATATAAAGTAACAAAAATGCTTCTGACACTTTATTATAACTTTTCAGCATGCCGCACAGCAGCCACACTTCTCTACAGCACAGCTTGAAGACATTGGCAAAGTCAATAGCTCTGGCTAAACACTTATAAGGCCCCAAAGGCGAGACCTATTGGCTATGCCAATGCTTGTTTCACATAGAATTTATACACCGACCGAAGCGCGCTAAAGCTGTGATTGAGTATTGACATATTACAGGAACATATGGCAAGCTTAGAAGGGGCAAAAAAATTAAAAGTTGGTTTAGAAAAAAATACAAAGGAAGCAAATGTTCACAGGTGTCAGTGGCAATTCAAACAATACATATAAAAATTATCAGGTAGTTACAAGTAAAGGAATGACTGTTTTAAAACGTTGATTTATTACAACACAACTACGGTTATAACACCAAGTAAAGTTAGACCAAACCCAGCAAACAATAGACCCTAAAAATGACATTTATCGTTTTTACGCATAAAAAAAAACCAAGGAGTTTAAAAGATTACCGTGATGACAGCCTTGCTGAGGCAGATGGATCCACGGCAGCCGTACTCGGTCTCATCCTCAGATTTATAATAGCTCAAAGTGTTATTTTTTAATACAACCCATCGATCCTGCCAGCCGTGAATGTAGTTGGTCCACTGCAAGAGAGACCGAGAAAAGCATTTACAAAATGAACTAAGATTGCTGTAGCCTTCAATGCAAAAACCACTTGTTTTCATTTACCACCTAACTTTGCGGTTAAATAATAAACACCGACACGCACATAATATATATACACACACACACACACACACAAACACACAATTCCTTTTTTGTTTATATTCACAAGATGAATATGCAATGCAATAAGACCTATAATGGGTTCTCTCACCACTCTCCTAGTATCAACAAGCATTGGCAATGCCAAGAGGTCAGTCTTATGAATGCACTGGCAAACAGACCGAAAAAATCATGTACGTTAATTACTGCCTTTCTCCCATCTGAGCTGCTGCTGCTAGACAGAAATACCATAATTTATCTAGTTATCTAAGACACTTTAATAACATTGCAATGGTATGTGTGCACCCCTAAAATTTCAAGGTCAGGACAGTTGAATAAATAAAATAATCACAGCGGTGCGGAGGGAAAGCACTTTTTTTGTGGAAGCACACAACTTCTGCCCAATCAAAATATGTACTCCTAGCTAAAAACATGTGGACAGAGACAAAGCCCCTCTCCTCATTATTCTCACATAATTGTCTAGCTTCGCTGTTAAGCCAGACTAGAAAAAAGGAGGGATTTGGTGCAAGGCTGAGCCAGCCAAGATGGCAGACATACCTGCCTAGAGCTCCGTGAGCGGGCCCGACCATCGGCACGGATCTTGGCCGGTGGAGAGTCACAGGGGCATCGCGGACCAGCGGAGAGCCCGCTGCATCGCACCACTCTCTTGTTGGTGCCTGGGAGTCAGGGGCGGCGCGGCTGAAGAGACTGTTAGCCCAGGCCCACCGGGCTACTCACAAAATGGCGGCGCCCAGCTTCCATTGACCTGTCTGGCGGTGGGATGTCCCCACCCTTGGCAGCGGTGATATCCTAGTGAGGGGGCCCCTGTCCCCTGTCCGCTGGCACTGCCCCATGCGTGTCGTGCCCGAGGCAGCGGAGGGCCCCCACTGTGAACCAGACCTCCCGGGCCTTGGAGCCACACATCACCCCATATTGCCCGGGCAGGCGCGGGAGAGGCGCGAACACAGGCGGCACCGAGTTGCCGGCCTGCACGGCGGTGTGTCCGATCAGGGGTGCTGCTTGGGGGCCTCATCATAAGCCCCTCCTGCTTCGGCACCTGGATCTAGGTGCAGCGGAGGACTGCATGTGCCAGCTGATGCAGAGTGTAAGCGTCGCTGCTCCTAGCCTCCCCCCATGCACCACCTGCCCGATTTCCACTGGCTTGGAAGGCCAACAAGCAGGCAGTGACCCGAGAAGCTGTGTCTGCGGCGAACACGGAGGGCCCTGCAGTGAAGACTACGGCTGTAGGGGCTACCTCGAGGCCAACCTCTTTGCGTGCTCCTGCAGGGCCACTGTTTCCTGCTGGACGCGAGGTGCGGCGCCGTGCTCAAGTGGGGGACCACCAGACTGAGCCTTCACCCAGGCCCCTGACTCCACGCCATAATGAAGGCACAGGGGCGGCGGGGGGGGGGGGGAGAAGAGGGGAGAAGAGGGATAGGACCTCTGACGCGGCACTGCGCAGGAGGTGTTTGGCTGGCCTGAAATGGCCAGCCAAACACCTAATCCGCAGTGAAGGGACAAGGGAGTGCTTGCACTCCCCCACCACAGTGTCATCCTCCTGGACCCGTCCCCAAGGGGGATTAAAATAAAATGATTATAAAACAGGTTAGAAGCCCGTTTCATTATCGCTATATTTGTGGTTGGTGGCAGGGGGGGGTGGGAGGGCTGCGCTCCTCCTCCCTAATGGAGGGGCTGCCACGGACGGTCAGACGCTGACCACGGAACAAGCAGCGACACAAGAAGGGGACTCAGTCACGCACAAGGTCTTTGCCCCGGGGTCCCGGTCCAGCTCCATCAACCTGGAACAAATCATTGCGGACCGCAGGCAGGCCTTACAGGCCGCAGCGGACCTGGCACCTACTTCTGAGGCCAAGGAAAATGAGGGGGACACCCACATCTTCACCTCCGAGGACCCCAGTGGCTCGGGCACCTCCCAGGCTGAGTCGCCAACGCCTACAGCAGTGACTCCTCAGACAGCTGACACTCATTTAAAACAATCCGAGCTCTTCCACCTGTGCCGCAGCTCGCTTAACATTGCAACACTGATATTGCGTTTCCCTGATGCTACCGGCCTCTTTCTCCCTGGTTATTCAAGGGCAGCTCACTTCGCCTGTACTGGACCCACGCTTTGCTCACCTCCCACGAAACATTAGAGCATCCACACCATGTTCTGTTTGGACATACCGTCAGTTGCGGTAGGTCCCTGGTATTAGGAATACTTCCCTACCCAGTTAATACCCATCCTTCTTGCCCCTCTCCTCCCTCCATCCCCAACATTGCGGTGGGCAGGCGACACTAAGCTCTGGGAACAGGCGACTTCTCACTGGGAGCGGGACCTCCGGCGCGCCTTCCTTGCACCCCTATTATCTCACCATGACTCCTGCTGCTGACACCAGTCATCTCACGCTTAACACTCGAGGCATGCCCACTGCTCGCAAGCGCTACAAGGTATACTCTTACATCAAGCGTAAGTAGGTACAGATAGTCTTTTTACGAGAGACGCGCCTCACTGTCGGAGAGCTGGATCGTCTGTGCAAGCGATGGCGGGGTATCTTTTGTGCCACTACTTACTCAGCATTCGCGCAAGGGGCTATGGTATGGCTTCGGCCTGATGTCCCTTTTCAGAAGACTCAGAGCGGTCGACACAGAGGGTCGGTATGCCCTTCTTGAGGGGCACCTGGACGGTCAGCCTTTAATCCTAGGTAGTATTTATGCACCCAACACCGATCAGGGAAAATTCTGGTATTTCCTTTCCAGCATGTTGGCTCCCTTTACAGAAACACCATGGATACTAAGGGGTCTACAATTGTGTACTTGAGCTTTACCTAAACAGGTCCCACCCTCCCCTTCCTCGCTCCCTGTCTTACGTACAGACGGAACGCTTCCGTGCCTGGGTGCACCACTGGTCGCTTGATTAACGCTTGGAGATCTCGGCATCCCATAACTAAACTATATTCTTTTCATTCTATCCCGCATAACCTCTACATGTGCCTTGACCACTTTCTATGCCCTCCTACAGTTGTCGCACTGATCCAGCGCGCGGATTACCTAGGCCGGGTTATTTCTGATCATGACGCGCACCTTATAACCCTTAAGTGGAGGCTTCCCTCGCCTCCTACTCCCACTTGGAGGCTGCCACATGATTGTCTGGAGGAACTGGTGTTTCATTATGAGCAAGAAACCAGCATCAGCTATTTTTTTGAAAACTTAACACTGCGTCCACCAGGATGCTATTATGGGATGCCTTTAAAGGTAGTGACTAAGAGGGTCTGCATCCGACAGATAGCGGGAGTCCGCAGATCACTTGAGAGGGACTTGTAGGCGGCTGAGCACAATCTGGCCACTCTTAGAAAGGCTGTGGACGCCAACCTGGCGTCTGCAGCCCAGCTGGCGAAGACCACTTACTCAGCTCTTCTTGAAGATCTTGAACGTTATCATTTTAAGGTTTGCGCCGCCAGGGTGCACCGAGAGGGTGATGGACCTGGTGCACTCTTGGCATGGCTTATCCGCAAGGACTCAGAACCCTATCCCCATCACCAAGGTGGTCGCCCCCTCTAGCAATACAGTCCGCACCCAGACTGGCATTCTGCAAACCTACAACTATTATGCTGTTGTATACAGAGCTCCGCTGAATGATCGATCGGAAGTAATAGACCAGTTCCTAGCTGACCTCGCCTTGACTCAGATTCACCCCACTCCCACTCCCTTCCCCCCCCCCCGTTCCACCCCTTGCAAGGACTTCCCTAGTTGCGGAGATCACAGCAGCTGATGTAAAACAGCAGATTCTGGATCTGGCTTCCAATAAAACCCCGGGTCTGGATGGCTTACATCTAGAACCAAGGCACTTTTTTGGATCTCCTGGTGCCTTGGCTGGCGAAAATATATACAAGGCATCACTGGGGGAAGGCGAACTTCCCTACTCTTCACGAGTCCCTTTTGGTCTCGATCCAAAAACCAGACCGGGATCCAACCCCGTTAACTTCCTATAGGCTATTTGCTATACTAGGGGCGGATTACAAAATCCTAAGCAAAAATTATTAGCTGACCGCTATGCCCAAGTCATCTCGGAGCTCGTGCACTCAGACCAGAATGGCTTAATCCCCAGCAGAAGCGCCTCCCAAAACATCCGTATTTTCCATGTCGAGGATCGAGCGGGGGTCTTTTTCCCCATGCCGCCACCTTGTCATGGACTTGGAAAAGGCATTCGACATCCTGTCCTGGCCTCATTTAATCGAGGTGCTCCGCCGCATGGGAGTGGGACCCAAACTCCTGGCCTACACAAATCTGTTGTACTCGAATCCCGCATCCTGGATTCGCTTGGGCTGCTACATATCTGCTTCCTTCCCAGTGTCTCGAAGAATGCGTCAGGGATGTCCGCTCTCCCCCCTACTCTTTTCCCTGGCAATGGAGCCCCTAGCTGATGGCCTCAGAGGGGAGGGGAGTTACTGGGGAATCCCTCTAGCGGGCGAGACCCACAGCGTGTCCCTGTACACAGACGACTTGCTCCTCTACATACAGGATGTCTCAGCTGATCTCAAACCTCTTTGAGCCACGCTGTCAGACTTTGCTGCTGCGGAAAGACTGCAGGTCAACTGGACGAAGTCTGCAGTTTACCCTCTTGGCCTCGCCCTGCGGGAGGTGTGCATTGGCGACTCTCGCCTAGCCTGGCACGCACAGGCACCTCGCAAACTGGGCATCCGTCTGTATCATACCCCCGTGACCTGTACGAGAGCAACCACCACAATAACATTGGCAGGTATACACTCCCAGGTCAGTTTCTGGAGCACTCTTCCCCTAGCTCCTATGGGATTTTAAAAAAAAATTAAAGTCGCCCTGGCAAAGATGGTCATCGTGCCTGGCCTTCTATACTACTTTGCGAACCTTCCAGTTATCCCTCCCCCGCTCCTTCAGAGAGCTGGGCATTTTGCTTTGCTCCCTTATTTGGTGTAAATGGCCGCCATTGAGTCACCCTAGCCAAGCTGCAGCTACTGGTGGACCGGGGAGATCTTGGGGCCCCGTGATTCGAGGCATATGTTTTGGCAGCGCAGCTCCAGTGGCTCTCGCTGGACAGCGGGCGTTCTCGGGGAGGCTTGCTCAGAGTCTGGGCCTTTGCTGGCAATTCACTGCATGTTTTTGCCGGGAGCCCAGCTCACCTCAATCCACTCCATTCAAGTGACTGTAACGAGGGCCAGTATAGTTCGAATCCACTGCCTTTCCCAAGGGACCCTGCTCTATACCCCATTGCTACTGTTGGTTGGCAGCCCCGCTGCAGGAGCTGCTACACTGCCCGGGAATTGCGAACCTGGACCAACCACTCGCTCCTTGAAGTGAAGGCCCTTTTTTTTTTTTTTTTTTTTGAGGACCAACTTCTCTCCTAAGACCAGCTAGCAGAGGAAAGTGGCAATAACTTTCATCAGTAGCTCATACACGATTGTCAGCGCCACTGAGACCTATCTGGAGGAAAGCCCGCAACTCACCCAGTGCTTCACACTGTGTTAACTATGAGCCCCGGCCGTCACCTCATCACCTGGCTATATAAGGCCATCCAAGAATTGACACGTCCCTCTCACCCTGCTACGCCAAAAATTGGAGGAATACGGGACACTGCTCCATGATAAAGAATGGGAGCGAGCTCCAGAATTACCAAAGGTTTCCCAGAACTTCAGTTTCAAAAATACACCGTTCTTCATCCTACACCGAGTCTATCCAACACGGCACAGCTTCATCGCCACTTCCCTGAGTCACAATTAGCTTGCCCTTGCTGTCACGCCCTTAAAGCAGCATTTTTACACATGTTTTGGGCTTGCCCAACTTTGCAGCATTACTGGAACACTATTCACACTACATTGCGAGAGGTTACAGGACTCCCAGACATCTCTTCCCGGGAAGCCTGTTCGCTGGGCAGATTTAGACGCAGGAAGCAACACAAGTTCCGGACACGCTTCGCAACCTGGCCCTCCTTCTAGACAAGCGAGAAAAAAACCACTACAGGCCCTCCTCTGGCGGACTGGATAGGAGCAGTGCACAAATGGGGCACTGCAGAGTAGGATGCGTTCCAAAACTAGAAGGTGCGCCGAGTGCCGGCGCCCCATCTCCCCCAAATGGGTCATGCTGCTCATGCGTTTCCGGCAAACAATCAATAACGAGGCACACCCCGCAGTCACAAGGCACACATGGGGCCCCTCGCTGAGCGGCCTCCCTAGGGGGCGAGACATGCTTTCCTACCGAGACTCCACCCCCCTTAAGCCCACCAAACGCATAAGCACATCAGCCACTGTTAACACCACTG
This sequence comes from Calotriton arnoldi, assembly GCA_963921515.1. Lineage (NCBI taxonomy): Eukaryota > Metazoa > Chordata > Amphibia > Caudata > Salamandridae > Calotriton > Calotriton arnoldi. Next base: position 2,288,823 of record CAWUFW010001083.1, on the reverse strand, counting down.
AGATGCCACAATGCGCTCCCCCATGCCGGAGCATGTATCCCAGTCACCGATAAAGCATTAACAGAAGTCTCCCCCCCCCCCAACCGCCCATACCAGTATTTATAACCCAAGTTACCAGTTTATGTTTTTTCTCTTGGGTAAGATCACAGGAGGAAACACCTCTTTCAGGGGTGAGTCCAACCACCAAGGTGCTTTGTTGCCCCCTGATGCTTGCTATATAACGGTTGTGTGCAATGATATGCCTCAGACATATTAATGTACCTTTTATGTATCGCATGCAGTTATATGTATATAGTAAACTTATGTAACAATATTCAAACATTGAAAACCGAATAAAATGGTTTAAAAAATATATATATATATATATATATATATATATATATATATATATATATAAATAAAATACTACTACACTGGCACAGACATTAATTTGTCTAAAGCATGGACATTAACAGTCCGAGGCAACCAATGCTTCCTGTTCGAGGTGTGCTGTCTGTATCTCATGCACTAACTTGGAGAAATTCCGCATTTTAAGTGTAATACCAAAAAAACGGAGGTGCTCGGCTTTGGACATAACTTTGCTCTAAATTTGGATGTCCACAGGCCTGTAGGGGTGCCACCACCAGTTACCAAAGTTAATTCTATAAAAAAAAACACGTAGGGATTAAATTTGGTAATAAAATGTCATTCTATACTGAAAAATAAAAAAAAGGGGATAAAAAGTTATGGAGAGGACGAGAACTGCCTGGGAGAAGCTAATTTTCCTCGGAGGCATCCCAGCGATAGTCAGGCAGGGAGCAGTTTGGAAAATCTAAGCAAGTGCAAATACAAGGTCATTTTAGGGCCGGGGTTGATCAGGTATGAGGTAGCATGCCAGACTGGAAGTGCAGGATCAGAAAAAAATATGATTTTGTAACATTTGGCTCTGGTACTAGGTTTTAAGCTCAGCTGAAACTGGATATTGCTTCACCAGTCGTTTACTTTATTATCAACTCAACAAGGGCCTCCTCAAACATGCCGTAAATCCAACATATGGATTTGAAAATGTGTGATAAACAGGTGAACAGCCAATTTATTTGCCAAACACATTATGCAGCAGGGTATTAAGTAAGAAACCCTCCCACTTCAAAGCGAAAAACAGTTTGATTGAAATTTGAAGTTATTTCTTACTGAATGTCTTATACTGTGATTAATTTTTTTTAATTTTTAATTTTATTTTTTTAAGACCCAGGTGGAAATATTCTCTGGTTTCATGAATGCAGAGGCTACAGAGAAGTCCTTTACTCACAGATCAAACAATATTAATCTTTGTTGCTACAGACT